>WOVY01002972.1:0-585000 GCA_013436015.1 Rhipicephalus annulatus | reverse complement strand
CATGATTTGAATGATTCCTGATGTTGAGCTGTGGTATAATAAATGCTGATGTTGAAGATGTTGTAATACTTGAGCCATCTGTGTAAGTGTGTATGTACCCTGGATACTGCATGTGTATCTGATAAAGCGCTATAGTTGATGAGCAGCTCGGATGAACATGTCTTTCTTTCTGATGATGCCATCTATTGACAATCCAACGCTTGGTATCGCAAGTAGCCATGAAGGATGGTCAACTTCAGAGCTCCAAAATTCATTCCTTGGTAAGATATTGCCGCGCCCGAAACAAAGAACGAAGACGATGTGCGCGCCAACAGCTCGTGAAAAGGGGGACTGAAGAAGACGACGTGCTTTTGTTTTGCTCGCCTGCTCTTGGCTCCGGCATAAAAACACACGCCGTTGGTTCTCGGACTCAACGTCTCGGTGCACTGCTTGCGTTGAACCGCGACACTGGTAGAGGTGCTGGGCTGCAAGCCTGCCGATGCTCAACGCCCCATCTGGGAGCCGTTCGTCAAGTCCCGACACGCAGCCACCTGTTACGACACCAGTGCACCGCTTCAGTCGGCGGTTGCTAGGCCTATCTCCTGAGCTGACCTCCTTCGACGAACATTCTACCAGGCATTACGTACCTCTACCAATGGCCTCCGCTAGCCAGCCACAGTTGGTCCAAGGGATACAAGGCAGCCTCGTTTCCAATCCAGCCCAGGTAACACTTCTTCAGCCGCTTGTGCCTGATCGCTTCAGTGGTGCCCCACATGAAGATGTTGAAGATTGGCTTGAGCATTACGAACGCGTTGCCGACATCAACCAGTGGAATGCTCAACAGAAGCTCGCCCGCACGAACTTCACTCTCGATGACGGCGCTCACACGTGGCTTGAGAATCGAGAAGGCCGTATATCCACATGGGATGAGTTTCGTCAGCAGCTGATTGACAGCTTTGCTAGCGTCGACCGTCGAGAGCGGGTTCAGCAGTTGCTCGAGTTAAGGCTTCAAAAACCTAACAAAACTGTGGCAATGTTTGCTGAAGACGTGACGCGCCTCTGTCGTCGGGCTGATCCCAACATGTCCGAGGAGAAGAAGTTGCGCTACCTTATGCGCGGCGTGAAAGAACAGATGTTCGCTGGACTTGTGCGCAATGCCCCAACTACCGTGGCCGATTTTATAAGAGAAGCCACTGCCATTGAGCGTGCTCTGCACCAAAGATCGAGGCAATATAATCGCTCGTCCACTACCACCCCAATCAACGCTGCTTCAGTGACTCTGGACAATCAGGGCTCCCTACGTGACCTGATCAGAGATATTGTCCGAGAAGAAATTCAGAAGCTATGGACCCTTCCAGTGGATACACCAGGGACCGCCGTTGCCGCAGTTGTTCGTGACGAACTTAGGCACGCTTTTTCAGCAGCTGATCTCGGCCGCGATCAGCGTCAACTGAGTTACGCCGACGCTGCCCGCCGTCCGCCACCCGTCCCGCCTATTACATCATACTACCAGCCGCCTACAGCCGCACCTTCGTCGCAACCATTGCAGGAGAATTTCAGACGTCGGCCCATGTCTCCGATGTCTGCATGCCACCAGCCACCACTTGCCGCGCCTTACTCACCACCACGAGAGGACATAAGACGCCCACGATTTCGCAGAACGGACGCTTGGCGCACCGTCGATCGGCGCCCTCTCTGTTTCAACTGTGGTGGTGCCGGCCATATAGCTCGCTATTGTTGGTACCACGACACATCGCTTCGCCTATCTCGGCCAGGGTACGACGGTCGCCGTGCCAACGACGACTACATTGTTCGCCATGACGACCCTAGTTTTCGAGGACCTTCAACAACGTGGTCTCCCTATCACAAATCGCCTCCTAATCGCCAGCCCGATTCCGCCCACAGGTCACGCTCTCCATCCCCTGCTCAGACATCGTCACCGAATCGACGTACTTTTCGAGACCTTCAGGGAACAAGGTCGCCCAGCCCTTACCGGGGAAACTAAAGGCGGCGACCTCGCGGAGTAAGGTCGCAGCCCGACCACAAGACGATAAAAAGTCCCCAGTACTGCCGCTACAGAACAACTCGACGCCGACGAATATTCACAATGACGAAATGGTGAGCGCCGACCTCAATGTAATTATTGATGGAGAGCAAGTGAAGGCCTTAGTCGATACAGGTGCTGATTTTTCTGTAATAAGTCACAAGCTGGCTGATCATCTTATAAAAGTAAAAACGCCATTGACAGGACCACATACAAGAACAGCGGGTGGTCAATTGCTGCTCCCTACTGAAAGATGCACAGCAAGAATCAGCATAGGAGATTCTTCTTTCGTCGCGACTTTCATTGTTTTCCCAGAGTGCTGCAAAGATTTATTTATAGGAATGGACTTTCTCAGGGAGCATGGCGCAATAATCAACATCCCGGACCGCGTGGTTTCATTTTACGAGAGTGCTCGTCTGACTGATCCTACATCACCAGAGCACAAATCCTTTCGTCTCAAAGACCACAATATAGTCGTGCCGCCTCGATTATGTATCCTCGTTTCAGTAGCATGTGACGTGGCATGTGTTTCAGTGGCATGTGACATGGCACAGTAGCATGTGACGGTGAAGGAGTTACCGACCAACTAATCTCGCTGCTTTTCACACACGGGATTTCCGTAGCACGAGAAATAGCCAATGTCACCGATGGCCGAACGAACTTGCTGTTGACCAATTTCACCTCCGAGCGACGGCACCTTCCAAAAGGCACAACGTTGGCACATTTCGACGAGATCGCAGACGTTTGTTACTGCTTTTCAGCACTCGAAGCAACACCTGCACAACACCAACGTGACCTACCACCTAACCTTGACGTCAGTCCTACTTTAACTCAGCAACAGCGAGAACGCCTGCTTGTCCACGACTGTTTTGCGTCGACCTCGAAAGTTGGCCGGACGTCCTTGACCAATCACCGAATCATCACAGAGGACACGGCTAGACCAATCCATCAAAATCCATACCGTGTGGCTTCAAAAGAACGAGAAGCGATAGAACAGCAGGTAACAAAAATGCTTGAAGACGACGTCATTCGACCGTCGAAAAGCCCCTGTGTATCACCTGTTGTTCTAGTGAAAAAGAAGGACGGCAGCTTGCGTTTCTGTGTGGACTATCGAAAGCAAAATCAGGTTACAAAAAAGAACGTGTACCCGCTTCCCTGCATAGATGATTCGATTGACAGGCTTCGAAACGCACGTTACTTCTCTTCCATGGACTTAAAGAGCGGATATTGGCAAATTGAAGTAGACCCCAAGGATCGTGAAAAAACCGCTTTCGTGACGCCAGACGGACTGTACGAATTTAAGGTTTTACCATTTCGCTTGTGCTCCGCACCTGCTACTTTCCAGCGTGTCATGGATACCGTTCTCTCTGGGCTTAAATAGAGAACCTTCTTAGTATACCTTGATGACGTCATTGTGTTTTCTACAACGTTTGACGAACACCTTTAACTATTGCAAGTGGTCTTGCAGGCCATACGAGCCGCAGGCCTGACGCTCAAGCCGGAGAAATGTCACTTCTGCTTTGAGGAACTGCAGTTTTTTGGCCATGTCGTCAGTTACGCAGGAGTTCGTCCAGACCCCGAAAAAGTTGCCGCCGTCGCACAGTTTCCAACACCATCAGAAAAAAAGGCAGTGAGGCGTTTTCTGGGTCTCTGTGCATATTATCGGCGGTTTATTGCAGATTTTGCGCGCATCGCGTCACGTTTAACTCGTCTCACGAGGGATGACGTTGTATTTGTTTGGGGCGACTAACAGGAAGATGCTTTCGATGACTTGCGGCAACGTCTACAGACGACCCCCGTGCTTGCCCATTTTGATGACACAGCCCCTACAGTGCTCCATACTGACGCCAGCAATGTTGGCCTCGGAGCTGTGCTTGTGCAGCGCCAGGACGACGAGGAAAGAGTGATCGCTTACGCAAGCAGAACTCTGTCACGCACAGAAGCAAATCACTCGACCACTGAAAAGGAATGCCTCGCCGTGGTGTGGGCAGTTATGAAATTTCGCCCATACCTGTACGGCCGCCCATTCAAGGTTATCAGTGACCATCATTCGTTGTGTTGGTTAAAAAGTCTGAAAGATCCTTCAGGGCGATTGGCACGCTGGAGCCTTAGACTACAGGAGTTTGATATAACGATGGTGTATAAGTCGGGAAAACGACACACGGACGCCGACTGCCTATTTCGATCACCAATAAAGTCGGCTGCTGCTTTTGATGAAGAGACAGCGTTCCTCGGAATTCTCGACACGTCAACCATCGCAGATCACCAGCATGACAATCCTGAGCTACTTGGCCGGATTAATTATTTAGAAGGACGAAGCCAGAATGCACCCAAAGCCTTTACAAGAGAACTATTATCGCTCTGTCTGCGAAACAATGTCCTTTACAAAATGAACTTCTCGTCAGACGGATCCACATACCTGCTTGTCGTCCCTACCACTCTTCGTTCTGAGGTGTTGCAAGCGTACCACAACGAGGTAACATCTGGACATTTAGGCTACACGCGCACACTGAGCAGAGTTCGAGAGAGATTTTACTGGCCTAGACTCACCGCAGCCGAGAAGCATCATGTTCGGACCTGCCTCGATTGCCAGCGGCGCAAGTCACCTCCAACAAAACGAGCCGGTTTGCTACAACCTGTACAGATCCCGACAACGCCATTTGACCAGATCGAAATGGACCTTTTGGGCCCACTTCCCACCTCTAGTGTCTGTAACCGCTGGGTTATAGTGGCGACCGACTACCTTACTCGCTACGCCGAGACAAAAGCCATCCAGAGAGGCACAGCAGAGGAGGTAGCCCAGTTCTTCATAGAGAACATATGCTGAGACGCGGTGCGCCATCAATTGTTATAACAGATCGCGGAACCGCATTCACGGCCGCGCTTTTAGATCATGTGTTGGTGCTCAGTGGTACAATTCATCGCAAGTCGACAGCTTACCACCCACAAACCAACGGGTTGACCGAGCGACTTAACAAAACTCTGGAAGACATAATTTCAATGTATGCGGACATCGAACACAAAAACTGGGACGAGATTCTCTCTTACATAACGTTCGCATACAATACTAAGAAACAAGAAACCACACGGATGACCCCATTCAGCCTTGTTCACGGACTGGAAGTAAGAACGATGTTAGACGCGATGCTGCCACACGAGTGCGATGACAACGAAACGAGTGCTGACGCGTTTACACAACGCGCAGAGGAAGCCAGGCAGCTCGCACGTCTGCGAATATACCAACAGCAAGAGTACCACGCAGGCCGCTATAACCAACGTCATACACCTGTAACGTACGAAAGCGGGGACAGGATATGGGTGTGGACGCCTGCACGAAGACGGGGATTATCCGAAAAATTGCTGAGAAGGTACTTCGGACGGTATCGAGTGCTGCGACGACTAAGTGACGTTACCTATGAAGTCGTTCCGGATAGCCCAAACTGTTCAAGGCGTCGCCAGCACCGACCTGAGCTTGTGCACGTAGGGCGCATTAAGCCATACGTAAGCGAGTGACTCTGCGAGGCACCATCGCTTCTACAAAGTGACTTCATGCACGAATTACTGTCTCACCTATAGCATCGGGGCGATGCTCCTTTAAGGGGAGGCAAATGCCGCGCCCGAAACAAAGAACGAAGACGTTGTGCGCGCCGACAGCGCGTGAAAAGGGGGCCTGAAGAAGACGACGTGCTTTTGTTTTGCTCGCCTGCTCTTGGCTCCTGCATAGAAACACACGCCGTTGGTTCTCGGACTCAACGTCTCGGTGCACTGCTTACGTTGAACCTTTACAATATGTAGTTTGCTCTGTATTTCTTCATGAGCGTTGCTTTTATCCTTTCGTAAAATCTCCAGTGACAAAGGGTGGTTTTTGTGTTCCGTCTGTAAGCGAAAAAAATGGCGGCATGTTTCGACTGTTTTTATGACTGGAAAGGGTCGTTGTCGAGTCTCTGCTATGACAAGACTGCTGTAAGTCACTCTTAGTACATTTTGGCAGACGCGCGGTTCCCTAGCTAACAGTCTTCGAAGTGGCTCCTCTGAAATACAGCAAAAGCCGTGTAACAGGCTACAGAATATGCAATTTTTTTGTCGTAATGAAGCATTGTGAACATCGAGGATGGCTGATACAGGTCAACCCTATGATGTCCCTGCAATTCTGCGCAGTATATTCACTAGCACGTTTACCTCCTTTTCGAGTTTTCTTTTATGTGAGGTGCCCATGATAGCTGCCTATCAAGTATTATTCCGAGAAACCGATGCTGTGTCACAGTCATTAGTGGTTCTTCTTCTGAATTGAGATTGAAGTTGTTTTTTTTTACTTCTTACGGGTGAAGGGCAATACAGCTGTCTTTGCGTGCGACAGAACCATCGCTCTTTCTAAAAAGTGGTTAATAATATTTATGGCGTCTTTCAATGCATTCTGAATTAACAGAAAGTCCGTGACGAATGCCCAAATGCACACATCTACTGCATATAAGGAGTATTTTAACCTAGAACGCAGTCTTTTTGCCTAATCAGCCATAACACAGTTGAAAATAAAAGGGCTGAGTAGGCTTCCTTGTGGCAATCCCTGTATGATGTCGTTTTCAGCACTGTTCCTTCGCTCGCCTGAATGAATATTTTACGACCTGATACAGAGTTAGAGATCCACCACGAAGACCTGCCGGACAGACCGAGTTCCAGCATACTCAGCATAACATGAGTGTGACTGACTGTGTCAAATGGCCTTTTGATGTCTAAAATCTAGATGGGAGCCGACAGATGGACACACGTGGTGGTATAGTCAGGTCGAACAGTGGAAGCGCCTCTCTAGTATTAGTAGGAAGTGCCTCTCTGGAAGTCTTTCTAAGGCATTTCGACTGTTCAACCTGACTATCCCACTTTTGATGTTTAAGAACAGTGCGACCGTCCAACTACCACAGGCGTGTTCACGCTCCACATGCGTTACTATGTCCAGTATTGCATCTATTGTGCATCTCTGTTTCCTAAAACCTGTGAAGTAGTTGAAAAGTACACCGGTTCCGTTGAACCACGACTGAAGTCACGCATCAAATATTTTTTATTACCTTGCATAAATAACTTCTCAGACTAATTGGTTGGAAGGATTCAATGTTCAAAGGTGTCTTAGCCAGTTTTAATATTGGAATGATGAGAGCAAACTTTCAAGACTCGGGTACAATTTTTTGCGTCCATAGATCATTGTAAATATCTAAGAAGACGGTCTTGCCTGTTGGCTCAAGTTATTTAGCATATAGTACGTAACCCCATCCGGACCAGAGGCCAAACTTTCACGACATGATGCTGTAGCGTATTGCAGCTAACTTAACGAAAATACAGTGTATAATTGAGGATGCTGGGCCAAATAGCAAGCATTAGTTTTGTGGCTTGCTAACGCGACATAAATATCAAATAATGCACATTAAGATTCGCCGGGTCTACAGACAAGTGGAGAAAATTCATCTGCTACCACAACTTCCCGTTTGTCCAAGGCTACAGCAAGACCACGAAAAGAGAAGCTCTTGGATACAGGGCCACGAAATGGCCGAATTTCAAGCCAAATTCTTGGAACAGGTGTGTGGGGACACAACGTGCATCAAACATCACGCCAGCGTCGTGTACCTAAATTTTCTAGTCGTCTGCGCATGACACTGTGGATTTTCAGTGATTTTTTGTATGCTTATAAAATACCGCTGCGTCAATATTTCCTTTCAGAACGTCGTCTGATGGCTCTTAGTTGTTCATACTCTCCGTAGACTGCAGCATAGTTTTGGCACTTTTTTGAACAATTATTCGCATTATGCAGCAAAATTCAGTAAAGCTTTCAACTGCCTTAGGTCACCAATTTATTTATTTATTTATTTATTTATTTCGACATACTGCCAATCCCATCAGGGATTTTAGCAGGAAGGGCGTGAACATAAAAATTCGAATAAGTACACAATAAAGACATACATCGCGACATACATACATAATTTGATTTGTTAGGCGGTACCGAAACGTTTTCCAGTTCGTCAGTTTGCTGTAGCGCCTGATGTCGTCATTTCGCAAGTAGGGGTGATTTACAAGAATGGAAATATGGTCGTTTTCACGTGTTTCTACATTCGTTGTCCCTCTTACACAATGCACTGGGCCTTGGGAAGACATGGTACCATCTATGCAACTCGAGCAATTATACCCACGGAGAAAAGTGGTGGAGCCGGCATTTGAAATTGTCAAATTTAATTTGTCTGCGCTACACTCAACAACGTTCCCCCGTGCATTTCATCGATCACTACCCCAGATTATGTTGTGCGCATTAAAGTCTCCACATACAAGTGAAAAATAATTAAAATATATTGTTATGAGACAATGTCACACAAAAGCTGTTAGATAGGCGTGAAGAAAGAAGGCGTGATTTTGGTGTAGAACACAGCACTCGTTCTCCATCTTGGCTTGCGCGTTGGAATGTGTAAATATATCTTCAAGCACCTAGTTTCACGTATACCTTTACGTAACATTTTGGTGGAGGTGCTGGGTTACAACGCACGACGGAGTTACGCAGCGGACGCCTAGTCACTGCTTCCGACATGTCGACAGGCAGCAACACTTCGTCAACTGCCACGCCCAATGCATCAACGGCGCCGACCTCACCTGCTTTTCTCGTGGCCACTCCACCCCGCGATCCCAGCAACTTTTCGGGAACGGAAGACGAGGACGTAGATGAGTGGCTTAAACTCTACGAGCTCGTCAGCGAAAACCACAGGTGGGATCCAATCTTGATGATGGCAAACATCATCTTTTATTTGCAAGGAACGGCCAAGGCATGGTTTAATAACAATGTGAACACGATCACGAGCTGGGACGTATGAAAGACCAAGTTACGCGAGTTGTTTGGGCAATCTGCCGGCTGTAAGCAGGCCGCTGGGAAAGAACTTGGCACACGTGTTCAGACGTCCACGGAGTCCTACCGGGCTTATATACAAGATGTGCTGACCCTTTGCCGTAATATAGACCGAACAATGGCTGAAGCAGACAAGGTAGCGCACGTGCTCAAGGGCATCGCAGACGATGCATTTAACTTCCTTTTGTGCAGAGGCTGTTCTACCGTGCAAGATGTTATCTCGTAGTGCCAACGCTTTCAAAAGGCTAAAAACCGTCGCATTGCCCACCACATTACGTGCCTTTCCAACACTGCTGCGACGTCCAATTGCGAGGATCTTCGTATAGCGACCCAGCCCAATTCACACTCTGGTGACAGAAAGAAGCCGAAACGTCGATCAGAATACAGAATATACCATGCAAAACCAACGTGTGTGTACTCTATTTTTCCTTATTCTACCGGGGCCAGCGTTAATTCCTTGGTGCAAATATATATATATATATATATATATATATATATATATATATATATATATATATATACGGAACGCTGAGGACCCCACAGAAAATCAGAGAAAGTTTTGTGTAAAGGTTAATTAAAATATGACCACTGTAGTTTCATTTGTCCTTTAGTGGTTTCAGCCTTATCTAAAATAAATTTCAGCAGCAACGAGAAGTCGAGTGAAGTTGAAAAAAAAAATTCTCAATATTTCATAACGTTCGCAAGCGAAAACAGGAGCACGTTTTTTTTGGGGGGGGGGATTGATTGATTGATTTGTGGGGTTTAACGTCCCAAAACCATCATTTGATTATGAGAGACGCCGTAGTGGAGGGCTCCGGAAATTTTGAGCACCTGGGGTTCTTTAACGTGAAACCAAATCTGAAGAGGGGGGGGATTAACCAAGAAAGCAAACTAGAACACAGCTATGAAAGTGCTGCTGTAGTAACAATTTGTAAGTAGTAAGCAGTCAGGGGCCGAAGTAGGGGCGGCAGAGGTGACTGCATAGTAGTAACAGTAGTTAACCATGCTGCTGTTCACCTAAGGATTGTGACTCAAAAGAATTGGGCGGTTTTATATATTAAAAATACCTCAAGAATAAATAAATAATTCTAGCGAGAAAATAAAATGCCAATATTGATTGAAATAAAAAGGCAGGCAGTAACCAAACATTCTTGTCACCCTTTCTTATCTGCTGTGTCATGCTCTTTACTACCGCGGCACGTAACACTCTGCGCCCTGGTAGGTGCGCCAAGTCGATGAAAGCCTAAATTGCCACCCCCCTCCCCCCCAAAAAAATAAGAAAGCGCCTACGAAGGTGCTCAAGCAGAAAACTGGAACGAAATCAATTCGTGTCGGCGCCGTTTGAAGGCCTGGTTTTAAGGGAGGAGTCTGAAATCTCATATCGGAAATCTGTCCCAGGATTCTTTATATAGGGGTGAGAATATCCCGACAGTATATGACACATCGACAAAATAAAGAAGTAAAAAAGGTGATCAGTGGGCTTACTGCTGAAATAGACAGGCAGGCACAAACTGAGCTTTCATAAAGACCGCATCAGTATCTCAACCTAAACATAGCTAGCAAAAAGCAAAGAACGTAACTTTAGATAAAGCATAAGAAAGTTACTGTAGTAAAAAATAAATTAACACCAGGCCTACGCGGAACGTATAGCACAGTCACAGCATGAGCTTGACGAGCAGTTTTTCAAAGTCCTTTTCAAACATTCAATGGGTAACTGCTACAACCACACTTGCAGGGTGGGTAACTGCTACAAACACACTACGCCATACATCCTAATTTTTGTGTTATAGGCAGGTATTCACTACGCCATCCTTCGTCATTCTTCGAAGAAGCATGGTACCCACTACAAACTTGCAAGAAATTTCGTTGCAATTTTTTTGTGTGGTGGCTGACGACGACGAAGAATTATGCCTGAAGCTTTAGTAATGAGTTGGAGCAATGGATGACCCTCGTGCTACTTGATGCACATTGAGTGACGCCTGGTTATTCTTGGTTCATCTAAAACACTTTATTATTGATATTAACGCAATTCTTTTGCCGACCTCAAAGATTGTCTAGGGCTTATTTAGAACGAATTTTCGAGAACTGGCTTGGCTCAGTGTAGGACACCCATATTGCATGCAGGAGATCAGTGTTCGAGCCCCATTGTTTTATCGGTGTTCTTTTACAGAATTTTTTTTTTAATTTCGCGCGATGGTACTTACAGATAGCGGTGGCGGTGGCGGACAACCTTTTCTTACACACATGGTTTAATAAAAGTAGAGGAAGAATGAGGCCAATAGCAACATTCTAGACACGTCTGGCTATCTTTTCTTCTTTTGCTGGTAGGGTGGTCAGGTGAGAATTCGATAACGACTAATATTTTAACAATAACGACCAGCTTCTAACCTGCATCATGCTCTTCGTATTATTGAGTGGTTTGCTCAATCTGGTAATTTATACTAATGCAAGCCATTCAAATTTTTTTGTGCCTCGGCTTGTTTCCGCAGCTAAGAAAAATGAAGATAATACAACTTAGGAGGTTGTATACAGAGGCAAGTAAAAAATGCATAACCATCAGTGTTGAGAGGTAATTTAAAATCAGTTTTTTGTTTTAAGCACAATGGAGACTAAAGCTAATGGTCAGTTCCTTCTAAAGAATTCGAATACTTTAGCCCTTTTCAGCCCCAGAACTGAAGAAATCAACACGTTAGATCTCAAAACTGTTTTTTTTTCAGGCAACACCAAATCATGGAGTTTAGGCAAGCCGTTACACTACCCAGCACCTCCACCAGTGTCACGACGTCAAAACAGAGGTCTTGCTGCAGAGATTAAGACACCAGAAGCAGGTCGATCTTTTAATTAGAACGCGCAAGCGAGTTCTACTTTTTCGTTCATTTCGTAAACCTGCGTGGCACATTGTTTTGTTTTGTTTCCCTGGGAGGCTGGCTCATACCCACTCAGGGGGATTGGCCAAGAAAGTGTAGTGCAGTTTTTCTGTAATCATTTTAACAATGTTTAATGAATTGGTATTATAATGAGAATAATGTAAAAATAAAAACAACATAAAAAGAGCAAACGAAAAAAAATCAAGTTGAGCAATTTTGAGATTTGAGGTGTTATGATTAGCACTCAGCTGCGTTTACTTCACTCTGCCCTGGGGAGTAATAAATAATTTTTTTTGATTGAAGATCACAATGGTATACGCTTGGTTGCCTGAATATAATCGCAAACGGCATTGAAAGCATCCCTGTGGCAATGTCCCAAAGCTGAGGCGCCAAAGCTTAGCGCCGTTTCCGCCGTTAATCTAAGGCCTATTTTCCGAAATGGCATAACTAGTAACCTTTTTCTAAGTATCTCGTAGCGGCGACAATACAAAAAATAATGATCTAGTGATTCCATTTCTCCGCAGAATGCGCAGAGGGGTGATGTTGTCTGACCAGCTCTGTGTAGATACAGGTTTAGAGGGGGAACACGACATCAAAATTTAGTAATTAAGACTTCGAGCTTTCTGGACTGACTCCAGTGGTGTTGCCATGGAAACATGAGGTGGTTATAGTCTGTCCGTGTAATTACTTTTTCTATCGTATCAGTGGAGATTGCTGATTTTCGATATCTTATTGCCGTGATATATTCAACATCTGGCAGTATGGACAAAACTGGCCCATCAAGTGCGGCTCGTGCTAAGGAATCGGCCAATTCATTTAATCTTAATCCACAGTGTCCCGGAACCCATAGTAATCTCAGGAGTCTCAACTGCGGGGGGTACTAATGTTTTGAATGTGCTTAGGATTCGAGAGTTCTCTGAAGCCGTCAGAGCTGCACAAACTGAAAGAGAATCCGTCATTATTACTGCGTTGTTTTGATTTGATGGAAGTTTTCGAAGAGCTAAAATAATCGCCAAGAGCTCCGCTTCAAAAACTGGAGTAAAATCAGGCAGTCTCACTGAAAAAGACCAGTCAAGCAAATCAGACGCAATGCCAACACCTGCCTTTTGATTATTTACGGAAGCATCTGTGGCTATTATATTTTTAGTTTTGCATGCTCCAAGTAATCTAATAATATGTTATTTAAAAATTTGAGGGATTGTAATTTGGCGTTTTGGGGGAATATATCATCATACTCAATAATAACATGACAATTCGAGTCATTAGTCTCAATTACATTTCTAATGTTCACATTTATACTTTGTAGATTTTTTTGTACAAACATTATCTGAGGTGTGTGAAACCGTGGCCAATGAGCAAGAAAGAAGGCGTCTGGGTTTGCGATAAAAGCATATTGAGATCTTCTTGCCGGTAAGCTATAAAATTTTAAAAATGCTTGTACGGTCAAAATTCGAAATCGACAAAGTAGTGTAGGCAGGCGCGCTTCCGGGTACAGTACGTTGATAGCCACAAATCTAGGGAGTCCCAGACACATTCGCAGTGCTTCTCGCTCCAAGACAACTAGAGGTTTCGTTTTATAAGCAGGGCCACCCGAGAATAATATGCAGCCGAATTCCATGATGGGGCGCATGTACATCTTGTACAACGTTATCAAGGTGTGCCTCCGTAATCCATATTTCCGGTTACTTAGCTTGTGTAGTAAGCCTGAAGCCCGCTGTGCTTTGGTAGTTATATACTCTATGTGTGGACTCCAGTTAAGTTTGTCATTATAAATGATTCCCAAATATTTTATAGAGTCTACTTGCTGGATGGGTTCCTGTTTATATAGAATTGAAGTTGAAATTGGTTCTGCAAGCGGAAATGCCATGAGCGCGCTTTTGTTGACATTTAACGATAACGAAATCGACTGCAACCAAATTTCTAACATGTTAATATATCTCTGTAATTTAAGTTGTAGTGAGTAAATATTACAGTCAGCAGCAAAGAGTGCGATGTCATCAGCATAAATGTAGACAGTAACTTCTTGATCTGTTGGAATTGTGCTCATTAAAGCATTAAATAATATTGGAGATAAGACTGCTCCTTGGGGAACTCCGCGCGTTTGTTTAAATCTAGATGAGGAACATCCATCCTTGACGCAGTTGAATTCTCTTGATTTTAAGAATTCTGCCACCCACTCAATAAAATATTGTGGGAAGTTCAATCTCTCTAGCGTATTTAACAATATGAAGTGCTCCACACTGTCATACGCCTTGGCTATGTCAAGCGTTACTAAAGCAGCGTATTGCCTTCTTTTACGCGCGAGCTGTATTCGGCTCTCTAAATCAGCATGGGCACACCAAATTGAGAAATCACTACGAAAGCCGATTTGGTTCGGTTTTATTACTGAATTGTCTGTCATCCAGATACTTACTCGGCTATGAAGGACCCTCTCTACTAGTTTGACCATGTTAGATGTTAGAGAGATTGGTCTGATATTATCGACTGTTAATCCTCCACCCGGATTTTTTAGTATAGGAATCACCTTTGCTATCCTCCAATCCTGCGGCACCCATGAGTTTTTTAAGGAGTAGTTAATAACATTGGCGACGTCTCGAGGCGATAAATTGAACAGAATTTTAATCATGGCTACTGTGATCCCATCTGGGCCAGGAGATGCAAGAGTAAATGTTTAATCACGTTGGATACTTCAGTCTGTGTCACTTCTTCAAAGTCAGACCTTGTCGTAGACTTGTGCCAGTTGTTTGGCACTACTGAAGTGAATCTGCTTTCCAGACCTTTACCTATTGCCTCTAAGGTAGTGGTCATTTCTTGTGCCGACAGATTATCACAAGCTACATTAACTGGTGATGGCAAGATTTTCTGAGCTCTCATATATCGGAACAGTGCTTTCATATGTTTAGGCTTCGACAGGTATTCATAATGTCTTTTGTCATAATCTTGTTTAGCTTGAGGTACCGTTCTTTTAAAGCCCGCAGCAATGAATTTATAATCGGCCCAGTTTTGTGGGGATTGATTATGTAAGAGCTGCTTCCAAGCTGCCTTACGTCGTCGGTGCTCTCTTGTACATTCATCATTCCACCAACGGTTATATACTCTTTTTGTGGATTCAATAGTAAATTCGGCTCTTTTGTAGGATCTTTTAATGACTGCGTTTATTTTCAGTGCTTTTTTATCATCGCTCTCTTCCGAGTGAGTAGCCAGTGCTGACTTCAGGTCATTCCTAAATTTAATGTAATTTACAAATACTCTTACATCTGAACAAGATGGAATTATCGGACAAGAAATTTCAAAACTTATCGGTAAGTGGTCACTGTTGGTGCCACAGTCCAGCGCTTTCCAAGAAGAAGTAGTAATGGCTGAACTGACAAAACTTAAATCTAAGGCCGACCTGTAGTGAGTACGAATAAATGTGGGGGTTCTCACGTTGAGGCACGTCAGGTCATTAGCCATTGTCCACTCCCACAAGCGTTTCCCACTAAGATCAGTTCTAAAACCCCAACTCGTGTGGTGAGAATTAAAGTCTCCAACTAAAACTTTGTCTTTGCACCATGATTTTGTAGCTAGATCCAAACTTCGTGTGTCTTGAACTCCATCCGGAAAATACATATTAACTAAAGTGAAAGGAGTGCAGTTGGGCAGTGTAATGTCTACTGCCAAAATTTCGCATTCTGGCGACATATGTTTGTATGAGCATTTGACTTTCATACTAATTCTATTATTAATAAAGAGAGCTAGACCCCCACCTCTCGATGGACGGTCTAATTGAAAGGATTGGAAGTTATTTAAATGGAACAAATTATGTACAGATAGCCATGTCTCTTGTAATGCTATAATATCAGGAGCGAATTTAGAAGTCAAGTATACCAAATCCGTAGATGCAGAATGGATTGATCGGCAATTCCAATGGAGAATCTTAAGCGACCCTCTGATTTCGAAAGAGCTGCTTCCGCTATAGCTTTCTCTAGAATGCCTTCCTTCAAGAAATCCCTCTTCGAAAGGCTCTCCTTTTCTTTCAGATACTTTTTGTTCTTAGTTTGTTTCGGTGAGTTAGTTTTCTTTGACACAGGGGATCTAGATCTCTTCAGGGACCTAGGGTCCAAATCCATGTCATCGGAATCTATTGTATATGTAGCTTTGTCCTCACTTACACTCTGTATATCTACTGCAGAGGGTGCTGTAGACGGAAAATACGAGGGTGCGGTTTCAGATTCCTCATTTTGGCTGTGGTCGCCTATTGCAGAGGCTCCTGCTGTCGGATAATACGATGGCGCAGTTTCAGATTCACCGTCAGCTATTGGTCGTGAACTCTCAACATGTTGGGATACTAGGCCTGACTCTCCCGTTGTACCAAATATGCGAGTCATCTGGTTAGCCAAAATTTGAGATAGAGAATCGCAAAGGTTAGAAGTCAGTCGTTCCATGGCTTTTTCTAGAGCCTTTTCTATGGCCTCCGCTATATTCAGGGAAAACGACCCATTTATCTCCGAGAGATGTCGTGCTGCAACACTGGCATACCCCTGAGTTCTAGTCTGTATTTCCGCTAGGGCTTCTCGTCGAGAACAGCGCCTACGCCCTATAATTTCAAGAATTTGCATTTCTCGAGCCCTTGCTGAACAATCAGGATTATCTGCACAGTGTTGTTCGTTGTAGAGACAACATTTCTCTTCTTTAGCTTTGCAGTAATTTGTTTCGTGGTTGTCACCACACACTCGGCATCTGAGTTCTGACCTGCATCCTTTAATAGTGTGACCGTATCGCCAGCACTTCGTACACTGGAGTGGTCGCGGTGATAGCGGTTCCACTCTGTATATTAGTGGCCATGCCTTGATTTCGCTTGGGAGATTCGCTCCAGCAAAGGTTACAATTACCGACTCAGTCGGCGTCTTCTGCTTCTCTACTAGTCGTGCACACCTATAAACGGAAATAGCACCAGTCACGGCAAACATCTCTAATACCTCAGACGGAGTCAAGTTAACATCGACACCGCGAACAATACCTTTCACACATGCCAGATGCGGGGAAATAAAGGCGCTTACCGGATTGGTCGCGAAACTTGAGCACTTCAATAGGTCTTGCACACAGAGCTGATCAGATGAAAAACATAGAATACCACCTCTGCCGAACTGGCGGACCTCTGTGATGCTGTGGAAGTGAGACGTCGCAGCTCTAAGATCCGCCTGAATCACTTTCGGATTCTTCATCCTAATGAAGCCGTCATTGCTAGGGACGAGGGCCACAGGAACTTCGGGAATGCCGTTGCGTAGAAACTGATCCACTGGTATTTCCTGTGGCGGAAGTGAAGCAGACCAGAGGCAAGCCCCTGGTCCAGGTGAAGAAAACTGCATCTAAGTGAACTTTCTGGCGCTAAAAGCGCTTACGTAGCTGTAAAAGCACTATAGGAACACCTAATAAAGACAAAGAAACCACAGCCACTACACAAACTTAGGCCAAAACCCTAGAGCAAGCACGACCAGCTATACTTGCGTGTTCGAGCGTTCCGAACTGCGTCCTTTGACCAATTGAAAAACCATGCGTGGCACATGCACAACTGCCATCGTCTTTCTTAAGCAAGCACGTGACACCATTATAGACCATTAACTGTGCTCCATCATTCGAACTTCTTGGGCCCATAGAGTTTCTAAAGAAAAAAAAACGAAGAAATAAGCGTGGCGTCGTCACTGCCCCTCTCTCTGGAGGTCAGCTCAACAACACCGCACGGGGATGAAGGAATGGGAGTGAGAGATATAAGGTGGTAAGAGTAAGGAGTAAAATACACAAAAAAACTGGCCCCGGATCTGCCAGTTGCACTGCAAATGTCTTCGAAAGACGATAGTCTTGCTTCCGGAGAGAGTGAACAAAACATTTATGTGCTGTTCTGCGCAAGAAAATTGGTGAATGGTATTCTGGAGGCGCTGCGTTAGAGTCACTCGAGCGTGCAGAGGAAGCGAACGAGCGCACCGAAAAACGTTAGACACGAGTGCCACCTGACAGTTATCTTCCAAAACGAAGGAAGGCGTGCGCGCCTGCGGGAAAAAAAAGTGCCATTCTCGGAGGCGATAAGGTGTAGAACGCAAAGCGACAGACAGGTGCCAGCACCGTGTCGTTTTAGCAAAGACTTGGTAACAATTGCCTTTTTGAGCATCGCGTTGCACTATCAGCGCAGCGTGTTTAACACTACAGTCCTTAGAATTACTTGTGTAAGCCTTCTCTAGCATAGGCACACACACAAAACATCGACTTGTTGTTATGGTACCTCAGATATGCCTAATGATTGATTTTAAAGACGATACTGTTTCTTGGGGACCTTCGACGCCAAAATTTCTGTCTGTCTGTCTGTCTGTCTGCTGTACGTTTGTCTGTTTGTCCACTCCTAACAGCATTGGGTACTTGAAACGTCTGACTGCATCCGCAGTGCCCACCAATGTAGCTCAAGGTTCAGCGTTCATACTTGGGCAATTGTCGATTAAAAAGCTATTACTGCGCATGTCTGGGGCACCGTAACAACACGCATATATTCTGCATGTACGTCTTTTTATTTGACAAGCGCACAAGTATAAATGCGGAACCTTGAGCAATATTGGTGGGCGCTGCAGATGGGGTCGGCTGTTTGAGATATTTTTAAGGGCGGAGAAACATAAAAATGTACAGACAGACAGACTAAAATTTTTGCGTCGAAGGTCCCAAAGAAAGACTATCGTCTTTAAAAAGTGTTCGATCTGATCCCCACACGCACCCAAGTACACCCACGCGCCACGCGCAGTCAACCAATGAAACCACCGAGAATTCCGGGAGTACAGTGATGTGAACGTCTTAACATGGGCAAGAGAAAAAAGAGCGAGTTCTTACAAACTCGTCTAGTGTGCCGCGTTGGTGAGGACGCATCAGAGAGCTTAATCGAAGGATTTGAAGGTGCCACGGCGAACTACTTAAGGCCCCGCTGCTCTTAAAAGTGTAATTCAGGTGTTCGTGACACGTTCGTCTTCAGGACAATTACTGCGCTGAAACGGTGCCATTTTCTTGAAACTTTGGCCCCATCGGCACTGCCGCATCAACAGTTTAAAATCACCCACTTACGCGCATATCGCGCATGTTGTTTTTTAATAGCTCAAGCATTACCTGTTCACATATGTCAACTTTTTCTGGGCATGTTTACTGGTTATGACATGTATCCACGAGAAAAGAGAACTGCGGGTGTCCCACTGTGTATGTTTACTACGAGGACCGCTTTCTTTACTAACGTAGGGTTTTTTGTTTCCTCACAATAGCGATATATCTGTTTCTATAGTTCTGAGCCAGCAGTGTACGATAAGTAATTCTACGACACAGTTCTCCCGCACATGGGTTGGCGTATGTCATGAATAGCAGCTGCCATGCATCATCATCATGACAAACCAGCACGCGCTCTTTTCTTGATCTTCGTCTTCCTATCCTGATCTATTGCGCGAGAGAACCATAGCAGAAAGTAAGCGAAATAAAGGAACAAAGAGAAAGAGAGCAGCCAAAAGAAATAGAAAGCAAGAGAAAAAAAGTATTCATGGCAAAAAAAATTCTTCAAGAGGTGATCTTCGAACTCGTGTACCTATCCAAGTCGAGCGTCTTAACCAGTCCGCTATATACACAAGCACACTAGCAGAGCGCAGCGTACCTTTGGGAATGGCATAGCGCGGTGGCGCCATAATAAATTAAGGAGGACATGAAGAAGGTGGGAGAGAACGGGCACAGAAAGAACGAGAGAGAAAGATGGAAAAAACGGAAACGATGGGAAAAAATAAATCAAAGACAGCAAATTAAAAAATAAACAAAAATATAAAACTAAAAAAGTAGCACAAGAAATTAAAATACAGAGAACGTAGAGCAAGTATAGCTATAATAGTACAGCATAGCAAGCTGTCGGAATGAAAAAAATGAGAGGGTAAAAGACTGCATATTTGAGGACCTGCAAGGTCCTTATCAGATCAGCCATGACTAAGTTTAGCACTACATAAAGAGCAAGATGTGCTAAGATTTTGTCATTGATGAAGAATATTGTGCACGAATCAAGTGGTCGAAATTTCGCATGAGGAGTGTGAATATATATACTAAAAAAAACTAGAAACTTGATTGACTTACTCGCTGAAGCAATCTTGATGGCTGGGAACCATTTCTGATCCTTCGTAATGGAGCACTTAGCACAAAAGATATTTGCTGCTAATTCACTTTTGCTAACTCTGCAGCATGCAGCGGATGTCATGTATTTAAAGCTCCACCCTGCGTTTTATAGGTTCACATACCGCCACAACAACTGCTATCCCCCTTCACTACTATAAGTATCTTTATAGCATTCTATAGTAGCTGAGGTTGTAAGTCGATCCAGCCAATGCTGCAGTTTTATTAATATTCATTTACGAGTGTATACTATAAAACCTTCTTTGGAAGCAGCGTGGTAACAAAATTAACAAAGCCTTGACGCTTGTTGAAGCAGCTGGTAGTGTAAAAGGGTGCACAGACTGCGTGTGCCAAGTTTTTCTGGAATAATATACGTGAATAGTTAGGGGGCCAATCAAAACGTTATAAAGGTCCATATACTATATATTTCACAAACATATGCTTGATTCACACTTATCTTTTTGGAATCACCCCGCCCACACACACATGCACAAACACAAAAAAATGTATAGGCGACAACCATACCTTTTTTTAAAGCAGAATCCTGTTACCTTTCAGCGTGCACTGTATGCGGTGTTATGTACTCGGTTTAGCATACACTTTCATACGTAGTCTTACACCTTGTGCTAAGAGAGTTTGCAGCCGGAAAATCAAGTCCTGAAATGTTCACCAACAAAAGCACCCCTTCGCGTCACCCATCTGAGTGTATGTAGTCCATACTTCATCACAGCTTGTAGTAGCCTCACACATCGTTATACCAACGTCGCGGACTTACAGACTGAAATCGGAGAACGAAGTGTTTCGTTACTGAAACGTGAGCTGGAACTTTCAGAATTCACCATTGTTTCGTCCTGGGTGTCCCTTATTAGGTTCACGCGCACTTTATATGAATCTCGCACTGCCCATTGTACTTCGTACGAAGAGGTACACAGAGTAGATAACTTCAAATTTCCCGCTCCACATGGCAACACTGCCACTACGAGCTGTATGCGCACGAATGGACACATAGCGCCCTTCTTCGGCAGTGAGTGAAACTTGGGGTCTCCTATGCATTACCTCCGAGTGAATCGAGATGGTCACACTTTTTTTTTGTCTTGGAGGCCATGTACTATAACAAGAATTCCCCTGAAGCGTCGTCAGGTATCGCAGCTAATCGATGTCGTTTTTTTCGTACTAGTCGTCTTTTGTTTATGGTTGGCTAAATTGGAGCACTGTATGGAGTGCCTTAGCTGCAACCAGGAAAATAAAGCCTTACGATTACTGCCAGAAGATTCAAAAGAGAGTGAAGACGAGCGGTAAACGTTAGCCAACACGACCAGGCAAACACTGCGCGAAATGTAGCGAGTGGTGGTCAACAGAAAACATTACAGTCACTGCTATGATGTGATTGAATAGATGCGCGTCGAAGCAGACATGCTTTGTTATTTTTTTAAATTTTATATATTTGAATATATCACAGCAATGCGATGTCTGTCATCCTGATTAGAACCAACAGGCAATGAGACCAAAAAAGTATTGATTTGATTGATATGTGGGGTTTAACGTCCCAAAACCACCATAAGATTATGAGAGACGCCGTAGTGGTGGGCTCCGAAAATTTCGACCACCTGGGATTCTTTCACGTGCGCCCAAGTCTGAGCACACGGGCCTACAACATTTCCCCCTCCATCGGAAATGCAGCCGCCGCAGCCGGGATTCGAACCCGCGACCTGCGGGTCAGCAGCCTAGTACCTCAGCCACTAGACCACCACAGCGGGGCCGAAGAAAAGTATTGATGAAATTGTAAGTAGTAATTGTAACTTGAATGTAAAAAAATGAAAAGTGGAAGAAGGGATAACTTGCCGCTGTCAGCGGCCAACCCTACTACCTTCAAATAACAGCTAGGTCCGACGCTCTACCAACGGAGCCACAGGGGTGGTCATCCCACCGTCCACTTTACGGGGTATAGGTGCCAAGAGGCCACTGACTTGCTAAAGCATGTGCAAATGCACGCACTGAATTTAGTATTATCATAGCCACAGAAAACCAGGTAATAACATTACCATATTCGCTTGTGAATTTCATGTTTATTACTGTATTTAGTCCACTTGATCGGGCCTGGCATTCAAGCACACGCATAACTGTCCGTCAATACAATAAAGAAATCTTCTCTCTGTGTCTCTCTGGATTTTTCATATATACGTTGAAAGACAACACTAATTTCGCACTCACGACCAAGAACGCCTACCACTATCAATGCCAAATAGCAAAATATCTTGAGGCCTGCTTACTCCCGCCGTTATGTGACTCGTTTCGCATGAGCGAGCACGCGTTTGAAAAGCTGTGAATTCATTGCGAACATCGTCTCCCAATAAAAGATGTAGCGTTTGCGCTAGTTTTACATGCATAGCAGCTTTACTCTTTCTTTTGCATAAAAAAACGCTGGTTTAAGGAATGTTTTGTCCTTCAAAGCGTTTGCAGATTTACACATGAGCCATTTAGAGCACGAAAAAGTGAAACATTGTGCGTTACCGAACGGGTGGTCGATCTATGAGAGCAAATTTTGATGCCAGCACAAAGTGACGAAATAAACAAGGTGAATTGTATTTATTGTCTACTTACGTGCAAATACACGCACAAACACGCACACTATCTAAAAAATGCAGAGAAGTGATTTCTACTCATTTACAAAGATTCTGCTGTTTCATTGGTACTCTTTCAAACATCGGTCTTCATAGACACGTAGTTATTGAGAGTGTTTGCTGGTACCACAAGTATGTTATTCAACGTAATATCGAATTGACGATCATGGCAAGACAGAACACAATTTTCCGTTTCACAAAAATCTCTTGTGACTCACACAAGGAGTGGCGTTTTCTCTTTTGCTCTGGCCCCTGTCGAAGTGGTGCGTATAGTCGCTCTTATAACTCAGGCCTTAGAAAAGTGTTACTACTGGGTTTAGAATAAACAGTGTATCAGCCAAACAGCGTATCTACTGCACTGCCAGTTCTTGGATCAGCATATTTGGTAGTGCTTCGTTATAGCTTTAGCTTGAAGAAGAGCAAACACTCCTGAAAACAATTTAAGAAAACGCTTTGTACCGTAAGTGTTTAAACGCATCTTAACTTGAAGGAAACGTAGTAAGCTAAGGTGCTGGCAAGACTGGCGCGAAATATAAAATACCGCAATAAAGTGGTTGACACGCTGGCAGGAAAATTTTATGCAGAAAACCGGGGCACTTAGCAATGCAATAACATTCTTTTCATTTTTCTCAACAAAGTAATCAAAGGTATCACAAGTAGCCAATGGCGCTCACCGCCTATTTCAAAATATTTACTGACCCTGAAGAAAAAACACCTGTTCTGAAAACGCACTGGCACGTGCGTTTATTATTACAATGCCAGGGCTTACGCTAACAGGTCAGAAGCCCACATGACACCTTTATTTTAGAGTAAGAACGGGAAATGGTGAAAGTGGTGCCATCGGAACGACTTAGAAATATGTAGTACGAACAGACGTACCTTTGTGTCATGAAGAAAACGAATGCTGACGTCGGCTCGACGACAGAAACAATCTCATTTCGTTCTCCAGTTCTCCTTAGGCAACGAATACACTGGCAACTTCGGTCCTTTTACCGCGACGATTCGGACGCAGCATCGCCCAACTATTCTGACTTTGCAGCCGTACAGAATGCAAATATCCAGTGCACAAAGCACATCACATATATACGCTGCAACTCACGGATACAAAAAAGAAACACGGCATTCTGCAGTCGTCTACAGGCACACCAGCACGCCATAAAAATGACCACCGGGCTTGGCAATCTATGTTGGTTGAGCGACGAGAGCAAGCGTAGGCACGTCTGTGCAGCGAAAGAAACCAATATAAATAGAACGACTTCATAGAAAAAGCAGTGCGCAAGCCGAAAGTGATCTAGATGGCATTGCTCTGACACCGGTATTTCTTCCGAACAAGTTATTTTACGTTATCGTGTAAAAAAATGGAGAGAAATGCAGGTAAACGTAGCGCGAACATTGCAATGGGAAAAGAAACACAAATAAAAGCGGTAAGTCACGAGTGCGAATGAAATTACCTGGCCAGCGCTGCTGCAGTATCGATAAGCGAAAAGGAAAAAAGCTGGGAAGAGAAAGATGAAAGCAAAGCAAAGAGGGAACAAAACATGGTAACGTATGAACAAATCGAACAAACCATTTCGACTATTTTATTCAGGACTCTTCTGGCTGTGTGAAATAAACAAAAGCCATTCCCACTAAAGTTTATCAGCCTTTAAAAAGAAGTGATTGTTCGACAGCCTGGTCCCGGATCTGGTTTTGAGGCTGGGTTCCCGGATCTTCAAAACCGTGTTTGGGTTTAAGCACCTAAAAAAAGTTAGTGATAGACAGCCTACTAGGCCTGGCTCCTGGACCTTCAAAACCGTGTGTGGTTTTACAGCTCCTAGTCAACTATTTGTCCAACAGCAGCCTTCTGGGAAAGCTTTGTTGAGTGAATATTTCACGTTGGATAGCTTTCAGTTACCCGACTTACCCGTTGTAAATAGTTTTACAAATATCACTTACCTATTTCCTAATTTTAATTCATGTTTTCTTTATAATATTTTCTTCTCTTTCTAAAGGATTCTTTTACAATTTCCCATTCCTACCCAAAGTCGCATGCCAGCTGCATATTGACGCCGGAAACTTTCTGATCTTTAAGTAGCCTCTCTTACTCAACATGTGTTTACTGTGCACGCGGTTGTGCTGACCGGAAAAGCCATATAGCTATCATGCGTACATAATACCGTGTTACTCTGAAAAGGTAAACACACGTTCGCAAGCAGGCGTTGTCATTAGGAAATGACACGGGGCTGCAGTAAGCATTATCATTGCAAAAAGTACACGTATTGCTTACTGCTGCATAAGAGGCGAATACTAGGAAGAAACAGAGACAAGGTGGCTTGAGAATGAGTGGAGACGAAATAGAGAGTCACAATTTCGTAACAGTCTCACTGGAGTGCTGAGCGCAGTATAGAGAAGCGCCTAATATCCTCGAAAGATTACGAGATGTGCAATTTTGAGCCAGAATTTGGGTAATCTCACGTGCCTCTTCATTTGCCTCCTCAAGCACGTGAGTGAACAAAGGCAACGACAGTCGACATGCTGAACACTTCATCCAGCCAAGCCATCCTGCACAAGCGACGGGAACCACCCTTTTTTCGAGGAGCTGCATCTTGTGACTGACGAGTGGCTCGACCAATTTGAATGGGTGGCAACGTTCAGCAACAGGACCGACTCCGGGAAGCCACGCAAAGTATATACCTGTCATCACATAAATCTGGAGGATTTGAGTAGAAAACCACGAAACATCCTCGAATCTTGGACGTCATTTCGGACAAAGGTCACTCACACCTTCAAAAACCCCCTTCGCAGATAACGCGCGGAAGTGGTCTTTGAGACAAGGAACACAATGGTCGTTCGAAAATGTTGTTGTATACATTGAGTAAATTCAATGTCTTTTCCTTCACGCTAATTCACCGAGGCCAGAGGACAAGCAAGTCAGTCTCAAAAGGAGCGGAGTCAAACAAGAATTCTTTCTGGGCGCTGTATACGTGACGATATGACGATGGTCACTCATCATGGACATCTAACAAAAAATTATGGCAGTCAGGCATTCCTCGTTTCTCTTACAGTTTCGCCAAGTTATTTGGTTGAATTTCGTGACCTCGCAAATTTTACTAGACGCCATTTTTGTAAATCTCAAAGCTGCAATGAATGTTCCGCACCAAGGCTTCAATTGTTCCCCTTGAGATAACAATCTCACTCCGCTGAATGAAATGTGAATGTTTCTGCCCTAATTGTTATCTCAAAACATGTCGTCAGTGATTATAAGCTCATGACTCAGGAGCACCTATCACTACCAAAGGTCGTCAGGACGTATCATAACGTTAATTTTATCTTGTGACGACCTGTGGTCGTCATGACTGTTGAGCAATGTTTCTGAGGCTATTGATGATTGGTAGCTCCTTAAATGATGTTCGTATATTCAATACATAGATAGTAGCAGGGGTTTCGTGATTGCAGTTTTTATTGAATGATATTCTGGAGGCTTGATGGCCAAATCCCGCCTTGCCTTTCTCGCGTTTTATGGAAGATTATGTCCAAAACCATGCAGCATCTTGCGCTATATTTTTTTTTTCATATATGTGTGAAAGTGTGGATGGTGATTATTCTGGTGTACTGTTGAGTATTTTCCTCGTGTTTCTCAATTTATTTCAGTACACACCTGGAATGTCGCAAGTATGTGTTATTATACGACAGTGCAAAAATGATGAAGTAATCATTATTTTCTGCAGAAAAATGATTTCTCAAGTATTTTTTTTATTTCAGAAGTGTTCCTAAGCAAAACTACGGCCATTTTAAGAGAATTTTTTGCAAATATTTCTGCACTTAACATGTTAAAGTGCCTGCAGATACAGAAAACGTAAGTGCGAACGGTTGGAACAAATATTATGTTTTCCTGATTTTGATAATTGTAGACGCCACTTTTGAAACTCCTAGTATATAAGCCATGCACGCACTTTCAAAAACTATGAAGTGCGAATAGCCACGCTATGGCATTCAGATTTGAGTCGTCTTATGCGGATGCATGCCTTTTCAACATACAAGTCTGCGCGTGTGATAATTGTACATACGCTAAGCGTTATTCTGTAACGTGTCACTCCAAACACACAAAAAATTGCACCGTAGATCCCTTCCCTTCACATGCTTCGCATGACATCAATTCCCAGAGTACGCAGAATCTGCCAATTCCCCCCCCCCTTCCCCCTGCACGTTTTAGTTGCACAATGGCAGGTAACAACAACCTTTTTTTAAGGTTGGGGGAAAGAGGCCATGCGCTTGATGGGTGGGGCCCAAGTCCAGGACTCCTGGGTTTAGCCGTGTTTTGCAATTTCCTGGCACGTGTCGTGTCACCAAATATTTGGAAACTACATCTAAATGTTCGTATGCCACAATCGTTGCCACTACCCTATTGTGGGTATGAGCCATGTAATAAAAACGTCATAATAGGCTGTGCTCCAACTCTTAGACAGCACGTAGACAGTCTACGAAGACTGCTTAGAAGACAGCATCGAGCCCGTGCTGTCCGAGAACGGGAACACATTTAAACTGCTGGATGGATGGATGGATGGATGGATGGATGGATGGATGGATGGATGGATGGATGGATGGATGGATGGATGGATGGATGGATGGACGGATGAATGGATGGATGGATGGATGGACGGACGGACGGATGGATGCGTGGATGGATGGATGGATGGATGGATGGATGGAATGATGGGTGGATGGTGGATGGTGGATGGTGGATGGGTGGGTTGGTGGATGGATGGATGGATGGATGGATGGATGGATGGATGGATGGATGGATGGATAGATGGATGGATGGATGGATGGATGGATGGATGGATGGATGGATATGGCTGTACCATTTAGATCGGGCGGTGGCTAGCACCACCAAGCCGTACTACTTAATTAACGAAAAACTAGATTTATTTTTTTCCTTTAAATGGTGAGGTTGAGAATTCGTACTTTGCAGCGAAGGGTTTAATTTTTACTCGTGCCTTGACTTTAGCCACCAATCGTATAACCTCCTTCTAAATAATTCCACCCACTTAAAGTCTATCTTGCCTTCCCTGTCCCTAAACCCCAGTGCTTTGAAAAAGTCTGCGCCATCATTCTGAACTATAGGGTGAAGCCTTTTACAGAACATTATCAAGTGTTCGGCAC
Source organism: Rhipicephalus annulatus (assembly GCA_013436015.1). Taxonomy (NCBI): domain Eukaryota; kingdom Metazoa; phylum Arthropoda; class Arachnida; order Ixodida; family Ixodidae; genus Rhipicephalus; species Rhipicephalus annulatus. Next base: position 557,325 of record WOVY01002972.1, on the reverse strand, counting down.
TTTCCTCTTCCTCTCCACACGCACTGCATACCGTGTCTACCCCTTCGTATTTGACCCGATATGTCTTGGTTCGTAATAGTCCCGTCCTGGCCTCAAACAGTAGAGAACTACCCCGAGTATTATCATAGATCCTTTCCTTGGCAATTTCCTGCTTAAAAGCTCGATAGATCTCTAGTGTGGGCTTCTTAAACATGCCCATTCTCCGCATGTCAGTCTCCGTTTCCTTCACTTTCTTCTTAACCGATAGTTCTTTTTGGTTTGGCCACCTGCTGTTTTCTATTTACCAGTCAACTTCCTGGTTCGCTTCCTCCATTTTGTATCGACATTCTTCATGTACAAGTAGCTGAAAACCTTCCTAACCCAACGCTTCTCCCCCATTTCTCTCAATCGCTCCTCAAATTTTATCTTGCTGCTAGCTTCCCTGCCCTGGAATGATGTCCATCACATATCACCTTGTACTCCCTGATTTGGTGTATTTTCGTGAGCTCCTAAGGCAAGCCTACCTATTACACGTTGCTTAATTTCTAATCTTGCTTGAACTTTTGATCTCATGCTCAAGACCGCATTGCCGAACGTCAGACCAGGAACCATGACCCCTTTCCATATTCCCCTCACAACATCATGCCTATTGTAATTTCAAAGTGCTCTGTTTTTCATCACCACTGCATTCCTGTTATCTTTAGTATTTACGTATATTTCGTGCTCCCTTTGGTACTCGGCCCCATTGCTTATCTATACGCCCAGATATTTGTATGTATCCGTTATCTCTAGTGTGACCTCCTGTATTCTGAGTTCACTACATTCATTGTCATAAAAATCATCATCGCTAATTTTTCTAACTGAATCTCAAATCTAACCTATCTCCCTCATTACCGCAGATGTCCATCAATCTCTGCAAATATTCCTTGTTGTCGGCCATTAGCCCGATATCATGTGCGTACATCAACGTTGGTAGTGCCTGTTCAATGAGGTTTCCTTGTTTGGCGAAAGAGAGGTTGAAGCCCAGTCCACTTCTCTCTAATTTGGCCTCTAATCCTTGTAGCTACATCATGAATAACAAGGGTGACAGAGGACACCCCTGCCTACCCCCCGTTTTACCTCTGTAGGCTTGGAGACCTGTTTTTTTCCACTTTATAACTACCTTGTCACCTTTATAGATATCCTTTAAAAGATTAGTGACTCCATCTTCAGCACCTAGTGTGTCCAGTATTCCTCACAAGTCATCTTGAACCACGCTATCGTACGCTCCCTTGATATCTAAAAATGCTAGCCACAGAGGCCTGTGTTTCTTTTCTGCTATTTTGATGCACTGCGTCAGTGAGAACAGACTGTCTTCCAACCTCCTGTGTTTCCAAAAACCATTCTGCAGTTCCCCCAGCACCGTCTCGTTCTCTATCCATGCCTGCAGTCTTTCGTTTATAATCTGCATCGCCAGCCTGCAGACCACTGATGTCACTGTTATAGGACGGTAGTTGTTTATGTCAGCTTTGTCCCCCTTTCTTTTATAGATCATGCTCATCCTGCTGAGTTTCCATCCATGAGGGACTTCACCGTCGATTATTATTTTGCTGACTGCCTCGCTCAAAGCCTGCTTAGACTTCGGACCTAATGTCTTTATCAGCATAATTGGAATGCCATCTGTGCCTGTTGATTACTAGGAACCCTCTAGGAACTACTAGGAACTCTCTACTAGAAGCCCTTTACTAGGAACCCTCTTCTAGGCACCCTCTTCTCAGCCCTTGCCCACTCTCGTTGTGAAAATGGAGCCATTGCGCCACTTGATTCCTCCTTGTCTATTGTGTTGCATAAAGCTTTTCTTGGTTGAAATGCTTTTACGCGACAATGCGCCACCTCGCGTCGAGAAGGAGAAGCTAAAATAAACAAACGTAACAGTTCTATTTTCTGGCTTTTTTCGCGTTGAAATCAAAAACAAATAAACGTTGCTCACAATGAGCGTCTGGGAAAGCGTCAGCTTGTGTGCAGACGACCATTCCGGCGATATCCGATCTAACTGAGCGATTCGATGAGCCGCCATCTTGTTTAGACAGCATAGTAGCCTGCATCGTATTTGTCCACGATGCGGTCTTCTCGGAGCTGTCTATTTTGCCGCTACGTGAGTATTGGAATAAGACTTAAGATGGCCACCGTCCATTCAGCTGTCTATTTAGCCGTCTACAGGGAGTATTAAAACACAGCCATAGTCAGCGTCTTGCAGGCTTGCAGGCCAATCTCCTGCATTGGCTATGAATCATCAGAGAAGAAGAGGAAGAAGAAAAAGAAGAAGCTCGCGTGCGCACGCACCACGTCTGCTCGCAGCCCGATCGCACCGTGGCCGTTTGAGAATTAGCAAAACGGTAAGCAGGCCAAGCCTCTATCTTAAGCGCTTAGCTCGCGTTTGGCGCCTTCTTATAGGTAAGAGAGTAAGTAGACGCAACACCATCACTGAGCAGCGATTATACTGTGTATTACGGCTTATTGCTCTATTTTATCTCTACGGGCTGTTGAACACGGCACTTACAGAAGTAGCTGCTTCTTTTAAAGTGTCGCCGTGCTTATGGTATGGCGTTAAAAAGAATACGTAACAGAAGGAAGTCGGTTTCACGTGTGTGGCAGGCAATGCCTCTTCAATGATGATACGAATTTGCACACCCTACTATGTCTGAGAGCCAATGTCACGCAAAGCAGCATTAGATGGTTGGCCTATACTGAACATTTTGATTGCTTTGAGTCAAGCGTTGTGAGGTGGACCGTCTTCTCAGTCCTCGTTGAGTAGAGATAAGGACATCACAGAAAGACCCACACAGAGCATTTTTTTTTCAGACAGATGGGTAGGGTGATCACTTTTTAAAGACCTTGGCTATCTGATGAAAGCACTTATTGGTAGATGTGTGCGTATTTGATGAAAAAAACAGTTCCAGCAGGGAGAGGTCCCAGGCTTTATTTATATGCATCCCTTTAGTTTCCTCCCCTTCTCACTACAAGATGCCCTGTAAAATGAAGAATGTGAAACAAGTGTGTTCGCTGTGTTTATTGCAATAATTTAGAAAAAAATAGGACAACCAGTCATTGGAATTTGAAAGTGACATGTGCGATCGTAAAACATTTTAGGTGTGCGTGAGCTTGTTGAGTCACCGGTATTTTATTCCGAGTTGCAGTGCCTGCCACCTATCTGTTTCTTTACGCAGCGACACCAGCAACTAAGGGTGTTGAAGCCTTTATCAGAAAATAAATTTGAGGCATTCATTTATGTTTTACATGTCAACACTTTGCATGCCAAATATATATCGGTGATGATTATGTGAAACGTATAAATACAGAAGGAATATGCCGTACCGAATGAGGATGAGAACTGACGAAAGACACGGAGTGTTTCTCTCTGGCTGCGAGATTGAGGGTACAGTGCTTGTTAACAGAATGGTACCTTCTGTAGCCCTTCAGCGATCGTAGGTGTGCGAAGTATTTTTATAAGGGGACGGAGTCAAAGTTTCACATAAGCACCCCTCCTCCCACCGTTCCTTTCTGAACGAAAATAGGTTTCGCGATGGATGAAAAAACAATAAAACATGAAGTAATCGTGTGTTTCTCAGAACAGACTCAATATATTCATTAAATATTTTCATGCCCCGCCGTGGTGGTCTAGTGGTTAAGGTACTCGGCTGCTGACCCGCAGGTCGCGGGTTCGATTCCCAGCTGCGGCGGCTGCATTTCCGATGGAGGCGGAAATGTTGTAGGCTCGTGTGCTCAGATTTGGTGCACGTTAAAGAACCCCAGGTGGTCGAAATTTCCGGAGCCCTCCACTACGGCGTCTCTCATAATCATATGGTGGTTTTGGAACGTTAAACCCCACAAATCAATCAAATCAATCAATCAATATTTTCATGCTCACAGATGACAAGTAAGCCACGCTGAGAATGCAGCATAAGAACTCATTGAGAATAATTGTCACAGGCACCTGACTGGTGATGACGCTGTACAATAAACACTAACGGGGAGGTCCGGTTTAGGACATGGCCCCTACTTCAGAGGAGCGCGACCACTCCACTTCCTGTTCCCCCAGATGTGTGCGAATGCCTATGCAAGTGAACACGCTCAATAACCAGTATAACATAGCATTGATTATTTTTTTCTTTCTTTCAGTGCACCGGGACACCAAGAAACTGAGTGAGTTGGTACCTCTTTCGTGAACTGAATTAACGACAAGCATAAGCTGTAGTTGCCATGTGGGCATCCAAGTTCAATATATAAGATATACACATGCATGAAAGGGGCCCTGCAACACATTTGCGCGTGGTGAGAATACGTATTTGGTCGGTAGTCGCCCACCGAACACGACGTATATTCCAGAATTACTTTTCGATGAAAGCTAGAAAACTGTTCTCTCTCTCTCTTTAATTTATTCGTTTATTAGTACCCCAAGGGTCCCAAGGGACGTTATATGTGGGGTGGGCTAGAAACTATAACAGATGAAACAAAAAAAACAAAGCAGCAATATCAATAGCAAAAGAATGGAAAAACAACAGAAGATCAAGATTACAAAGTTAAAAAAATATGGCTTTTTATGGCGGTTTTATATTCAGCAAACTGAGATTATACGGCGATGTGGGCAGTAAGGTCACACCAGTCTTGCGCTGTGTGAAGGAAAGATGACTTCTGAAAGGTCTTTGTTTTTTGGGCGTGCGAGATATACTGCGCCAAGTGCGGCATGCACTGCGACATTCTTTCGACAAGTGATGGTATAAAGCAAATACGTTGCCATGCACCTATAGTACGAACCTTTAACTAGAGCTCACGATTTTAAAACGAGCTTTCGGCTCATTTGAGGACTGTGAGCCCTGTAATTACCCTGGCGGCCTCAAGATGCCAGTCGTGCTCTTGCGATCACTCATTATCACATTACTGCGGAAGTAGCACTGAGAGAATAAAAGTGTTCACTACGTGAATTGATGAGTGGACATTGCTTAGTGTCCCCTTGCCACCTCTCCCTCACATAGCTTTCAGTGGATTCACTGAAATGAAAAGAGAAATAAAGTGCTAATTGCGTTTAGCTATACCCTGTAACTCGATGGATGCTTGGTGGAGGAATAGTTTGCATTTGAACTAGTTGGTGACCTTCCATTGTCAAGCCACCCATGCCTGTGCTACGTGCCAGTGCATGGAGCTGAAGAAGACGAAGCAGATAGACTGGCACGAGCTAATCTGTGTGGCTGGCGCTGCTCGCCTAACCGTCTGTAAATACATCGGTGATCGCTGACTACCCTTCTGAGTCAGTCTCCTTCCCGTAACATATTTGGTGGAGTTGTGCGATCCCCGTCCTCGCCACGGAACTCCGAAGCGGACGCTCCCTCGCGGCTAACAACATGACCACTCAAGACTCGGCTACATCCTCTCCGGTCGTTCCCCCTTCTGCCCGACCTGTCTACCCAGCGCCCGCAACAACTTTCGTGACGCTTCCCGCGCTCAAAGACCCCGGCGTGTTCTCGGGCAGCGAGGGTTCCGACGTCGACCAGTGGCTACGCCTCTACGAACGCGTCAGCGCCACTTACAGGTGGGATCCCACCCTTATGCTCGCAAACGTCATCTTTTATCTCGACGGAACCCCTCGTGTTTGGTTTGATAACCACGAGCATGACATAACAAGCTGGGACAGCTTCAAGGCAAAGATCCGTGAGCTTTTTGGCAACATCTCTGGTCGTCAAGAAGCTGCGAGAAATGAGTTGTCGACTCGCGCACAATCTTCCACGGAGCCCTATATCGGTTATATTCAGGCTGTCCTTTCACTATGCCGCCAAGCTGACGAAAATATGTCTGAACCTGAAAAAGTTGCCCATATCCTAAAGGGTATCGCCGACGATGCGTTCAACTTGTTGGTATTCAACAATGTGTCTTCTGTTGATGCGATCATTCAAGAATGCCGCCGGTTCCAACAAGCTAAAAGCAGACGCATCTCCCATCACTTCCAGCGCCTCCCGAACACCACTGCGACGTCCTCGTGTATCGACACATATCATCCACCAGACACCTGTGACAACTTGACGCGAATCGTCAGGCGGGAGCTTGAAGCGGCTGCTCCAGCTAAGGTGGGACCAACGTCCCCTGACCCCTCTCCACCAATTACGTTGCCTCTCATTCAAGCAGTCGTCCGGCAGGAAATCGCCAGCTTGGGAATTCACTCTATCTCACCGCCTCCCCGCACCGACTACCAGCCCCGATACACGCCTGCACGTCCCTTCCAGACCAGCTCTCCCTCAACGTTCCGTAATCCGTCCGCATGGCGAACACAAGATGACAAGCCGATATGCTTCTCGTGTCACAGAATCGGGCACATTTCTCGTCATTGCAGAAGTCGCTGGGGTCCTCCTGCACAACCGTCCTCCCGTCCCTTCTATGCCCGTCCTGCCTATCGCCATGAGACCAGCCGCGACCATTTTGCCCATGAACCTGCTTCTGAACACCGCTACTCCCGCTCTCCATCCCCCCAACGTCGCCAGTCGCGTTCTCCACAGCCCCGACGACCATCTTCCCCCGCCTTCCCACGAGGTTCTCCGACGGAAAACTAAGCGTTGCAGCCCCCGGAGGTGGCGCTGCATCGCCTGGACTGACCGAAAATCCTCTTTTGACGATACCGACAAAACGGAACCTCATAGACGCACAAGTAGACGGCGTACATGTCACTGCTCTTGTCGACACCGGCGGCCAACTTTCCGTGATGACGAGTGATTTTCGCCGCAAGCTCAAGAAGGTTCTCACACCTGCGACCACTCAGTTCGTCCGTGTTGCGGATGGTGGAATAGCATCTATCGTTGGAATGTGCTCCGCTCGTGTGAGCATTGCGGATCGACACACAGTTGTTCTCTTCACTGTCCTTGACAAATGCCCCCACGACGTAATCTTAGGCCTCGACTTCCTGTCCGCGCATTCTGCTCTCATAGACTGTTCGACCAGTACGCTCCGTCTACAATTTCCCGCAACAGAACCTCTTACACAACGGCCGAGTCGCCTCTGCACAACGGGACACGCGCGCCTCCCTCCACAGACACTGACCTACATAGAGCTCGTCTCAATGCCACCAGTTCCCGACGGTGACTATGTTCTGACCCCTATCACCGATGTTCTCATAAGCCGTGGCATTACATTACCGCACACCATTCTGTCCGTCGCAGGAAATTCTACATGCCTCCCAGTTGTCAACTTTAGCTTGACACCTCAAGTTTTGCCACAAGGGATCTCTTTGGCGTTGCTCTGCACCTTAGAAGACAATGCGGTAGATGTTTTCGTGATGGCCGCCCCTTCTGACCCCCACGCTCAACATCAGTCTCCCACTTGCTCCGACAGCGCTATTACTTCGATGATCGCTCCCAACTTAACACCGCAGCAGACTGATGAGCTCCACCGGGTTCTGCTGTCCTACATCGACGTTTTTGACATCAGCGGCCGTTCGTTGGGGAAAGCTACCGGTATGAGACACCGCATAAACACTGGTAATGAGCATCCTATTCATAGGCGTCCATATCGAGTGTCGGCAGCCGAGCGTCACATCATCCAAAGTGAGGTCGACAAAATGCTCGCCCAGGACATCATTGAGCCATCCTGCAGTCCTTGGGCTTCTCCTGTAGTGCTAGTCCGCAAGAAAGACGGTGCATGGCGTTTCTGTGTGGATTATCGACACCTAAACAAAATTACCAAAAAAGACGTGTACCCTCTGCCACGAATAGATGATGCGCTTGATTGCCTCTATGGGTCCCACTATTTTTCCTCCATAGACCTTCGTTCCGGCTACTGGCAGATAGAGGTAGATGAAATGGACCGTGAAAAAACGGCATTCATCACCCCCGATGGCCTATATCAGTTCAAGGTCATGCCCTTCGGCCTTTGTAACGCTCCAGCCACCTTCGAACGAATGATGGACTCCCTGCTCAGAGGATTCAAATGGTCCACCTGTTTGTGCTACTTGGACGACGTCATTGTCTTTTCACCAACATTTGAAACTCACATAGAGCGCCTCTCAGCCATCCTGGGAATCTTCCGTCGCGCTGGCCTGCAGCTCAACTCGTCCAAATGTCACTTTGGACGCCATCAAATCACAGTGCTTGGCCATTTAGTAGACGCCAACGGTGTACAACCAGACCCGGCAAAAATCAGCGCCGTCAAAAACTTTCCTGTACCACGATCTGCGAAGGATGTACGCAGCTTTATCGGATTATGCTCCTACTTCCGACGCTTCGTGAAAAATTTCGCGCACATAGCGAGGCCGCTTACGCAGCTCCTCAAGAAAGAAGTCCCGTTTTCATGGGGCTCCGAAGAGGCTTCTGCGTTCTCGACTCTCGTCGCTCTTCTCACTAGCCCTCCGATTCTGGCACACTTCAACCCTGCTGCCCCTACGGAAATCCGTACAGATGCAAGTGGGCATGGCATTGGTGCAGTGCTGGCTCAGAAACAACATGGCCATGATTGCGTTATTGCATATGCCAGCCGTCTCCTATCCGCCCCTGAACGTAACTATTCGATAACAGAGCGTGAGTGCTTGGCTCTTGTATGGGCGGTGGCGAAATTTCGACCTTATCTATACGGACGCCCATTTTCGGTAGTTACCGACCACCACGCACTCTGCTGGCTGAACTCTCTGAAAGATCCATCAGGCCGCCTTGGTCGCTGGGCTTTGCGCCTGCAAGAGTTTTCCTATTCGGTGGTCTACAAATCTGGCCACCAACACCGTGATGCCGATTGCCTCTCCCGGTACCCTGTCGACGATCCCGAGGACACTGACGAGTCCACGGAGAACTCTATCTTGTCAGTGTCCGACTTCCTTAATATTGGGGAAGAACAGAAGCGTGATCCAGAGCTGCTTGACATCATCAGCCGTATAGAATCCTGCACAAATGATGCTTCCGTCCGCTACTTTGTCATTCAAAAGGGTGTGCTATACCGTCGCAATTTCCCACCAGACGGGCCCGACCTTCTCATTGTTGTGCCTAAGCATTTGCGCCGCTGTGTTCTCACCGAACTTCACGACGCTCCCACGGCTGGGCACCTCGGCGTATCCCGCACGTACGAGCGCGTCCGGCGCCGTTTTTTTCTGGCCAGGCCTTGCTCGTTCGGTACGCCGATACGTCGCCACATGTGACCTATGCCAACGTCGTAAGACACCGTCGCTGCTACCCGCTGGCCATCTTCAACCAATTGACATACCCGCGGAACCATTTTACCGTATTGGGTTAGACCTGCTGGGTCCTTTTCCCACATCAACATTGGGAAACAAATGGATAGCCGTTATGACAGACTACGCTACACGCTACGCTATTACGCGAGCTCTACCGACCAGCTGTGCAACCGACGTCGCTGACTTCTTGTTACGGGACGTTATATTGATTCACGGTGCCCCGAGACAGCTTCTCACAGACCGTGGCCGTACATTTCTATCCCAAGTCATCGCCGACATTCTGCGTTCTTGCTCCACGCAGCACACACTGACAACCGCTTACCACCCTCAAACAAACGGCCTCACGGAACGATTTAACCGCACTTTAACAAATATGCTCGCTATGTACGTGTCGCCCGACCACCGAGACTGGGACCTTGCCTTACCCTACGCAGCTTTCGCGTACAATTCATCCCGCCACGACACAGCGGGCTTTTCGCCGTTCTACTTATTGTACGGAAGAGACCCGACTTTACCACTGGACACAGTCATCTCAGCTCACACCTCGTCCACCAGCGAGTATGCCCGCGACGCGATTGCGCGAGCCGATCATGCCCGTCAGCTCGCTCGCGCTCGGCTGATGGCGTCGCAAACCAACCAATGCCGTCGGTATGATGCAGAACATAGAGATGTACATTTCGCTCCCGGTACCCTCGTTTTACTCTGGTCCCCTCATCGTCGGCTGGGCCTATCCGAAAAACTTCTGTCGCATTACACGGGACCCTACCGTATATTGCGTCAAGTAACACCTGTCACCTACGAGATCAGCCCCACCTGCCCATCATCATCTACTATGCGGCCCAGTGATATCGTACACGTCTCCCGGATCAAGCCCTACAATAATGCGTCAGATAACGACCTTTAAAGCACCGGGACGGTGCCTCCGCCGCCGGGGGTCATGCTACGTGCCAGTGCATGGAGCTGAAGAAGACGAAGCAGATAGACTGGCACGAGCTAATCTGTGTGGCTGGCGCTGCTCGCCTAACCGTCTGTAAATACATCGGTGATCGCTGACTACCCTTCTGAGTCAGTCTCCTTCCCGTAACACCTGTAAGTTTTGCTGCAACCGCTCGACGTATTTCATAAAGGTTCCTGCGGTGGTCAATTCACGAGTCATCAAACACCTTTAATCAATAGGATTGAGAACTGGGTACGCTGATAGTGATTCATGGCTGGTAGAGATAAAACAGCTCAAAAGAACAAGTGCTAAGAAAGAGTGGACAAAACACGAGCGCTGACTTGCAGCTGAGAATTTTTCGTGAAGGTAAATGAGAATATACTATTACTGCGCGTTCTCATACAAGGGAACAAATTCTATTGAGACGCTGACTGCTAGGTTCAAGGCAACTAATTTTATAACTATTAACGTTTAAAAACGAAGTTTTGTTATCCTGGAAGGCAATTGAAGGCTGACTGACGTGGTTACGCCATTTCTTATATTTCTGCGCGCCTGAAAGGTTTATTGCGCCAAATAGTCGTGGTGGCCGAAAATAATCTTCATTCTAAAAAATCATAGTGCGTCCACAATCTGCGCAATGCGTAGCTTGTTCATCAAGGAAACATCATCCTACAGGGCAATTAGGTGCTCCCTGAGTCGCGAGTTTGCTCATCCTCCCGATTTACCAATCTAAACACTTCCACACGTCAAGGGTAGGCTATACATCGCACCAATGACACTTGGCACAAATAGTCTTGGGCCTAATGAAACGGATCCTTCACCAATGAGCCCTTCTCCGCACGTTCTCACACAAATGTGTAGGCACTTCTAACTAGATTTACCATGGCTTCCCCCCCTGGGGCGCCTGCACAAGTAGGCGTTTGGTGTGTAGCGACACCACGGACCCGAGCTAACGGGGGAGTTTCGGCTCCCTCCCACGCCTAGCCGTGCGTGGCTTTGCTGTGTCCGGAGAAAAGGGAATCCTGGGGGCTGAGCTGACGCTGGGTGATTGGACCTTTAAGGCCCCGCGGCAGAGGCAACACACCCCTTTGGCCCCGGCTTCACGTAGACGGCACCCTTGGGCTGACCGACCCAGGGAAAATCGGCAGTCGCCTCTTCCTATCTCTCTCTCCCTACATCTTCGTCTTTTGTTCTCACTTTACAGCCTTTCCTGTATTCTCCTCACTTCATTTCACTTCCAATTTTTCCTGGCGGCAAGGGTTAACCTAGTGTAAATATCCAACCTTGGGTAGATATATTAGGTTATAGCGGCCATGTACGGCTGGCGCCTGCGCCTCCTTCGCGTCTCGCAGCGTCCCCTTGTTGGGCTCGGTGGTGGGTGGCTGGCATGGCCGCCGAATAAGCTATCAAATTTATGGGAACCCCTAGCCCTCTCACAACTAATCGCCCCTCCAAGAGGTGGCGCACCGAAGCAATTTTTGAATTTGTTCCAAACAAAAAAAGATAACTTCCCCAAGTACCACATTATCCACTGTGAAAGTACAGAAAAGAAAGCTAGAAGTATTTCACCATTTCTTGTGTCCAAATGTCTCATAGAAACGCTGGGCGCAGGCTACAAGGCCACAAAGACCGCCAGTGGTGACCTGTTACTTGAAATAAAAGACAACGCACAGTACCAAAGACTACATAAACTCACAGCATTTGGGGATCAGCCTATCACAATCACACCGCATCGAACCATGAACACAGTTAAGGGTGTTGTATCAGATGGTGACCTGATGGACCTCTCTGATGATGAACTTCTAACAGGCTGGAAAGAGGAAAACGTCATTCAGGTGCAGCGTATCAAAATAAGAAGAGAAAATAAGGAAATCCCAACGAAGCACATCATATTAACTTTTGCATCTAGCACCCTCCCCACTGAAATAGCAACAGGATATCTTAAACTGCCAGTTAGACCATACATACCCAACCCGCGGCGCTGCTTTAAGTGTCAGAAGTTCGGGCACGGCTCCCAGAGCTGCCGAGGACAGCTTACCTGTGCGAAATGCGGCACCAAAGGTCATACCGCTGTTGATGACTGTCAGCTACAAGTGCACTGCGCAAACTGTGAGGGTGACCATCCTGCATATTCCAGGTCATGCGTGGCCTGGAAAATGGAAAAAGAAATTATTAATACAAAGTTTAAATTGAACATAAGCTTCCGTGAAGCGCGGCAGCGTGTTTCCCCGCATTTTCCTGGGAACACATCGTATGCCGAAGTGGTGCGAGGGGGGTCAGCACCACTTCGGTTTTCGGCAATGCCTTGGACCACGCCCAGCGTGCCGAGGCAAACGCCACAAGCCCCCATGGGGGGAGCAGCCTCGGCTGCCCCACCCTCCTTCAATACAGCCCCCCGAAGGCCCCTGTGAACCCTGGCAGCAGCCAGGGCACCACACAAACTAAAGTGGTCCCCTCGACCTCCCGCCCGGTGGGGTTTAAGGCTCCGTCTGTCACGACGAAGCCTACAACGAAAACAACATTATCTGTCGTCTCTCCTGAGGCGATGGACACATCAACTGCACCAGCGCAGACTGCGCCAAAGGAGCGGCGGGGTTCCCTCGACCGCTCTAAAAAAGACAAAACGGTAATTACAGGGCCTTCTAAAGGCTCTGTAAGATAAGTCACTTCTCTCTTTAGACACCAGCCACACCCATTTCGTACACACAGCACTTCTTTACTCCCATAATGGAGACACAAATTATACAATGGAACGTCGGAGGACTACTTCGAAACCTCGACGATGTCCAAGAACTTCTACACAAACTCTCCAAAAGTGCTGTGTGTACAAGAAACGCACTTAAAATCCAAGAATACAAATTTTTTGCGTCAATATGTTGTCTTCCTAAAGGACATAGATGATGCTGTGATGTCATCTGGTGGTGTAGCCATTATAGTTAACCGAGGAGTAGCATGCAGTCATGTACCACTACTAACATCCCTAGAGGCAGTGGCTGTTCGAGCAGTTCTATTGAATAAGCTCGTCACCATCTGCTCTCTATACATACCGCCGCAACACCGCCTGGAAAAACATGATTTCCAGTCTTTAATAGATGAGTTACCAGAACGTTATTTGGTTCTAGGGGACCTGAATGCGCACAGCGGTTTATGGGGTGACTGTCGATGTGATGCACGAGGTCGTCTCATTGAACAGTTCCTCTTTTCATCAGGTGCTTGTCTGTTGAATAGAAAAGAGGCAACATATTATAACCTTGCAAACAATACTTACTCCTCCATAGACCTCAGTATCGCATCTCCTTCACTTGTACCATTACTTCAGTAGAAAGTCATAAATAATCCATACGAAAGTGACCATTTTCCATTATTTTTGAGTACACCAATAACATATGAATGTCCTCCACATGTTCCCAAATGGCTGGTGAACAAAGCCGACTGGGAACAATTTCAAAAGATTACACACCTAAGTTGGACCGACATATGCGGATTAGGCATAGATGAAGCTGTGCAGTACTTTACGGCTTTTCTTACTGACGCAGCAGCCAAGTGGATTCCACAAACATCTGGACTGCCCGGCAAACGACACGTCCCGTGGTGGAACACTGAGTGTCAGAACGCGCGAAAGGAACAGAACAGGGCATGGAGGTGGCTGCGCAACTCACCGACAGCGGAAAACCTTGAGAGCTTTAAGAAGATAAAATCTCGAGGCAGGAGAACGCATCGGCAGGCCAGAAGAGAAAGCTGGCACAAGTTTTTATCAGAGATAAATTCATATACACAAGAGGCTAAAGTCTGGGACATGGTTCGTAGGGTAGCAGGAAGACAAGTACACTCACTCCCACTCGTAAACACACAGGGTGACAGCCTGGAAGATCAGGCTAACTTCCTCGGTGCACACTACGAGAAAGTGTCTAGGTCGGCACACTATACTGAAGTTTTCCAAAGATATAAAGCAAGGATAGAAAAACAGAAACTAGAATATAAGTGCACAAAACACGAGGCATACAACCAACCTTTCAACTTAGCTGAGCTACAAACATCACTAAACTCTAGCAGTAATTCTGCACCAGGCTACGACCGTGTAACGTATGAAATGTTGAAAAACCTGCCGCCTAAAACGCGAAAAACTTTACTCTCTCTATACAATGCTATCTGGCTTTCTGGCACCATCCCTGCTTTCTGGAAAGAGGCTATTGTTATTTCTATTTCGAAACAGGGCAAGGAAACTTCCTCAGTTTCAAGTTATAGGCCCATTGCACTAACCAGCTGCCTTTGTAAACTTTTTGAAAAAATGATAAACCGCCGACTTTTACATTTCCTTGAAACACACAATCTGCTCGACTAGTTCCAGTGTGGGTTTCGAGAGGGTAGATCCACCACCGACCATTTGGTGCGTATCGAGGCACAGATCCGAGACGCTTTTGTCCACAAACAATACTTCCTCTCAGTGTTTCTTGATATCGAGAAGGCTTACGACACAACATGGCGTTTTGGGTTATTAAGAGACTTGTCTCACCTGCGTGTGCGCGGTAGAATGCTTTCCATAATCGAGAGTTACTTGTCCAATCGGAAATTCCGCGTCCGTGTGGGCAGTACTCTCTCCCAAACATTTGTGCAAGAAACGGGAGTACCGCAAGGTGGTGTACTTAGTTGTACACTTTTTATTATTAAAATGAATTCCTTGCACCTGTCCATCCCCCGCAGCATGTTCTATTCCACATATGTCGAGGACGTCCAGCTTGGCTTTAAGTCATGCAACCTAGCAATGTGTGAGCGGCAGGTTCAGTTAGGTTTAAACAAGCTCTCCAAATGGGCAGAGGAAAACGGATTCCGGCTGAACCCAGAAAAAAGCACGTGTGTCTTGTTCTCCCGAAACAGAGGCGTGCACTCAGAACCTGGCATTGAACTGAACGGTCAACGTCTGTCTGTCAATGCGGAGCATAAATTCTTAGGCTTAATCTTGGACAACAAGTCGACATTCGTACCACACATCAAGTATTTAAAAACAAAATGTCTAAAAGCCATGAGTGTTATAAAAGTGTTGTCACGTACTACGTGGAGTAGTGACAGGCAATGCCTCATGAACCTGTATAGAAGCCTCATTCGCAACCACTTAGATTATGGGGCCGTTGTCTATCAGTCTGCTACTCAAAGTGCCTTGAAGATGCTGGACCTCGTGCACCATTTGGGCATCCGCCTTTCTACGGGTGCTTTTCGCACCAGCCCCGTAGAAAGCCTTTATGTTGAGTCAAATGAGTGGTCGCTTCATCTGCAGAGAACTTACATGTCCTTCGTTTATTTCCTTAAGGTAAAAGCAGACAAGAAGCACCCCTCTTACTCTACTATTATTGATTTCTCGAGCTCAATTCTGTTTCAAAACAGGCCTTCGATGAGGCAGCCCTTCTCAGTTCGCCTGAAGAGTCTAGCTGAGGAAACTGGAGCCTCACTTGAACACAGTTTAATGGCTCCTGTAGCATACCCGCCACCGGGGCAATGGCAGACTATAGACTGCGATGTGTCTTTTCTAGAAGTTACAAAACATGTGCTTATTGCCCATATGCGAACATATTTCCTAGAACTTCAACACAAACACACATGTGCTGAGTTCTTTACAGATGCCTCTAAGACCAACTCCTCTGTGTCCTACGCTGCTGTTGGCCCTTCCTTTTCGGATGCTCGCCCTCTACATTCAGGCACAAGTATCTTCACAGCGGAAGCTTACGCGATACTTGTGGCAGCTAAACACATCAAACAATCACAAATACAAAAAGCAGTAATTTATACTGACTCCCTCAGTGTGGTAACGGCTCTGCACAGTCTTAAAAAACAAAAAAACCTTATCCTTGTCTCACTTTACTCCATTTTTTGCACACTCTACACACTCAACCAACATGTTGTAGTGTGCTGGGTGCCAGGGCACCGTGAGATCCAAGGCAACGTGAGGGCGGATCAGCTCGCTGCATCCGTCCACAAAAACACTGCCCCTACACCCATATCAATCCCGGTCCTTGATCTGAAGCCGTCTCTCAAACGAAACCTCAGGGAATACTGGCAGTGCAAGCGGGATAAACATGCATAAAACAAACTACACGATGGAGGCGGAGATGTTGTAGGCCCGTGTGCTCAGATTTGGGTGCACGTTAAAGAACCCCAGGTGGTCTAAATTTCCGGCGCCCTTCACTACGGCGTCTCTCATAATCATAGAGTGGTTTTGGGACGTTAAACCCAACATATCAAATCAAATCAATCAACAAACTACACGTTATCAAACCACACCTTGGCCATTGGCCACCTGTATCCAAATCTCGTCTAACAGAGGTAACACTAACGAGACTGAGGATAGGACACACATACACGACACACAAACATCTTTTGTCCGGTGGTGATCCACCACTGTGTGACAATTGTGGTGAGGCATTGACAGTTCTTCACGTTTTAATCCAATGTAAACAGTTAGACACTCTAAGAAGACAACACTTTCCATTACCCTACCAACAACATATACCATTACACCCTGCAATGTTTGTCGGTAGGGAACCACTTTTCACCCATAAATCATTGTTAGCTTCTTTAAGAGATGTCAATTTTTACTATGTAATATACCCAGGCATTGCGTAGCGTGACCTCTCAAGAGAGGTTGCTCCTGCAGTGATTACATTTAAAAGCACTTGCCTCGCAGCCCTTGGACACAAGGGCACTGATGAGGCACGTGTGCTAGTGCGAAATTTTTTTACATGTTTTTATCATCAAAATCTTTGTCACCCCTTTTAATATGCATATCACGCTACTTTCATTATCTTAATACTTATGTTTTTACCCGCATTATCGCGAGGAATTTTAAGGCCCCTATACAGCCACGCAACATATCATTGTCTCATCTCTTTTCATCGAAATGGCGCTCTTTGGCCACCAATTGGCCCTTGCGCCACAAAGCACCACACATCATCATCATTACCATGGCTTCAGCACCCTCAATGCCATGACGTGATCCCACGTTCTTTAGTCTATGCGAATGGCCAAATTTCTATTTTCCCTCTAAGAGGCCGAGTCTGTACTTTTCAAGGAACACTTCACTCTCGCATAAGCTTGCTGCAGGCCAGCAGAACTACACCGTCCAGATAACTCTCTTCTTTTGACCTCAGTAGCTGTGATCAGGCACTCTATGATATCCTATGGTCACAAGTCTTCTTTATTGCAGACCTTAGTTTGGTCAAATTGACACCGTTTATTTGTGATTTTATAATTCGAAAAAGCAAACGAAAGCAGGATTCTTTTCCGGCAACATGATCACGTAATCTTAGAGGCCCCTGAATACACAAAGCATGGCGTAACTGTGTGAGTCAGCATGCAGTAGTCATACAGGAAAAATAAGTATCATTGTTAGAATATTATGTTTAAGTTTAAAGATTAGTTTCTTTGAATCTAGTCATGAGTATCGTCATTGATTTTATTGCCTTTTATGAGCATGCGCCGTAATAGTATACTGTGATGTGCCTCAAAAACTTAGGTGAAAGTCATCGCTCGTGTTATACCTATTTTGTTTTGTCCTTGTTTTTTTGCGCTGCTCTCCCACTACCAGCGGCTAGCCTTTATTGAAGCTAGTCAATGAGTCTTTGAAAAAGCGTTGCAGGACCTCTTGAAGGTCCACTGCATATTGAACGAAAGTGAGAAATATCCATTCGGCAGATCTCACGTACCTTGAGGAATCATTATATACGAAGCATGAGTGAAGGTGGCCATGTTGTCAGTTGTGTTATTCAGTGATACGTTAAGGAATGATGCTAAGTAATTGTAAAAATGTTGCACACACAGACATAGGTTAAACAATCAAACGTGTTATGTATAACAAGATGTTTACTATTGCGCAATGGTGCCAACAGCAACATGAGTATTACCAACGCGATCGAAGCGGCAAGTTGTAATGTAAGGCTTGTACTTGCGAGGAGGGTAGCACTGTACGCTGCTACATAAATTACTTCAGTGGATAACACTTAGCTACAACTGACATTAGCCGGACGAGACTGCTGTGATATAGGAGTACATATGTTAATATATAATAAAAAGAGTGCTATATATTACTTTTTGGCGCAATAAATAGAAAAACTGAACTTCTTTCACACATTCCGAAGCTCAGCATGCAGATAGATGCAAGTTTCTGATATATTAGGCATGCATACAAGGTGTGTAAAGAAATGTGTTCAATATGATTGAAAAGGTACAGAATAAAAGCATCTTCAGATGCACACAAACACTAATTACGGTCGATATTATGGGAATCAAACTTATTATTTTTATAACCAGTGGAAATAGCGGATCGAGTCCAACGAGCTAATTCAAGTCTTTCCTGCTAGTAGTCCATAGTTACTCTGAAATTTTCGAAAAGTGGCCTATGGTAATCACCGCTTAGTGATGAAGTCCGTCTAATTGGGCAAGCGGAACCAAAAGGGATGCATCAAACAGTGCATCTATGATTCACTCGAATTTGCCCTCAATGACGGACCATTTCCCCTCGCATTGGGTGAGAAGGATAACCGAGCGTCGATAAGCGGCCACGAAGTGGTGTGTCTAGGTAACGACGAAGGAAACAATATCTTGACTGACGGCGTTTTCGAATTGAATGGTAGATAATCTATTTTGTGCTTCGTTTGAAGTTTTGCCCGCTAAATGAGCCAGACTTCATCGCTTCCCGATGATTACACGAGTGGCTGCCTTTTGAAAATTTCGAAGTGGCTCTGGTCTATTCGCAAGACGGTCATGAATTCTTCTATTGGTCTTGATTGGCTATTTCCTCTGCCGTAATTAATATTTGTGCACATCTGAAGATGCCTTCTTTGACAGTAAAGAGAATGCCACAGGTGGCAAGCTGATGCCTTTTTTGTAATTTTTAATTATTGAGCCCATTTCCTGAAACAACCTGTATGTTCGTGTCCCCACTATGTCCAACCAGGACGAAAAAGAATCTTTCTATGTTCGCTTTGTGGTTGTTGTAGATGAAATGAAACAGTTGACTTTGCGTGATAAGAGCTTGCGTTCACATAATTGGACTGGCGGGAGCATGCAAAATAACCACCACGTTATTAATTTATGCGCAAGTATAGTATCTCTTTCACTTATATCGAATCGAATGAACCCCGTGAGTTAAAACATTTCCTGTGAGCACATTTGCTTACCCTAATTTACTACACTCACTTAAAGTTTTAAAATGTGTCTGCGTTTTTTACATATTTTTATGTAGCAATTTGTACGCACACAGTGCACGCAATTCTACGTAGATTAAGTAAATATACGTACTGGGCAATTACGTATACAATGTACACAATTCTACGCACATGTTTCACCTACACAACGTGATTACCATATTGAACCACATTTGCCAATAACAATGTGCGTTTTCATTGTAATACTCATAGCACAATGAGAAACAATGATAAAATCAGATGGTTATCTTCACCTTGGTTTTTTGATGACTTTGGTTAGCAAAACTACGCACATTTGAGCATGCTGAATCACCTGTATTTGATAAGTATATTTCGTCATCATTCTTTCAGTTCGATGGACGCAAGCCAAATTCGTAAGTATACCTGTCCCGTGTACAAATTAAAAGGTATTTGTTTTCACCCCTCATTTTAATGTGTTTTTTTTCCAAGTGCATTTGCTGAATATATGAAGTTAATGCATTAATACACAAGACACATTCTAAGTTTAACAGGAAAGAGAAAGAACAAAATGCACATGTCTTGTGTTAGAGAAAAAACCAGTTTCAGTTGACAGTACAACTATTTATTATTCAGCTCAATTCAGCTTATTTTCGCTATTAAAGCAAACAAAAAAGGTGAGGTTAACGTGGTAAAAAGTATTTTTTGATGACTCGACAACGTCGTTAACACCTACAAAATAAAGTAATAAGGTGAAGTAATGTCACGGGGACGCAGGCAAAACAGCATAACAGTATCAAACATTTTCAGGTGTGCTGACACAATTTCAGGCATTGTATTTTTAATCTGGGATTGATTTTCTGTTCGATGGAGACAGCAAAATATGGAGTTAAGTCCCAGTCAGAAGTTTAGTAAACTCGAACTACCATGCGCTCAAGTGTAGATGCATTAGGGTGGTAATCCTGCATATATGTATGATAAGATACAAGTAGAATGAGTAACCGTAAAGTTCTAGTCTTTTTTAAATCATGTATTAATAAAGTGAAAAATATCATTGTTTTGCATAGATGTCATGCGGAGAGAAGGTAGGGCAGGATTAGGGCTTCTTTGCTGCACTGGACATAGGTGGAGATGTCGAGATTTGTTTCTTTTGCCATGTTGGAGTGCATCGCTTGGAGCATCGCTCTGGGCTCTTTCTGTAAGCTCGCTTTAAAGATGGCCCCCGTGTGTCTTGTACTGCCACGCTGTATATGAGAGATGCGTAAGAATAGTGTCCGAAAGTTTTTATTTCTTTTTAATGAACGGCGATGTATATGGCCTACGTACTTTGACAAGGAAACTGGGTATGAGCTAACATGGTGTGGACAAACGTAGTCGTACATAGTAAGATAACTTTTTGGAATTCCCTATGACGTTCAAAAGCAGTTTGGATAATCCCAGATGAGTAGGTTCAGCTGCTCAAGCGTTTATCTCGCAACGTTTGGCAATTACATGTAAACGTTTCAAAGGAAGTCCTTGAGCCCAATGTATATCACAAACAGCAGTGTGAGGTTGCAATCTTTGTCCTGCAAATTAACCGTTATAGTAACCATGAAATTAGTGTTGTCAGGTGGTGCTTACTTTTGACAGCTACTGTGAAGCACAATATTCATGCGCGCTTTTCTTCAATTGATGGGAAGCAGCCACTTTATTTTTTTTGATGACTGCTGACTCCGTCCTTTTACTCATCTAGTTGGGCGCACCCTTCCCTTTTTTATTCTATAACGCAATCCTCGTTTTTGCACATCCCCTCTCACGTTCTTTTTTCGATAAAGTGGATAAGCGTAACATAGAGGTAGAAACTCAGTTAACTGCCTTGTATAAAACACTTTTACTCAATAGAATGACTCCCGCCACACGCTGTGTTCAAAATTTTTCTACTCTCCATACATTATCTTAAAAGAATCGAGGCTTCTACGCATATTATTAGGGAAACATAAATGTATTGTGTAGACATGATTGCACTAAGGAATGAAGTAATGAAAAACAAAGTAGCAGATCAAACGTGGTACTCTAGAACATTAGTATTTCGCTGAATTTATTTAGAATACTGTTCTGTATTTTCTCGTGTCTGCTACCTTGCCAGCCCCGTCCGCAAAGACTTCCATGGTGATGCCTGGTGAGTTGTGTTTCTGCGTAAACGCAAAGATAATTTGGTGACAGTGACCTGATTTACGCATTCAAGCTGAAGGCATGTTTACATTATTAGCAAGACTTATCCTATGTAGACGTTTGGAACACCACGAATAAGGTAAATGAATACGACAGGTACGAGTATATTAGTACTGATAAGCCTTACTTGCAATGACACCTGGAGTAGTCGAGAGTTCAAAATAGTTAAAACAATTGTGATGCTCAAACGCGGAGCTGCCGAATAATACCTACAAATTCTTTTAGTTGTCGTCAAACATTATCTGCGGTAAAATTTATTTAAATCAGTGACAAAGCACGCACACAGTGAAGAACAAAGTGCATTAGCAAGCTTTTAAACTTGACCATAATGCATGAGTTAAACCCGAAACCACGAATTTTGGGTATCATAAGTATGGTACATCAAAAGGGCACCTAAACATTGAGATACAATAATATGAGCTAAATTAACGCAGAAAAAACATCGCATACGAGCTAGGTGTTTTGAACATCTCTTAAATTTTTACATACGGCCTACATGTAGATAATTTTCTGACTTGGCTCTCTGTGGAACCTACATGGCATTGTTCTACAGCAAATCTCTGTCGATTTGGTTTCATCCTTACAAGATAAGCGTCGTCTCATGGTACTGTTAATCATAGTCTGGGAGAATAGACGTTCATTAACCTAATATTTTCTTCAAGCTCATTTTCTTGAGGCAGAAAAGGAGGGTGCTCGGTGCAATCTGTTCAAAACATATGAGCACCAACAACAGCTGAGCAAATATTGTAAATACGAAAACTCTGCATTTTTAGAAAAATATGTTTGAGAATGCATTAATAAGAAATATATTTTCTAAGAACCAGAGGCCATGACAGGCGACTTGATGCATATCTTATTTGCTTCCATTGCATTGGTTGCAGGAACAGCTATGACCCAGGGTAAGTAGCTTGAAATAGCAGCTTCAAGATATTTCTCCTTTTTATTTAGAATTATACCTGTTTTGTAAAAGTAACCATTTTGTTTGGTCTAGGGAGATGTGTTCCCTTGCTTTGATTGTGATTTTTCTGATAAGTTTTGCTTTCTCAAAGCCTAAGAGAAAAATGAGTAACGAGCATAGCACTGATTTGCGTGAAGAAATATTCAACGTATTACTTGCCATTCATGATATTGTACACCTCACAGGAACAGCTATGAGCCAGGGTAAGTAGTTTGTAATAGCAGCTTTGCGCTATTCTGGCTTTTTATTTCGGATTATGCTTAGTTTGTACAACTAAACTTTTCAGTTGGTTGAGGCAGATTTGTTACCTTGAGAAAAGTTTGTGGGGGCGGGGAGGCTAGTTTGAACATTGCAGGAGAAAGCCGCGCTTCAAGGTTGAGGACGAAAAACTAGACTGGCACAGCGAAAGTGCATCTAACAACTGAAGTTTATTGAAACAAATAGCGAAAAAAAAGGTGGAGTAACATACAAGGGGGTGCGCACTGCAAGCAGACCAGGCATGATCGTATCAGGGTGCTATCTATGCCTTGTTACACTTGCTTTTATCAAACTTTTTCTCGTTTTATTTGTCTCTGTAAACATACCACTTGTCTATCCGTAAGTGCTATCGAAGGTCCGCTAACGCATGTTCCAACTTCTCAGACATCTTATAGTAAGCTTGAATAATTGATCTCCTGATTTTATGTTTGCTGTGAGCCCAAGTGGTTATACCCCGAAGTTAGGTTCAGACCTGCAATCAAACCCGTGTTGAGCAAGATTTCATTCTAAGACATGCCTTATTATAGTAGTCTTATATGAAGGCACCTGCCCGTCTGCCCAATGTGAAATGTCCCACAGCTGAATGAAATCAAGCAATCATTTTTTGACGTCTCTTACCCTACATGCTTCTTCTCTGGTGTCGCCTTGAAAGCCTTAAGCGGTGACTTTTTTACACAAGCCTACCAGTTTGTTGAGTGCAGAGAAAAGTACTTGCACACCATACCGGGAAGCCATGTTCTTTAATCTACGCACCACTGTGTGACGCATAGCTTACACGTCGAAGATTTGTTGAGTGCAGGGTTGGAGTGATGTACTTGATTTTCTTGAGCTGTGGGGCATTTTACATTGGGCAGACGGTTAGGTGACTTAAAATAAGGCTTCAGGAACACAGTAATTTGTGTAATAGGCGTGCCATAGAACTAAATCTTGCTCAACACTGCTTTGATTGCAGGTGTCAACTTAACTTCGGAGATACTATCACTTTGGCTGACAGCAAAGATAAAATCAAGAGAACAATCATTAAAGCTTACTATATGATGTCTGGGAAGGTTGGCGCATGCGTTAGTGCACCTTCAATAGCACTTACCGATAGACAAAAGACATGTTTACAGAGACAAATAAAATGAAAAAAAGTTTGATAAAAGCACATGTAATAGCGCAAAGATAGCAGCCCGTTAAGGTCATGCGTGGTTTGCTTGCGGAGCCCACCCCCTTGTAAGTCACTCCACCTTTTTTACTATTTGTTTCAATAAACTGGTTTTTAAATGCGCTTTTCCTGTGCCAGTCCAGTTTTTCGTCCTCAACTTTGCAGCGCATCTTTTTCCTGCAGTTGTTCCCTTGCTTTGACTGCGATTTTTCTGATAGGTAGCGCTTTGTCAAAGCGTAGCAGAAAGATGAATAACGAGCACAGCCCTGATTTGCGTTAGGAAAAACTCAACGTATTACCATAGAGAAACATACTTGCATAAAGAGCGGATACTGCCGTAGGGCCTTGCGGCCCAAGTACTGCACTGCTTTCAGTGCCACGAGTGGCTGGTCTAACCCGATAATGTATATCGCGTGAATAGAATAACAAAACTTTTTCTTTCCAATGCTGGGATTTGAACCCGTAACCTCATGCTCCGAATACGAGTGTCTTTGCCACTAGGCTAAACGCCTATCCGTGCACGTAAGGAATACATATACAGCACATCTAAACCACATGAATTTTTACGCTTCGTGCAAAATAAATGCAGCAAAACAACACCTTCTAGTCAAACTTTACCGATTTCTGTGGTAAACCATTAAACTTCTTCATTGAGACACGTTTTAAAGCAGATTTGGAAAATATCACAAATCAATAAAGTCTTGCGAAAATTTGATGCCAAACTTACGTTTTCATTGACCTCCTGAGGCGGTTAATACATGCCGTCACAGAAGAGTGGCAGCGAGCATGGACGCGCCATCTGGCGGTTGGTCGGAGGCTATCTTGCTAGGCCGCGAAGAGGTTCGAGTGGCCACTCTTTATATAGCATGTTTCTCATCTACTCACGATATAACCTGAGCCTATCGAGAGAGAAGTTTCGAAGGGAGAAAGATTGAAGACTTTATTGAAAGATCCGGTGGACAATTACCCCAGTTTCCAGCAATTGCCACGCCTCGCACTGCGTGGCAGTGCCGTGTCCGGGCAATAGAAAAAATCCGAGAAATTTAGCTGACGCCGGGTGGATATTCTATGATGCCTCCCCCCCCCCCCCTCGTTTCACATAGACGGCACACCTGGGCTAACCCATCAAGAGGAAATCAGCAGTGCCCTTTTCTCGTTTTTTTTACCCATATCCTGTTCTTTACGAAAAGAAAGAAGGAGGGTAATAGTTCTGTTTCCTTTTCAATATATGAGCCACAATAAAACTAGCAAGCACTAGAAAAAAATCGTTTTTTTCTGTTAGAATGAAATATATATATATATATATATATATATATATATATATATATATATATATATATATATATATATATATAGGAACGTAAAATGTGTGACGATTCTCTGAGCACGATCTGCTGCCAACAGTTTCTGTATGCGTTTTTATCTGTACGCTTTGCCACATTAGCGGGAACAGCTATAACTCAGGGTAAGTAGTTCAAAGCTTCATCTTGCTCTCTTCTGCTCTGCTTTGTTGAAAAAATTTCAGGATTTCTCATAGTGATTTGAAACATTATTCATTGGATGAATTGGGCTCTATCGAATCTTAAAAGCAAAACAACTTTGTGAGAAAAATTAGGCGCTCTCCCTTGTGCTGTTAGATAGACAATCTAATGTATTTCTGTTCATGATATTGTGCGCACCACAGTGTGCATTAAACTTTTTGGCTATACCTAGCACATGCTTACATAAACATTATGCACTATCAGAAAGATATTTAATCCTAATTGTGGGCTATGATGGGATGGTTATAGTAGTTTGCATATAACAAGAGCAAGCAAGTGGGTTACAACGGCTTTAAGGCTTCGCTGAAAAGATCACGTAATAAAGATGATCGTTTCTAAATTGTTTATAGGGGCTCTGTAACGCTTTTTTGAATTAAAGCCGAAAGTTCTCACTAAACGAGATTATCGCTTCACAAATCACCCGCCACAGCCTGTTTATAAGCTCGTCAAGTACGAGTGGAATCAGCGGTCTGTCACGCGCTGTAAATGCTTTCACCCGACGAGTGCACTGGAGGCTAAACAAGGAACGACTGTGGGAACACGAAGTTACGTCAAGCGCGTCTCGACTTCGCCAATATCTACTTTTTTGAAGGCGCAGCTTAGTTAAAGTGTGATCTCCAGCTCAGGCACAGACACGTGGCGACGTCCCGCGGCGATCGTAGTAACTACGAAGCACAGGATGCCAGACTGGAAACAAGTTATACGAATACCTGGCCACTGTGGAGTCGGACGCAAAAAGCCATTCCTCCGCCCGAGCTCTCTTAGCTCGGCACTCTAACTTCAGTGCAGGGACTCCAGCCCTTCCAGATCAAACGGCCTACCTGACCACATACGCTGAACTATTACAAACGCAAAGGCCTGCTCAATCCCCCGCCGCATTCTCAACATAGTGAATCCGCACAGGTAGCCTGGCACCGCTTACAAACGATATCGTACTCCAACCCATACGTACTATCCAAAATCGACCTTAACAAGTACCCCTCATCCACATGTAGACTATGCAACACTAGTCTAGCTACACCCTATCACATGCAGCACTAGTCTAGCTACACATCTGAAACACATGTCTTTAAGGATTTCAGTAGAGATGGCTGGGAGGCAGCCCTGTCCAGCGATGACCGGGGGTTCAAAGAGGCCATAGTGGCCCGCGCAAAGACCGGGGCACAAACCAATGGTGTCCCGGGCTAGGGACTCCGCCCAATGCCCAGTAGATTTACTGAAGCTTTTCTTCACCATCATATGAGCCAGCGATCGTGTATTTGGCCATATAGCGCTTGAAATTGGGATATATAGAATCATTTTTTGAAAGTGGACAAAAGTTCTAGCTTATTTTCAGAATTATTCCCAAATTCCTGGCCACTCGCTGCTAAAGGATATACAATTCGCTTGTTCTCAGGAGTTTTGACTACCTATCAGCAGCCTTTCATGGCATTGGTGAAAAAAATGTTGCTGGTTGATTCAAAGCGGTGCCAGATAAACTGAATATAGACGAAAGAGACAAGATATACCACAAAATTTATAATAAGCTGCACTTTTTGAAAGGTATTTGAGCAGTGGATGGTTAGAGACTTTCAAATGTTGAAATCTGCAAAATTAAAAAATAAGCATGTTCAGAGTTCCGACAACACTATTACCATAAAAAACTTCCGGTGATCATATTTGGAATATCGTGGCACCATATTACAATAAATAAAACCTACGTAATTCTGGCAGTTTTGAACTGAAATACACTGGTGGAGAATTTTTTCAATAACAATAAAGCGATGTGATGCCAATACAACGAGCTCTACAGCGAATACGCTGAAAAAATTGAACTCTCCAGTCAGATATGCATAAGTCATGAAAATTAACAAACAAACAGGATATAACGAACAAACCACAATATGCCTACGCAATAGTAACCCAATCACGCTACTCCAGAAAACATTTGTAAGAAGTTTTCTTTATTTTCTACTATAGTTTCACTAATAGCCCTGCTAGGCACCAAAGCCAGACCTGGCGAGTTAGTATTGAATTGTGCAAGGTAAGACGATTCGGTGATATAATGGGTGACATATTATGTGTGACGAGATGGTTGGCATGGACGTAAAATTACTGTATCACAGTCTTGCCTTAAAGCTGTAGGGATATTTAGAGCTGTGGAAAAAAACAACAAAATTTCCTAACCCGTAAGTCCAAGCAAGAAATAATTTAGGACGAAAAGATTTTTATAATCGCAAACAGCACATTTTCGAAACTGGCAGTCTATCAAGTGTTAAATAAAGAGGCTTCGCGCAGACATGGAAAAAATTTATAAAAATCAGTGTCATAATTTTGAAATCTGGCAGGTCACAAAGTTAATGGCAACGAGATTCACATACTTCCGTGAAAATTTTGTTCCCCGAGAGATAGATAGTATGGGAAATTACCCGTTCTTTAAAACTTCCAACACTTCAGTTAACAGGAATTGTGTTTCCGACGCTAGCTCTGAACCCATCTTGAACGGCATAGAGGAAAAAGAAAACGCAGACTACAATTCAAAAATTTCAAGCGATTTCCAAACCCATCAAAAAAACGTTGCGAGACGGGGCTTGTGTCGACAACTATGACCAAGCGAAACATTCATCTCCCCTTATTCAGACTCAATATTAGAGCCCACTTGATTTTTATTTTCTTAATTTTATTAAAGGTATATTATCTTTTACTCAAATGTTTTGCTGTTTTATCTTGCTCGCCCACCTAAAACATATAATGTACGTCAAATCTTCGAATACTTACAAGCTATCTACAGTACAGCTGACAGGTATTGCGTTTAAAGCGCTACCTTTCAAACCATCCTTCACCCAGTCGTTTTCATTGTTTGGTAGATTAGTCAGGGAGGCGGGTACGAAGCATATTCGTTCACGTTTTGTAGGCTTCTAATGCATTGATGAAAACACAAGCACTTGGAAAAACGTGGGCGTCAGCAACACGAGATTTTAACATGATTTTAAACGGCAATGCATCCTATAAGAATAAAGAGCCTGACAGAAAACAGAAAAAGAATAAATCCAGGGGTATCACACGTACGCAAGAAGCACAAGTAGCGAAATGCTAGGAACAGCCGATTCAGAGAAAGTTTGTGGGTTACCAAACTGTATAATTCTTTAACACGTAGTTGCCTGTTTTTATGTCGATGCAGCCTGGCCAGACGTGAGCCGCAGGGCTTCCATGGTGATGCCCGGTGAGTTGAGTTTCTGCGTAAACGCAAAGATAATTTGGTGACAGTGACCTGATTTACGCATTCAATCTGAAGGCATGTTTACATTATTAGCAAGACTTATCCTACGTAGACGTTTGGAACACCACGAATAAGGTAAATGAATACGACATGTACGAGTTTATTAGTACTGATAAGCCTTACTTGCAATGACACCTGGAGTAGTCGAGAGTTCAAAATAGTTAAAACAATTGTGATGCTCAAACGCGGAGCTGCCGAAGAATACCTACAAATTCTTTTAGTTGTCGTCAAACATTATCTGCGGCAAAATTTATTTAAATCAGTGACAAAGCACGCACAGAGTGAAAAACAAAGTACATTAGCAAGCTTTTAAACTTGATCATAATGCAAGAGTTAACCCCGGAACCACTAATTTTGCGTATCATAAGTATGGTACATCAAAAGGGCACCTAAACATTGAGATACAATAATATGAGCTAAATTAACGCAGAAAAAAACATCGCATACGAGCAAGGTGTTTTGAACACCTCTTAAATTTTTGCAAACGGCCTACATGTAGATAATTTGAGACTTGGCTCTCTGTGGAACCTACATGGCATTGTTATACAGCAAAGCTCTGTCAATTTGGTTTCATCCTTACAAGATAAGCTTCGTCTCATGGTACTGTTAACGATAGTCTGGGAGAATAAACGTTCATTAACCTAATATTTTCTTCAAGCTCATTTTCTTAAGGCAGAAAAGGAGGGTGCTCGGTGCAATCTCTTCAAAACTTATGAGCACCAATAGAAGCTGAGCAAATATTGTAATTACGAAAACACTGCATTTGTTAGAAATATATGTTTGAGAATGCATTAATAAAAAATATATTTTCTAAGAACCAGAGGCCATGACAGGCGAATTGATGCATACCTTATTTGCTTCCATTGCATTGGTTGCAGGAACAGCTATGACCCAGGGTAAGTCGCTTGAAATAGCAGCTTCAAGCTATTTCTCCTTTTTATTTAGAATTATACCTGTTTTGTAAAAGTAACCATTTCGTTTGGTCTAGGCAGATGTGTACCCTTGCTTTGGCTGTGATTTTTCTGATAAGTTTTGCTTTCTCAAAGCCTAAGAGAAAAATGAGTAACGAGCAGAGCACTGATTTGCGTGAAGAAATACTCAACGTATTACTTGACATTCATGATATTGTACACCTCACAGGAACAGCTATGAGCCAGGGTAAGTAGTTTGAAATAGCAGCTTCGCACTATTCTGGCTTTTTATTTCAGATTATGCTTAGTTTGTACAACTAAACTTTTCAGTTGGTTGAGGCAGATTTGTTACCTTGAGAAAAGTTTGTGGGGGCGGGGAGGCTAGTTTGAACATTGCAGGAAAAAGCTGCGCTTCAAGGTTGAGGACGAAAAACTAAACTGGCACAGCGAAAGTGCATCTAGCAACTGAAGTTTATTGAAACAAATAGCAAAAAAAAGGTGGAGTAACATACAAGGGGGTGCGCTCTGCAAGCAGACCACGCATGATCGTATCAGGGTGCTATCTATGCCGTGTTACACTTGCTTTTATCAAAATTTTTCTCATTTTATTTGTCTGTGTAAACATACCACTTGTCTATCCGTAAGTGCTATCGAAGGTGCGCTAACGCATGTTCCAACTTCTCAGACATCTTATAGTAAGCTTCAATAATTGATCTCCTGATTTTATCTTTGCTTTGAGCCGATGTGGCTATACCCCGAAGTTAGGTTCAGACCTGCAATCAAACCTGTGTTGAGCAAGATTTCATTCTAAGACATGCCTTAATTTAGTAGTCTTATATGAAGGCGCCTGCCCGTCTGCCCAATGTGAAGTGTCCCACAGCTCAATGAAATCAAGCAATCATTTTTTGACGTCTCTTACCCTACATGCTTCTTCTCTGGTGTCGCCTTGAAAGCCTTAAGCGGTGACTTTTTTACACAAGCCTACCAGTTTGTTGAGTGCAGAGAAAAGTACTTGCACACCATACCGGGAAGCCATGTTCTTTAACCTATGCACCACTGTGTGACGTATAGCTTACACGACGAAGATTTGTTGAGTGCAGGGTTGGAGAGATGTACTTGATTTTCTTGAGCTGTGGGGCATTTTACATTGGGCAGACGGTTAGGTGCCTTAAAATAAGGCTTCAGGAACACAGTTATTTGTGTAGTAGGCGTGCCAAAGAACTAAATCTTGCTCAACACTGCTTTGATTGCAGGTGTCAACTTAACTTCGGAGATACTATCACTTTGGCTGACAGCAAAGATAAAATCAGGAGAACAATCATTAAAGCTTACTATATGATGTCTGGGAAGGTTGGCGCATGCGTTAGTGCACCTTCAATAGCACCTACCGATAGACAAAAGGCATGTTTACAGAGACAAATAAAATGAAAAAAGTTTGATAAAAGCACATGTAATAGCGCAAGGATAGCACCCCGTTAAGGTCATGCGTGGTTTGCTTGCAGAGCCCACCCCCTTGTAAGTTACTCCACCTTTTTTACGATTTGTTTCAATAAACTGGTTTTTAAATGCGCTTTTCCTGTGCCAGTCCAGTTTTTCGTCCTCAACTTTGTAGCGCATCTTTTTCCTGCAGTTGTTCCCTTGCTTTGACTGTGATTTTTCTGATAGGTAGCGCTTTGTCAAAGCGTAGGAGAAAGATGAATAACGAGCACAGCCCTGATTTGCGTGAGGAAAAACTCAACGTATTACCATAGAGAAACATACTTGCATAAAGAGCGGATACTGCCGTAGGGCCTTGCGGCCCAAGTACTGCACTGCTTTCAGCGAGTGGCTGGTCTAACCCGATAATGTATATCGCGTGAATAGAATAACAAAACTTTTTCTTTCCAATGCTGGGATTTGAACCCGTAACCTCATGCTCCGAATACGAGTGTCTTTGCCACTAGGCTAAACGCCTATCCGTGCACGTAAGGAATACATATACAGCACATCTAAACCACATGAATTTTTACGCTTCGTGCAAAATAAATGCAGCAAAACAACACCTTCTAGTCAAACTTTACCGATTTCTGTGGTAAACCATTAAACTTCTTCATTGAGACACGTTTTAAAGCAGATTTGGAAAATATCACAAATCAATAAAGTCTTGCGAAAATTTGATGCCAAACTTACGTTTTCATTGACCTCCTGAGGCGGTTAATACATGCCGTCACAGAAGAGTGGCAGCGAGCATGGACGCGCCATCTGGCGGTTGGTCAGAGCCTATCTTGCTAGGCCGCGAAGAGGTTCGAGTGGCCACTCTTTATATAGCATGTTTCTCATCTACTCACGATATAACCTGAGCCTATCGAGAGAGAAGTTTCGAAGGGAGAAAGATTGAAGACTTTATTGAAAGATCCGGTGGACAATTACCCCAGTTTCCAGCAATTGCCACGCCTCGCACTGCGTGGCAGTGCCGTGTCCGGGCAATAGAAAAAATCCGAGAAATTTAGCTGACGCCGGGTGGATATTCTATGATGCCTCCCCCCCCCCCCCTCGTTTCACATAGACGGCACACCTGGGCTAACCCATCAAGAGGAAATCAGCAGTGCCCTTTTCTCATCTTTTTTTACCCATATCTTTTTCTTTCCGAAAAGGAGAAAGGAGGGTAATAGTTCTGTTTCCTTTTCAATATATGAGCCTCAATAAAAATAGCAAGCACTAGAAAAAAATCGTTTTTTCTGTTATTATATATCAATATATATATATATATATATATATATATATATATATATATATATATATATATATATATATATATATATGAACGTAAAATGTGTGACAATTTTCTGAGCACGATCTGCTGCCAACAGTTTCTGTATGCAATTTTATCTGTATGCTTTGCCACCTTAGCGGGAACAGCTATAACTCAGGGTAAGTAGTTTAAAGCTGCATCTTGCTCTCTTCCGCTCTGCTTTGTTGAAGAAATTGCAGGATTTCTCATAATGATTTGAAACATTATTCATTGGATGAATTGGACTCTATCGACTCTTAAAAGCAAAACAACTTTGTGAAAAACATTAGGTGCCCTCTCTTGAGCTGTTAGATAGACAATCTAATGTATTTCTGTTCATGATATTGTGCGCGCCACAGTGTGCATGGAACTTTTTGGCTATACCTAGCACATGCTTACATAAACATAATGCGCTATCAGAAAGATATTTAATCCTAATTGTGGGCTATGATGGGATGGTTATAGTAGTTTGCATATAACAAGATCAAGCAAGTGGGTTACAACGACTCTTAGGCTTCGTTGAAAAGATCACGTAACAAGGATTATCGTTTCTAAATTGTTTAGAGGAGCTTTGTAACGCCTTTTCGAATTAAAACCTAAAGTTCTCACTAAACGAAATTATCGCTTCACAAATCACCCGCCACAGCCAGTTTATAGAGCTCGTCAAGTACGAGTGGAATCAGCGGTCTGTCACGCGCTGTAATTGCTTTCACCCGACGAGTGCACTGGAGGCTAAACAAGAAACGACTGTGGGAACACAAGTTATGTCAAGCGCGTCTCGTCTTCGACAATATCTACTTTTTTGAAGGCGCAGCTTAGTTTAAGTGTGATCTCCAGCTTAGGCGCAGACATGTGGCGACGTCTCGCGGCAATCGTAGTAACTACGAAGCACAGGATGCCAGACTGGAAACAAGTTATACGAATACCTGGCCACTGTGGAGTGGGACGCAAAAAGCCATGCCTCCGCCTGAGCTCTCTTAACTCGGCACTCTAACTTCAGTGCAGGGACTCCAGCCCTTCCAGATCAAACGGCACATACGCTTAACTATTACAAACCCAAAGGCTTGCTCAATCCCCCGCCGCATCCCCAACTTAGTGAATCCGCACAGGTAGCCTGGCACCGCTTACAAACGATATCGTAATCCAACCCACACGTACTATCCAAAATCGACCTTAACAAGTACCCCTCACCCACATGTAGACTATGCAACACTAGTCTAGCTACACATCTGAAACACATGTCTTTAAGCATAGATTTCAGTAGAGATGGCTGGGAGGCGGCCCTGTCCAGTACTGACCGGGGGTTCAAGGAGGCCTTAGTGGCCCGCGCAAAGACCGGGGCACAAACTTCACCATCATATGAGCCAGTGATCGTGTATTTGGCCATATAGCGCTTGAAATGGAGATAGATAGAATCATTTTTTGAAAGTGGACAAAAGTTCTAGCTTATTTTCAGAGTTATTCCGAAATTCCTGGCCACTCGCTGCTATAGGATATACAATTCGCTTGTTCTCAGGAGTTTTGACTACCTATCAGCAGCCTTTCATGACATTGCTGAAAAAAATGTTGCCGATTATTTCAAAGCGGTGCCAGATAAACTGGATATAGACGAAAGAGACAAGATATACCACAAAATTTATAATATGCCGCACTTTTTGAAAAGTATTTGAGCAGTGGATGGTTAGATACTTTCAAATGTTGAAATATGAAAAATTAAAGAATAAGCATGTTCAGAGTTCCGATAACACTATTACCATGAAAAACGTCCGGTGAACATATTTGGACTATGGTGGCACAATAGTACAATAAATAAAACCTACGTAATTCTGGTAGTTTTGAACTGAAGTACATTGGTGGAGAATTTTTTCAATACCAATAAAGAGATGTGATGCCAATACAACGAGCTCTACAGTGAATACGCTGAAAAAATTCAACTCTCAAGTCAGATATGCATAAGTCATGAAAATTAACAAACAAAAATGATATAACGAACAAACCACCATATGCCCACGCAGTAGTAACCCAATCACACTACTCCAGAAAACATTTGTAGGAAGTTTTCTTTATTTTCTACGATAGTTTCACTAATAGCCTTGCTAGGCACCAAAGCCAGACCTGGCGAGTTAGTATTGAATTGTGCAAGGTAAAACAATTTGGTGACATAATGGTGACATAATATGTGTGACGAGATGGTTGGCATAGACGCAAGATTACTGTATCACAGTCTTGCATCAAAGCTGTAGGGATATATAAAGCTGTGGAAAAAACAACAAAATTTCCTAACCCGTCAGTCCACGCAAGAAATAATTTAGGACGAAATGATTTTTATAATCGCAAACAGCACATTTTCGAAACTGGCAGTCTATCAAGTGTTAAATTAAAGAGGCTTCGCGCAGACACGGAAAAAAATTATAAGAATCAGTGTCATTATTTTGAAATCTGGCAGGTCACAAAGTTAATGGCAACGAGATTCACATACCTCTGTGAAACTTTTGTTCCCCGAGAGTTAGATATTATGTAAAATTACCCATTCTTTAAAACTTGCAACACTTCAGTTAACAGGAATTGTGTTCCCGATGCTAGCTCTGAACCCATCTTGTATGGCATAGAGGAAAAAAAACGCAGACTAAAATTCAAAAATTTCATGCGATTTCCAAACCCATCAAAAAAACGTTGCGAGACGGGGCTTGTGTCGACAACTATGACCAAGCGAAACATTCATCTCCCCTTATTCAGACTCAATAATAGAGCCCACTTGATTTTTCATTTTCTTAATTTTAATAAAGGTATATTTTCTTTTACTCAAATATTTTGCTGTTTTTTGTTGATCGCCCACGTAAAAGATATAATGTACGTAAAATCTTCCAATACTTACAAGCTAACTGCAGTACAGCTGACAGGTATTGCGTTTAAAAAGCTACTTTGCAAACCATCCTTCCCCCAGTCGTTTTCATTGCTTGGTAGATTGGTCAGGGAGGCGGGTACGAAGCGTATTCGTTCACGTTTTGTAGGCTCCTAATGCACCGATGAAAACACAAGCACTTGGAAAAACGTGGGCGTCAGCAACATGAGATTTTAACATGATTTTAAACGGCAATGCATCCTATAAGAATAAAGAGCCTGACAGAAAACAGAAAATGAATAAATCCAGGGGTATCACACGTACGCAAGGAGCACAAGTAACGAAATGCTAGGAACAGCTGATTCAGAGAAAGTTTGTGGGTTAGCAACCCGTATAATTCATTTAACACGTAGTTGTCTGTTTTCATGTTGATGCAGCCTGGCCAGACATGAGCCGCAGGGCTTCCATGGTGATGCCCGGTGAGTTCCTAGTTTCTGTGTAGATAAATTGACAGTTTTCTGACAGGAGCTTGATCGATGGAATCATTCTGTGAAGACATTTGCTTAGCGCGCGAGCCTTATTGCAAACACAGGCGCGGAAGGGCGTAAATTTGAAAAAAAAGCAAGGACAGAGTGCGAACACGTATCCACAAGTAGTCACAAACTTTACTTGCAATTACACTATTTAGGTCGTAAGTGCTAGCATTGGCGTAACTTAGTTGTTTACGCTTCAACGCAGAGTTTTCAGACAACAGTTGATTCATTTACTTCCGTCAGTCTTTTAACGTTATTGGCTGGAAGTTTCGGTAAAATCAGTGAGACTGCATTTGATGACAAGAAAGTGGACAGGGCATAAGCTTGACATACAATTGAGTATATATAGAAAAAAATACGCCCTGAATAACGCGTATGGTTACACCAAGGAGGCGGTGGATCTGTCGGCAGAACCAACCTATGACAGATAAATGCAAACATGAAAGTACATTCTACTTACACCGTCATTTCGCTATCATCACAGCAAGTGGATAATCTTTCGCGAATATATGGTAATATTGTCACGTGCTGGCTCAAGAAAGACGGTGGCAGTTGTGCATGTGCCACGAAGGTTTACGAAATAGACGAAAAAGAAGAACTCGCTTGCGCGTTCTAATTAAAAGATCGACCTTCTTCTGGCATCTCAATCTCTGCGGCAAGACCTCTGTTTTGACGTCGTGACACGGGTGGCGGTGCTGGAGCCTACAACTTGATGCAGGACAGTCTTGGTCGGACCCGTTCACGTAGTCCAGAGACTCAGCCCCTCATCACTGCTCAAGTGCACTTATTCAGTCGGCGCTACTAGGCTTAAGTCCGGAGTCCACACCTGTTCCGCCTCTTACCATCGTGGCAGCTCCTACCACATCCAGAGTTAACGTTCCATCGCAGACCACTATTCACTCGCAGGTGACTCTTGAACATCCTCGCGTTGCTGAAGTTTTCCGTGGGAAAAAGTGCGAGGATGTCGAGAACTGGCTCGAACAGTTCGAACGGGTCGCTGTATCTAACCACTGGAGCAAGCAGCAGAAACTTGGCCGTGCATACTTCCCACTGGAAGATAGCGCTCGTACGTGGTACGAGAATCTCGAGGCTACTTTCCAATCTTGGGAAGATTTCCGTCGAAAGCCTCTCACCACAATTTTGAACTCGGATTGACGGGATCGCGCACAGCAACTGATTGAGGCTCGCGTGCGAAAACCCAACAAAACAGCCGCCATGCACACAGAGTGAATGATTCGTCTGTTTCGATGAGCTGACCCTGTCATGCACGAGGCGAAGAAGGTGCGTCACCTAATGGAGGATGTTAAAGAACCAGTGTTTGCAGGCATCGTACGGAATCCACCTACAACAGTAAATGAATTCACAAGAAAGGTGACTGTCATCGAGCGCGCCCTGCGACAACGACGCCGACACTTTGACCGCCTGCCGAACCACACGGCAGTAAGTGCTGCAGCTCAGAACACTGCCATCTGCGAAAGTTCCCTGCAACAAATGATTAGGGAAATACTGCGTGAGGAACTTCTGGCCCTCTGCGTTCCCCCTACCCAACCACCTGTCGCATCTGTTGCCGAAATCGTCCGCCAGGAGTTGAGGCAAGCCGTTACGCCACCCGCGCCAAATTCTGAGCCACATCCAGCGAGCTACGCTGATGCGGTCCGTCGTCCTCCACCGTCATTTGTGGCGTCGCCCTTCCAGCCACGACCCGCCGCCGTACCTTGGTGGCGACGGGATTCCGTGAGATGACCAGCAGTTCGCCTAACTGACTTATGGCGCATGGCCGACCATCGGCCTATTTGCTTTCGTTGCGGAGAATCAGGTCACATTGACCGCTATTGCCGTCATGGCGATTCCAGGTTCGGGAACTTTTCTCGTCCCGCTTCTTTCCACTCCATCATCGCGCCTACGATGCTGATCAACTGTCGACTGGCCAAGCAACTACAACGTGCCACTGGCGATCTCCATCTGCAGCGCGTTACCGTGACTTCCCCCAGAGCTAGGCGGACGTCACCAGAGGCCGTTCGCCTAGCCCGCGCCGAGGAAACTAACTGCTGCGAGCTCCGGGGGAAAGGTTGCCAATCGTCGAGACACCAAAAAGTTTCCCCTATCATCGCAAGAAGATATGACGACAACGGCGACGAATACGACGACGAATACGACAACGAATACTAATGCCGATGAAGTTGTACGTGCTGATCTTGGTGTTCTCAGTGACGGACATCACGTCACAGCACTGGTCGATACAGGCGCCGACTTCTCAATCATGCGACATGAGCTAACCGACCGCCTCAGAAAGGTTAAGGCACCGTTGACAGGGCAGCACATAATGAGTGCTGGTTGTCAGCTGATGACTCCCACGGGTAAAAGCACCACTCGACTTCACATTGGGTATTCTAGCTTTGTGGCCACTTTCATTCTATTGCCAGACTGCTGTAAAGAGCTAATTTTAGGCAGGGGTTTTCTTCAAGATCACGGCGCTGTTATCAAGATCCCTCAACGTATGATGACGTTTTGTGCATATCCGTATGTCGACAACAGCAGCGACGAACTACGTGGCCGTTAGCGAATAGCCGACAATGTGACGCTCCCACCGAGATCC
This sequence comes from Rhipicephalus annulatus, assembly GCA_013436015.1. Lineage (NCBI taxonomy): Eukaryota > Metazoa > Arthropoda > Arachnida > Ixodida > Ixodidae > Rhipicephalus > Rhipicephalus annulatus. The sequence continues at coordinate 519,053 of WOVY01002972.1, read as the reverse complement.
TGCTGCCTTGTGTCGGTGCCCAGTGGGCGGCCTTGCTACAAAGATGTGATAGCAGAGAGCATAATCACTTTTTCGCTCACGCAAGGCACTTCCATTGCGAGAGGCGTCCTGGCGCTTACTGGTGGACGGGCAGAAGTGCTCCTCACGAACTTCACCAACGAGCGCCGCCAAATCCAGACGGGTACCGCAGTTGCCTACTACGATGATATAGATCAAGTCGGGGATCGCTTTGCTTTGCAACCAGACGACGTGACTGTCCCTGCCTCAACAACTTTGCCAGTGGACATATGCTCCACGCTACCGTTTTCTGATAGAAAGCGCCTGCTTGAACTTGTACACCAATTTGAAAACTACTTTTCGCGTACGTCAAAGGACCAGCAAACACCATTGACCGAGCACCGCATCATTACTGAAGACAACACGCGACCGATTCGGCAGAACTCCTATCACGTGGCTCCGAAAGAACGCGAGGAAATCCAGAAGCAAGTACAAAAGACGCTCGCGGATCCCGTCATACAACATTCGAAAAGTCCTTGGGCGTCCCCCATGGTTTTAGTCAAGAAAAAAGATGGCAGCTTGCGCTTCTGTATTGATTATGGCAAGTTGAACCAAGTCACGAAAAAAGACGTCTATCCACTGTCTCGCATAGACAATTCACTCGATCAGCTTCGTCATGCGCGCTATTTCTCTTCAATGGACCTCCTGCCAGATAGAAGTAGACAAGAGAGATCGTGAAAAAACGGCCTTTGTGACGCCCGATGGCCTTTACGAATTTAAGGTGCTTCTTTTTCGGTTGTCCTCGGCGCCAGCCACTTTTCAGTGTCTCATGGACACCGTACTATTAGGCCTGAAGTGGCAAACATGCTTGGTCTATCTGAACGATGTTAAAGTATTCTCAGCATCATTCGAGGAACATCTCAGCCGCCAGTTCACCATCCTCCAAGCCATACGCTCGGCCGGCCTTACTTTAAAACCAGAAAAATGTCATTTTGGTTTCAATGAACTCAGCTTCCTAGGCCACGTCGTCAGTCACGAAGGTGTTCGACCTGACCCGGCCAAAATAGACGCCGTAGCGTAATTCCCTGCACCACGTGACAAAAAGGCTGTGAGACGCTTTTCAGCGTTGTGCGCTTATTACCGGAGATTCATCGAGTACTTTACGTCTATTGCGGCGCCATTGACACGACTGACACGTGATGACGTCCCCTCCTTTTGGAGTGAACAGGAGCAAATGGCATTCAATCAACTACGACAACGCCTGCAAACACCTCCAGTCCTTGCGCATTTTGACCAGGACACCCCTACAGTACTTCACACTGACGCCAGCAAAGTAGGTCTGAGTGTCGTTCTGGTGCAGTGGCAAGGCGGCTGTGAAAGATTTATAGCCTACGCCAGCAGAACTCTCTCTCTCGCATGGAGAAGAACTACTCGACTACCCAGAAGGAATGTCTCGCTGTGGTGTGGGCAGTCATCAAATTTCTTCCATAATTTTACGGCCGCTTACGCTCATTCAAGGTTGTTAGCGACCATCCCTCTTTGTGCTGGCTCACCAATCTTATAAATTCATCTGGCCGTTTGCACGCTGGAGCCTAACAATTCAAGAGTTTGACATGACCATCGTCTATAAATTTAGGGCACACCGACGCCGACTGTCTCTCACGGTCGCCAGTGGAAACTGTCACTTCCGATGACGAAAACATCGACGCGGCATTCTTGGGAGTTGTCAGCACGGCCACTATTGCACGAGAGCAGCGCAGTGACCCTGAGCTCTCACCACTAATTGAATAATTAAAAGTACGACTTAAAGACGTGCCACGGCTGTTCGCTAGAGGACTGCCATCTTTTTGCTTGCGAAATGATGTTCTCTAGAAGAAAAACTTCTCACCAACCGGTAACCCGCTCTTGTTCGTCGTGCCTGCTTCTCTTCGAAGCGTGCCATGATGAAGCAACTTCTGGTCATTTAGGCTACACCCGATCATTGTGCCAACTACGATGCAAGTACTATTGGCCAAAGTTACCTGCTGCTGTTAACCATCACTTGCGAACTTGCACAAACTGTCAAAGTCGCATAGCGCCTCCCACCGAGCCAGCCTGTCTTTCACATCCAGTCGAAGCACCAGAAAAGCCATTCACCCAGATTGGAATGGATTTCCTGGGTACCTTTCCAACTTCCACAACAGGGAACAGATGGATTATTGTGGCCACTGATTACCTCTCCCGTTATGCAAAGACTGAAGCTATGCAGCGTGACACAGCAGAGGAAGCCACTCGGTTCTTCATCGAAAACGTCGTCGTTCGACATGGCGCTCCGACAGCAGTGATCTCAGACAGAGTACCTGCCTTCACCGCAGAGCTTCTGCAGTCGGTTCTCAGACTCAGCGGTACAGTTCACCGGAGAACAACTGCATACCATCCGCCGACAAACGAATTGACGAAGCGCCTCAATAGGACCCTCACAGACATGATCAGCATGTACGTTGACAGGAAACATAAAACTGGGATCAGATATTGTCGTACGTGACCTTTGCCTATAACACCGGTCGACAAGAAACCACTGGAATGACACATTTCAGTATGATCCATGGTTGCGAAGTCACAACAACGTTGGACGCCATGTTGCCGCATGAGTGTGACGACATCCATGTAGACGCAGAAGAATTCACTCAATGCGCCGAAGAAGCCAGACAGCTCGCACACGTGCGCATCTGTCATCAACAGCAGCAAGGTGCACAACGCTACGACACCCGACACAAGTTTATTAGCTACACCCCAGGCGGCAAAGTCTGGGTCTGTGTTCCGATACGTCGACGTGGACTGTCTGAAAAACTGGTAAGACGGCACTTTGGCCCATACAGCGTCACACGACGCTTGAACGACGTGAACTACGAAGTTGTTCCCGACACTGATAGTAGTACTAAGCGGCAAAAGCCCGAAATCGTGCACGTCATGCGTATGAAACCCTATTTATCGAGTTCACTAACTCCCGGTTACCGTTTTGGTATGACCACTTCATACGCCTGGTAGAACACCTAAGGTGCGCATCGGGACGATGCCTCTTTCGGGGGGAGGCAAATGTCACGTGCTTGCTCAAGAAAGACGGTGGTAGTTGTGCATGTGCCACGAAGGTTTACGAAATGAACGAACAAGAAGAACTCACTTACGCGTTCTAATTAAAAGATCGACCTGCTTCTGGTGTCTCAGTCTCTGCGGCAAGACCTCTGTTTTGACGTCGTGACAATATGAAGCCACCTGAAGAAATGTTGTGACGCCAATATAAAATTAGCAAATTTGCTTGATACAATTGCGGGCGTCATGCGGGCGAGCAGAATGCCGTCAGGGTTGCTCAAACTGCCTGTATAGTCCCATATTGCTTCTTTAGCTACTTGATTTACAACATTTCAATCCCTAAATTAAACATCATACGTCATATATCATTAAGCACGTGAGGTCGATGCCGTGCTCCAGTGAGTGGTTTACGAGTCAATTTTCTGATTCACAAGAAAAATGTTCTCATACCTAGCTAATTGGCACTTTCATTACTTTCTCGCGTATTAGCATAAAGAACGCCTTCTTCAGGCAAGTCAGACAGACGCGCTTTGTCCCAAACGATTCTCAGCAATGCGCCTCATGCACGTTTCTATTTGTTGTAACATGAACATGAAACAATAGTTTATATTTAGGAATTGGTGTGCGCAACCTAGTCATTATAGAGAGCAGGGTAGACATGCTCTCGCATTCATTTGTAGAAATGGCCCTGACCTTTGAAGTATTGGAATGCCGACAGTATATGTCATTTTTTTGTGAAAATGTAGGCGCAGAAAGGCTGGTAGTAACCACGCGTTCGCTTCATGTGCGTACGTCAGCCGACTCATGACAGTGGGCTATGTGGTACCATATGACAGCCTATTGCATTGCTCTGAAGATAAAGCTAGGTTCAAGAGTAAATATTGTACTTCACCTGAAGAACCAGCTCCACTTGTTTTCCCTATTCGAATTGTGGAAGAGCTGATAATTGTATTGCGAAATTTAGCATTATCTTGAATGCGTTATTTGAATAGGGATTGCTCGCACCAATAAAGTTTACTAGCTCAAATTAAGCTCCTCTAAATTATCGCCATATAGTAAGCAAATGATTAATTTTAGGAGAGGCAGTACGTTTACACGTACTCGAATTCCCGGCGCGGCTGTTTACTGTGTGGGTGGAAACGCTCCGATAGTATGTCCTCTCAAATTTCCCGAGTAAGTAGAAGATGCTTGTCGCAATTCGCTGCCCCGGTTAGCTGTGGTGAAACGCTAGCTGTACCTTCTGCTGACTGGGTATTTTTCTGACGCTAGTTGCTTCAAAGCTAAAAAGCAGAGTGATTGATTGCTTTCATTGGACATATCAGCAGGAATAAAAATAAGGCAAGCACAAAAAAACGTTGATGTTTAATTTGTTTGAAAAATGCATATTGCACTGCAGTATATATATGAGGCGTAATACCGCTTTGCAAAAATGACATGACAGAAGGTAATTCTACATGCATTTATTATCCCCTTCTCTTTCATTGATAGTCGGAACAGCTATGACCCAAGGTAAGTAGCATTGCCCGCACTTCAGCTGCGTTAAGCAGGCTACGACATTTGCTTCCAGCGAGAGTGAAGCACCATATCTACAACGCACTAGATTCATTCCCGTTTGACATACAATCTTTTAGTTTAATCGACTATTACAGAGTATATGTTAGGATCACTTCAAATACTTCAAAACAGTGCGCAACGCGCAATAGAAGTTTTAACTTACCGTCAGCACCAAAACGTATAACTACGAAAATAAAATATTAGAGGTGTCCATACTCCTTGCGAATATATAAGTTATACCTTCAAATTATGTGGGAATTTCAGTCGTGCAAACATTCCTTCCAGAGTAAATACAGTGTAAAATCCACAGGCTATATTTTCACACAAATAGTTTTGGTCCTCCGCTACCAAATAGTATAACTAACAACGGGGAACAAAAACTTGCTGTTGAAATTTATAACCTCGTCAATTACTGTACCCTACCCACAAATCAGCTGAAATCCGAAATCAGGAAACAAGCGTTTAAACAAAAAACGACCGAAGAGATATCATTTTAGAGCCCTAAACTAAAGTTAACGACTATAATAACGCATCATTGATATGTCTTGTTCTGTTTCTTTTTTCTCCCACATGTGTCTCGTGAGCCCTACAGGTTATTTCTACTATAGCCTTTCATTCGTTCTTTTTTTGCTCGAGAGTTGTACGAGCACAATTTTCGCTACATTTGTGGTTAATTTTTTTGTATTTATTGCTAAATATCAGCCAAACTCTTAAATATAGACAATTTTCTTGTTTTGTTTATCGTAAATATTTTGTTGAATTGTACATATTATCTATGTAAACAAGTCTATATTGTGATCTTAATATCCCCTTTTGAGTTTGTAAATGTCTATGTGCTGCTGCTACAAGGGTGGCACAGCACAGTCACAGAATGTTTGCTTTAAGCAGTGTATACTTCGACGATTTTAGTGACTTTTATTAATAAAATAACGAAAGAGAGAGTCTGGAAAGACGCCTATATATTACTCAACCTTTGTAAATTTTCCTTACATTGAGAAGAACTACATATTGTCACGCACTAGAGGGCGTACAGATAAGAGGACAAGAACAGCGAGGCAGTAAGACACGAATGTGTGTCGTGAATGAAGGGCCAACACACCTAGATCGTGTTTGTCTTCTTTTAATATTCGCTGGCTGGCTCACAACACCAGATGGCGTTATTCCCCCCACCCCCAGTAGAGCATTGATTCAATGCTCGCACATAAGGCTGCACCGAATGGGTCAAAATGAAAAGAAAATCTAGAGAAAAAAACAGCATTACTTATAGCACTCAGTGCATGTGCACGCGAAATAAAGTAGTTTCTGGCCCGACAAAAAGGAAGAAAAAAACGGACGCAGCTTTCAGTTCTGCAGGGTAATAACCGAGAACATCAAATAAAACAAAAATGTTTGCTAAACAGGCACAAATGGGTGAATATCATGGCGAAAAATATGGCTTTAGGCGGACGACATGCACAATCTATGTGTGTGGTGAGTGGCGCTGGGTCGTTGCTCAGCCTCCATCTGGGATAACTTCATAGATGAATTCGTAGAGCCACCGTAATACTTTGTAACGTCCGACGCACTTGCTCCGAAATTTTCCGCTGAGAGTTCACCGTCTAACCGAAGTCCAAACCCAAACTTGGCCGCCTAGTTTATAGGTAGATTGTCGAGTGTGGTTATCATACTTTCGTGGATCTGCGCACTGCTACGTTGTTTTATGTGCACGGAGGCAAGTAACGCGATTCCTCTGTGCACTTACTGTAATCCTCTACGTCAGGGGCTATCTGCTCGTGCTGGTCGATGTCACGAGAAAAAAAATTGCCCGCAGCTTCCCTCGGGGGAACACTGAGGAGGATGCGGAGCATATAATTGGTTAACTGGGTGTTAAAGTGCGACTTACTTGGGTCGATGGCTAAATTGGTTAACGTGGTTGTGAAATGGGGTGGTAAATTGCGACTTACTTGGGTCGATGGCTAAATTGGTTAATGTGGTTGTAGGAGGGGGTGTTAAATGAGTGAACACGTACACACGTATGCGAAAGGGCGGCGCTGGTCGAAGGGACGTCGATCATTCTGTTTGTGGATTTGTTGGCGCTCATTTCACGGCGACTTCGGACGTCGACGCGCCGTACAAACAAACGGACGAGCGGCAACTGAGCGAGCGAGCGCCGACCTTGAGTATATATACAACGCGACGGCGCATGCGCTGTCAGCTGTCGAATGTTCTCGAAGGAGAAGCGCGCGCGCGGCACAGATGGCGACGGCGCAACGGCGCATGCGCTGTCAGCTGTCGAATGTTCTCAAAGGAGAAGCGCGCGCGGCACAGATGGTGGGCGAAGGCGCGACGGCGCATGCGCGCGCGTCAGCTGTCGAATGTTCGAGAAGCGGTGCGGACGGCGCACTACAAGGCGCGAGTATAAGATGCTTCCGCATCTAATAATGGCGTCTAGCACGGTTTTCACGTCTCGAGCGCAAACGAAGCGCAAACGAGGCGCACATGTGCAAGCCTTGCCGCTTCCTGCATAGTGGTGTTGTACGCAAACAATAATTACGGCAGGATTTCTTCCCGTGTTTTATGCTGCACATCCACGTACATAAAGATCATGTCCGCCAGCGCTTTGTACAGCGTTTCTGTCAAGCCTCTACTATGACAGTGGTATGCAGTTGTCTTATCGGTGATTCGTGTTGTTGAGCTTGAAGACGTCGGCAAACAGTTTTCCCATAAACGCTGTCCCTCGGTCAGTGATGATGAATGGAGGGGCACCGTGACGAAGCACAATGTGGTGCGAAAAAAAAAACTGGACGACATTGGAAGCCGTGCTGCGTGGCAGTGGATTCTTGTCAGTATAGTAACGAGTAAAGCATTAAGTTGCGACAATGATTTACTTCTTCACTGAGTAAGACGAAGCAAATGCTTCAAGGAGGTCCATCCGAACCTTATCAAACCGCGTTCGTGGTGGCCGATGGGTTGTAGGAGTCCTGCGGGCTGTAAGGGTGGCAACTTGTGACGCTGACATGTGTGGCATCTTTTCACGTAGAGCTGCACACAAGCTCCCGGATTAGACCAGAAATGAAGCTGTTGCGCCCAGTCGAGAGACCTGCAGTAGCCCAGATGGCCAGATGTCGGCTCGTTGTGGCAGGCTGATGAAGTGTCACCGCAAAAGCCTTGAGGAACAACTAGAAGATGAGATGTGGTGCCGATACCAGTGGTTCTCCAGCATAATAAGCCCTCCCGTGAGCGAAATGGCCACAACGTACGTGAAAGTAGATGAGGAATCGACGTGGTGCTGCCTTTTAAAGGATCGACAATCTACCTGAACTCTGGGTCCGTGCGTTATTTAGTGATGAGGTCGGTCCCACTCAGAATCCCCAAGGACACACTGTCATCGTCGGCAGCTGAACGCTCGGATTTCAGAGGTGCTCGTGATAACGTGTCAGCGTCTCCATTCTTTCTACCCGACTTGTATACGATACTGACATCGAACTCCTGAAGTCGCAGTCTCCATCGCACTAATCAGGCAGAGGGGTCTCGGAGGTTAGCACACGAACAAGAACAGTCATGATCAGTCATATCTTTAAATGGGCACGCCTTTGAGATAAGGCCTACAGTTCGTAATTGCCCATATTGCCTTGAGGCACTCCTTCTCTGACGTTGAATAGTAAGTCGCCATGCTCACGTAGCCAATAACTCGTTCAGTCCCATCTTGTTTTTGCACCAAGATAGCTCTAAGACCAATGTGGCCAGTATCAGTGGGTACCTCAGTGTCGTAGTCCTCGTCAAAATGACCAAGTTTGGGAGGAATAGACAATCGATGTTGCAGTTCCGGGAAGGCCGTTGAATGTTCGTCAGTCCGTAAATGATGTGTAATCACGCGTAACTCTAATGAGCTGTTCCACAATTTTAGGGAAATTTTCAATAAAGCGGCAATAATATGCGCACAAACCGAGAAATTGTGGAAGACTATTTTGTGTGTTAGAGCTCAAAAAGCGTCCACGGCGGCCGTCTTCTGGGAATCAGACCAAACAACAGCAGCACTCACAACGTGGTCGAGGAACTTTAGCTCTTTGTAGCGAAAATGACAATTCTCAGGCTTGAGACCGAGGTAAGCCGATCGAATAACTTAGAGAACACGCCGACGGTGACGAATAAACGTGGTCGTCAAACGTTTCTGAAAAGACAACGACAGTGTCCAGGTAAGCTAGGCAATTTGTTCATTTGAGGTCAGCTATAATTGTGCCTATTATTTGTTCGAATGTGGCCGGAACGGAACAGGGGCCGAAAAGGAGCTCTTCCAATTCGTAGAGACAGTCCTGAGTTTCAAAACATGTTTTCGCGAGGTCCCATTCATCTATCTCATTTTGCCACTAACACCTTTTAAGAACGATTGAGGAAAAATACCTTGCTCATCTGAGCCTCTCTGTAGAATCGTCCACCTGAGGCAACTGGTACACATCTTTTTTTTGCGTTATTCAGTTTTCTATATTCGAGACAAAAGCGAATTTTACCATTCTTTTTTTTTAACAAGACCGACTGGCGATGACCATGGCCTGCTTGAGAGCTGTATTGCGCCGTCATGAAGCATTTCCTTCACCTACGTTTGAACCGCGCACCGTTCGTTTGGTGAACTGTTGCCGTATAGGTTGGGCGTCGTCGTAAGTGACGGTACGCCGTTTAGTAACCGATGTCTGACAGGTTTCTGAGAAGCGTGCAAAGCAGACATGGTGCTCTAGCAACAGAGCGCGCAGTCTCCGTTTGTTTTCCTCAGAAAGCGTTGGATTTGTGTAAATGCTATGGAAAGGTGCTTCGGCATTGTCGGTTGTTTCAGGGGCAAAACACTTGGTGACATTGCTTGCTGGGTCGGCTTAAGCGATAACAGTGCCAGGAAAAAAGTGTGAGCACACGAAGCTTATGTTTGTAACAAGAACCTCGCTGTGGCCATCCTGGAGATATACAAGACTTCGTGCTACACAGACATCTTGCGAAAGAAGTATATATGGATGGATTGCTCTTCACAAGGTTTTCAGCATGTCCTGATTCATTACACGCCACTAAAGTTGCAACACTTGTGCGAGGTTGTATTGTGACAGCTTCGTCAAATACACGTAGACATACTCAAACACGGTTCCTATTATTTAATGATGTGGCGCCCTTTCTTGAGAAAGTGACGAGGCGTTGTAGAATGTCGATGACAGCACCCTGCTACCTCATGAAGTTCATGTCAATCATCAAGTCTCGAGAACATTGACGAAGAACGCTCAAGCTGACAATGAAGGTAGAACCGCGAACCTGTGTTCGTGCCGTGCGAACGCTGAGTGGTGTGGCGATGTGCTTGCCAGCAGTATGAATTCGCTTAAGATTTCAAGGCATCGTCAATTGCTTCAGATCTTGTCAATTTTTAATTTAATATAAAAAATTCGCACCGTGTTCACTAAAGGACTTCGCGACTGTTAAGCAACACTGAAATGTCTAAGGAAGTTCTTGCGGAACCAGCTGGTGATGTCGTCGTCGGGGGATCATCAGTTCAAGCAAGCGTCGACGGGAGGCCTTGAGCTTGTCCTGTCTGAGCGGCCTCGCCTCCCCCCCCCCCTAGTCGCTGTGGTTAGTTTTCCCGGCTTGGACTTGGTGACTAACCCTGTGCGTCACTTTTATAGGTATGGCGACTAAGAGCAAATCGCCGCGATGTTAGGAAGCGTCATCGGTGCAAGAACGACAAAGGTCCACGCTATTGCACGCTACTGGACAACAAAATACTCCGTTTCTGGGGGCCGCTGAACAAACCTGGGTGGCCGTGAGGTCACCGATAGTCCACGTAGTACAAGTCAAGTACACTGTCGCTACACATGCACAGACTCGCCAAAGTGAAAGCAGAGAGGACGTCCATCTGGCGCGCGCCAGGCATCTGATTTTTGCAGGGCCAGATGAAGAGCGTTGTGTTATGGGACCGTTTGAACCACCTTGAGGCAATGGTGGGAATCGGCATTGCAGGTGTAACCGGTTGTCGTAAAGCATGAGCATACGTCATGCGTGAAAAACCGCTGGGTGGGTGATGATACCGCCCAAAAGGCGGATCTCTTAGAGCATTCTGGAATTCATATCGGACAACGCTGGACAACAAAAAGATCATGGGCTGCGAGGGCGCAGGTGGCTTCTGACGTTCTTTGCATATTATAGAGCCTATTTTCTCTTGAAAGAAATGTATGTGGTCACCGAAAGCTCCAAAGTAGCCTATATACAGCTAAGGCAGCGTTGCAGTGCGATTCGTACGATGGGACCCATCGCCGAAGTGTGCTTTTGTTGGTGATGGCTTCATTTTAAATTCTGACACAGTGTTTCGAGGAGTGCGCATGCGCAGATGCCCACCAAGAAGCTGCTCATTCACTCCGCTTATGAAATACCACACCCTTCCCTTCCTTCTGGCATGCTGGGGTTAGATCAGCGAAAAAGACGCGTCTTGTGCTCGTCATACATTGCAACTTCTTCGTTCGGCATTTGTATGTGGCACAGAAGATTGTGCTTAGCTTACTCCCGACAGTCAGGGCTGGCGCATATCTCAAGAAGCCGGCGTTTCATGACGTCCCGTGACGTTGATACCCGCCTTATAGCAAACACATGCGCTGTCGAAGACTGAAATAGGCGTGCCGCCGTTTGTCTCTGTCATCCCACTGGTTGTGCACGGCAACAAAGTCGTAGTTAACAAGCCCACCTTCGACATCTTCATGTACAGCACCATGAAAACTATGCGATGTTCATGGTACCAGTAAGGTGCAATGAAGCGGCGTTGCGCCGTCCGTACCAATTCGGTTGCGGTTGGTAGGGCTGGTTGAAGCCGCCATGGGCTCTGTGAGCAGTCTGTGAACTCATCGGATTGTCTCTGAATCCTTCTGCTGAAGCGGTGCACAGGAGGTACCACCCGTACGACGCTCAAGCTCTTGCTGTGCGAAAGAGTATGGTGCATAATTACGCAGCCTTTCCTTCCTGCACAATATTTATATGCAACATAAAACGTACGACAATTTAATAAGAATGACATGCTAGAAGGTAATATATGTGTCTCATGCTTGTCTCTTTCATTGTTAGCTGGAACAGCTATGACACCGGGTAAGTAGTTTGAAACCACATTATAAGCCGCTCCAGCTACTCAAATTCTCTATCGCTTTTGAAACTGATCGTTTCACTTTCTTCCATACACTTTTGGAAATGTGAATGTTCTGTTTAATTGCTGGAAAAGAAACGTTCATAGTAAATCGTTTTCTGCCATCGTTGACTTCTACGTTCGGCTTACTTGGTCCAAATTTCGGGGTCTGTTTGTCGACGCTGACGTTTACGTTCGGCTTTTTGAGACTATACTTGCTCCTCGTCGGGAGTTTCGCACAATGTTGCACAGGGACAGAATGACGCGACCGCAGTGAACACCCGGTTTATACTGCGCCGTGACATTCGCGCCGCCTACCAGCGTACCTTTAGAGAGGTAGATAGTGAGAGACATATTTATATGCAATTATTTGCCGTGCCGCACCAGTGTCAGAGAAGGGGAGAAATGAGGAGGATAGCACTCGCCTGCGTAGGAAAGAAGAATGATGAAAAATGTGCATGCGCAGTATGAGAGTGTATGCCGAAAAACGAAGACTAACCTAAGCATACGATGCTCTCGCATATAAAATGACGAGCATTGCACAGAATTACATAGTATGAAATAAAAGCATTACTATAGTCCGGCTATATTGCATGACGTTATGAGCCTTGCGCTCTTCGTATCTGAATCTTCTTCCAGTTAATATAATACACAAATACCGACTTGAGTGCCACTTGTAATGTGTTGTGATAACGTCTATCATATCTCACAAAAAGCTAAATTAGTTTACTATGCAAGTAAGAAACGTTTTACGCCACCTCCGTGGGCTATAACTATTTGCGCTAAATAAGGATCAGCCGCAAGTATGCAAATCGTTCAAATCTAAATGCCTTTTCTGGCTTGTTGAGAAACTGGTACATATGCAATTGATAAATGTTCCCCGTGGGCTGAAACTAACAGTTTTTTTGACGATTTCATTGGCGCACAGGAGCAGCCACTCAAGGTGAGTGCACATTGGCGCGGATCTTCACTGACCATTCATAAGTGCCATATTTCATGTACCTGTCATGATGAATGGCGACAGGAATGGTCTTCCTTTGGCTGCGATAACAGACTATGCACATAGCGGAGCGCAGTGAAACCAACGCGACTAGTTCGAGTGACGAATGCCACGGGAGCATGTGAAGGCGTTCGAGCGTCAACGAAAGGCTATACGTCTTGCGTCCATTAACCACGACGCTGCTGGAAGTCGGCGCTATAACATCCGTATTTATACTTGGTGATGCTGTTATGTTTCCCTGAAGAAAAGTAACACCGTACCGATTGACGCTTCTTAGCTGCACTAAGACGTTTTTTTTTTACTGAAGCGCACTACCCGTCACAGTGGTCCGGTTGCTAAGGCACTGAGCTACTGACCAGCAGGTCGCGGGAACTGATCTTGGCTGCGGCAGTTGCAATTTCGACGAAGGCAAAAGAGCTTAAGGCCTGTGTGCTTAGATTTAGGTGCATGTGTGAAGCACGACGTGGTCGGAATTTGAAGAGCGCTCCATTGTGGCATCTCTCAAATTCATATCGCGATTTCATGATGTTAAACGCGAATAATTTTTATTGCAAGCACACTATGACTACTGCGTTTTCATACATTGGGTGTGGCCGCGTTCATCGATATGGATACCCAGATGTCGTGTTGAGAGACAGCGATTTCTTGTTTTGAAACAGCAGATTGAGCTATAATCTATGCAGAGAGAATGGTGAACTATCATATTATGAGACGAAAGGCATTCTAGTCCTCCTCATGGTTTTCTTTGTCTACACGCCTATTTTAATCATTGGTATGAAAGAACCCTTATTGGCAAGAGAAAGAGTACATGCATACTGAGAGAGAGAGGGAGAGAGAGATTTTTGTAATGAGCGAGCCTACTGGCATATACAGGTGCTGTGTTGGGTTAGTGTTAGTATAGTATTAAATTTAACTCTGGTGTGTGCCGTTTCTGCTGAGACGTGATGCTATGGTGTTATCGATTGGCCGATTCGGAGTGGCCAATGAACTCTGCACAAAAAAAATCCACTCTGGCGGAGGGCAGCAGAATGCAATCCACCTGTGGAACACACGCGCTCCCTCTGGAGCAAATGACAGGGTCAGAATGAAACGCGACGCCCGCGTCTCTCTTTTTGCATGAATCACCACGCTGAGCACAGTGACACTACGCTAACAAAACATGAGCTTCGAGAGGTCGCCGAGTAGTGAGAGCATGCGACGGACGCGAATCACATCGGCGCCGGCTCAGGTTCATTTTCAAGAAGAGTTGCTTCCTGGCGACCTGTTTCAATGATAGGAACTTGTTCCTAGCATCACCACTTTAAAGCCTATACCGGACTTCAACCTGTGAGCGCGCTTTTAAACGTCTTAACGCTTTCGAAAGTTCTTAAAGAGGTCCACCTCACTAACGCTAACAAGCCGGAGACGCGGCTTGGACAAAACGCCGCCCGCTCTACAGCTGATGGCGAGCGTCTCTGGGAGCGTCGCAGCCGACGAGAAGCACTCATTGCCCTCTCAATCCACTGACCACACGATGGATACGCAGACCAGTCAAGACAACGACACGCAGGCGGGCAATGAGCACAACGCACATCAATGGATCACTGTTACCAAGAGAGCGAACAAATGCGGACAGCTGCAATTCCATACCGTACCGACTCAACAGCTGCCCAGCACGCAGTTTGAGCCCGCTATACGCCAGAGCAGGCCTAAGACGCGTCTACCAAGACTCCCACCGCTCTCTGCCGAGGACTACAAGCTAGCAATCCGTCCTTATGGTGGATTATCTCAGAGCAAGGTTAGCCCCAAAACGTTACTTCTCGCCGTAGCTCATGCAGGAAATATACGCAGTGAGAAGCCTGATATCAAGCTTCGTGTTGACGAAAATCAAAATGTGCTAACAATAAGCACCTCATCTGAACACATCGCCACTGCACTTAGACAAATCACCAAAATTACAGTGCACGCAGCAACCTACGACATCACTTCTTATGGCATTGCGCCTGATAATTTGTGCAAAGGTGTGGTCAACGGAATAGGCCATGAAATCACACCAGACGACTTCCTGACAGAAGTTGAAGTACTGGGCTACGAGTTCTTTACGTGCAGACGCCTCGGCAACTCCGGAACATTGGTGCTCGCATTTTGTTACAAGCAAGTCCCTTTCTTCGTCAACGCGTATGGACAGGCTCTTCGCTGCTGCTTCCACAAACGGACTATTCCCCACTGTAGAAAGTGCAAAAAACAGAACACCGTGAAGATGTGTGCCAACAACCTCCTGACACACCAAAATTTCGAGTGTGCGGAGATTCACTATCACCTAACAACCATGAGTGCCGCCCTTCTTGCATATTTTGTGGTGGCGACCACCTGACGGCTGCCAAACCATGCCGAAAGCGGTTTTTGCCACCAGTAAACCGACGCGAACCACCCCGGTCAGCTACTCCCACCAGGAAGGCCCAGTCACCACCTCCCCGCCCCGGAGGGCAGAGCAGTGCGTCCGGGAGTGCAGCCAGGCGAAGGAGCCATTCCAGGGATAAGTCGGGGCCCAAGCGAGGAAACTCGTCATCGCGGAGCGGTTTCGCTGGCCAGCCGGGATCTCAAGGCTGGCACACGGACGGGACAAACGCATCATCATGGCCAGCAAAGCGGTTCCCACAAGAAAGCACAAACGGTAAGCTGGGTAGGGCAGTTCCCTCCTCTCCCTCCCTTTCCACACCACTCCCACTCCCTCACAAAAACATCAACGCAGCAAAGAACACCACAACCAACGCCACCTAGACTACCACAACCCATGTCAGTAGACACTCAGCTTCACCCTGACATGCCGTCAACTACGGCACGATCCGATTATTGCAAATGAGAGGCGTTGAACGAAATGGCTACTTCTTTAAAGAACGAATTAGCAGCTATGATGCAGGTAGAAATGCAGAAAATGAAGGATAGCATTATGGCTGAACTTACAGCTCACTCCAACAATTCATCTAGAAGGCCCTGCAACCTGCTGTCCAGCAGATTGTAACGGATGTTAAACAGCAGATATCGGCTGCACTTGGCCAACTTAATTTTGCGCCATCTGTACCAAAACGCACCACGTCTCCGACACGTGAAACACAGCGACCGAATCCTTACATACGCCCCTCCCGTTTCCTATCACCGTCCTAAAAAACCGTCCCAACAGCCGCAGCTGGTGCAGTCCCGCTTCCCACCACCCTCCACCAAGATTTAGCACAGTCTGAAATTCCTCCGTGTACTACCGAGGCCCCGCTATTGCATGATCATGGCGAGAAACCGTAGGTCAACGCGTGACACCCCTCAACTCCTACGTGTGTGGCAGTGGAATTGCAGGGGTATCGTAGGAAACGCGGAGCTCTAATGCAACTCATTGCGACGCAGTGGATTACTCCCGATGTCGTAGCGTTACAAGAAGTACAATGTACTCCTACGCTTCCGGGTTACACCACATACACGGACGTAACGAACAATACACCACATCGCACAGCTACATTAGTTTCTAAGCATGTCACTGTTGTTTCAGAAGGACCAGAGAGACCGCAGAACCGATACGTCTTCGGTTTATTGTTGACAGAACAGGAAATAAAAAATATGCAGAGCGTGCCCCTGGCTACTTTTTCTTCCTCGCCTCCGAGCTCCATCTTCAATCTGTTTTCTACATCTTCCCGCCGTCCAGATTCAACCGAAGCGACCTTCGAGCGAATACACAGTTGAATCGGCCTCTTGACTAATTTTCCTTCAGGTGTACGAAGCAAGCATGTTCTCACTAGTCCATTCTTGCCTGGGAAATTCTTTTCGACCTTGCAAAGTTTCCACTGAGTTCTTTTTTGCGCTTTTCCAAGCAGAAGTACATCTCCTTTTTGTACATTTTCGTGACGCTCTGTTTTTCTGCTGGCACACTTAAGCTCCCTCAGGTACTCCTTTTTCCATCTGGTCCACCATGTTATCATTGCCTGTTTTCTCGCACTCCAGTAATTCAGCAAACTGTATTCGCCGAGTCTGTTTTCTTCCTGCTTGTTCATTGCTTGCCTGCCTCCTATAACGTCCGCCGGTGTGATGGGTGTGGCTCGTTAGGATCGTCTTACACATAAGTAAGAGGCCGGCTGTTAAGTACTCCTTCTGCTTCAACAACCACAGTCCATAGTTCTTCTTCATCCAAAAGTCGAGCACCTATATTTTTTGCCATGGATGTCTTGAAGCTTCTGGTCAGTCTGTTATAAAATCCTCCCCACCATGGAGCTAACTCTACAATAAACTTCCATTTTATTTTCAAGTTACTGGTATATTGTTGAACCCTCTCATCTTCCATCTTTAATATGTTGTTCATCTCTTTCTGACTTTTCTTCAATGCTCTTGCATTATCACTGTAAATAGTTGTACACAATCTTCTTCTAGCTACGAATCTTCGTAATGCTTGTATAAACGCTTCTGATGACATCTTCTTTACCAACTCCAGTTGTATGGCTCTTGTTACTGCACACGTAAATATCACAACATAAAACTTTGTAACTTTTTCGCCTTCCTCCTCTCGAGCATTTAGTGGTCCAGCAAAGTCTATACCAACTGTGTCGAATGGCCTCGTCTGTGTTATCCTGTCAGCTGGTGTAGTGGTGGAATTTCTTGTGCCCTTGGTCTAGAATTGAATCTCTTACATGTGATACATTTCTTTATCACATATTTCATTATCTGTCGGGCACGCACAATCCAAAACTTCGTTCTTAGATATGTCAATATTGCCGCAACGCCACCGTGCATTGTTACTTGATGCGCGTTCAGAACTAGGAGTTCTGAAAAGTGACTTTCTCTTGGTAAAATAATAGGATGCTTCTCATCAAAGCTCGAATCACTCCACTGAAGCCTCCCTTTTACTCTCAGGACACATTGATCATCTTTGAAGATATTCATGTTGTCATATGTTCGTGTCACTGCATTTTGTAGCGTTTTCTGCTCCTCCTTTATCAGCACAAACTCTGCCTTGTCCGATTCTTCTCCTGTCAGCGAACCTGTTTTCCTTTCTTTTCGTCGGTTTCATATTTAACGCATCACCTACGCGGTAACTCGTAACGCTTTCTAGTATGATTCAAACCTGCTCACATCAATTATTTTTTCTTCACTCGTGGTGGTAGGTAAGCTTGCCATGGTCTTTTCTTCGTTTTTGTTGTCATCACTGTCCGATTCTTGCGTGATGTCATAATCAGGCCTTTGTTTTTCATTCTTGATCCACTTGGGGCCTTTCCACCACAATTCACTGTCCAGCAAACGTTTCATCTTCATCCCCCTTGTCATCAAATCCGCAGAATTTTCATCACTTTTAACATAACCCCATTGACTCTCATTGGACTTGCTCTTAATTTCTGCTGCGCGGTTGCGAACAAACAGATCTTTCGCCTTGTTAGACTTTATCTAGCACAATACAATTTGAAAGTCAGTCCGGCATTTCACATTCCTTAGTTTCCTGATGAAATTCTCAGTTATATGACTGGCCAATCTGACTGATATTGTGGCCGCCATCAAGTCCAATCTTGCTAGTGTAATCTTTTTGATTGCAGCGACTCTACCCTTTGAAATGATTAAATTGGCGTCGTTGCTTCCATCGGAGGAATTTTGTTACAATGTATGCTGCTGCTCCTTACGCCATTGGACTCGCATCGGAGAACACGTGTAGAGTCGATGCTTTTACTTCAGCTTGCCTGTTGTCATAGCATCTGTTAACGGTGAAGTTATCTAAGTGCTGAAGCTCCTGCGACCAGTCCTTCCAAGCTGATCTATGCTGGCTTAGTAACATGTCATCCCATTTCAGTTTGTCCATCCAAATTTTTTGTAGCAATACTTTTGCTTTAACTGAAAATGGTGTCAAAAAACCTAAAGGATCATATAGCTTTGCCGTGTCCTGCGAAACCTGTCTTTTTGAAAGTTGTCTCATGTCCTTGTCATTTCGCCATGTAGTGTCGGGAAAGCCCAACACGTCGTCTACGAAATTTCACTTCAGTCCCAAAATCTTGATTTGTCCCTCTTTTCTTATCCCTCGATCCAAATCCTATCCTTCTTCATCAAAGAGTTTTCTTAGCTGGGCGTCATTTGAAATCCTTTTTCTTAAATTCATTCTCGCATTGCGAAAAATATCTCGTGCTTCTTTGTATATCTTTGTAGATATCGAGTATTCTTCGGCTCCTAGTAAAACGAGGCCCGTGTGCTCAGATTTGGGTGCACGTTAAAGAACCCCAGGTGGTCTAAATTTCCGGAGCCCTCCACTACGGCGTCTCTCATAATCATAGAGTGGTTTTGGGACGTTAAATCCCACATATCAATCAATCAATCCTAGTAAAACGTCATGAACGTAGATTCGTTTCCGGAGTTGCGCCACATTTGCAGAATATTTATCTTCCAATTTATCCAAATGTCGATGAATCGTGGCCGCTAAAAGGAAGCTACTTGGTGTAGTTCCGAAAGTAACCCTCGTCATCCTCCACTTTTTAATCTTCGAGGTTGGCTTTTTTTTTCTGGGTATTCTTTCCTACCACATAAATCGCAGTGCGTCTCGATCATTTTTATGTATCTTGATCTGCAAGAATGCTTTTTCGACGTCGGCTGATATAGCGATCTTGAGATGTCGAAAGTTCATCAGCAAGCTTGTGATGTCGGGGTTTAGGTTTGGCCCCTTTTCCAAGTTGTCATTCAAGGATTCACCTGGATTCTGGCTTGACGATGCGTCAAAGACGATACGTATTTTTGTCGTTGTTCGGTACTTCTTAATTACTGCTTGATGCGGCATGTAGTATACAAATTTGTTCTGTATATCATATCCAGCATTTTCTTCGACGTTTTCTGCTATTTTTTGCTCGAAGTACTCTCGAATAGGTTTGTCATAGGCTAGGAGTTCATCTTTATCCTTGCATAATTTCTTGGTCACCTGGATAAGCCTATTCTCTGCAATGGTGTTGTTGTCGTCCAGTGTTACGTTTTCCTTCCATGCTAGCCGCACTTGGTATCTTCCTGCCTTGAAATACATTGTTTGTCGGACGTAGTCTAGCACATGTTCATCGTTCATCTTTGTTGCTGGTTTCTCGTTGATGCCCATGTTTTCCAAGTCCCAGAATCTCTGCAGTTCGTCCACAGTCGTTTCCGACTTGGCACTGACCTTGAGTACCATAACCGTCGATGATTTCATCGGCACACAATGAAGTCCTACAGGACCTCGGACCGTCCATCCCAATATTGTTTCTATTTCCATTAATTTTGGATGAATCTCGCAAATGCGACCAGTGACTACAGTCCAGTAATAATCTGCTCCAATTATTATAGAAGTTTCCGTAATTTTTCTTTCTTTGTCCGTATTCTCGTTGTCATCAGTCAAACAAATTACCATCGATCTTGCTCCTTCGTGTATTGTCAACGGTGGCGATGATAGCACGTCACCGAATATAACTTCTCCAGTGCCTCAATCATGACTGGCTCCGATGTGGGATCCTTCCTCACGCTGACCTCGACGACTTTCATGTCTAGTTCCATCTCTCCTCCTCCAAATGATTCTACAGTAATCCTTTCGAGTCTTTTTACCTTGCACGCTAGTTTTCTTGACAATATTTTGAGGATGAATGTCCTCTGGCTCCCGTTGTCCAGCAAAATCCGGGTGTAGCACGCGCTGTTTTCTCTCTCCGTCCATGAAAAGGCTGTCTGCAGTAGTATGCACTTGTGTTCATCAGACTGCTGTGCGTGCATGTTGCAGGACTTGCTGGTGTCTAATCGGTCAGGTTGCGCGATTTTACGCACTTGCTCAACATCATTACCGCTTTGCTGCTGTGCTGACTTTCCTGCAGGCGTATGTGGTCGGCACATGGATGTCACGTGCCTTCACTTGCATGTTTTGCAGTGTACGTTAGCGCGGCATATCTTCGACATGTGGTGAGTCTGGTGCATCTGAAGCACCTTCGTTCCCATTGCAAGGCTTCTTTCTTCTGTTGCATACTAATGCTTCTTCTGCAATCTTTCGTGTAGTGTCCAGTCATCTACAGAAGATGCATTTTTTCATCAAGGTGCTTCGAAGCGCAGATGTTCTAGTCTGCCTCGTAGTGTGCGGTGACTGGGTAACGTCGTATTTTTCCTCTCGACTTTCTTCTCTGCTGCGTATGTATATCTTTAAAAACTCCATAATTTCTTTCAAGCTGCTCGTGCTGTCTCTTGACGCTGAGTCCGATTGCGTAGTTGCTGGTCTGTTGTCACCTTTCTCTATCTCCTTCATCTTCATCTCAATCCTCATATCCACCGGTAGCGCAGATTTTACAATAGGAGCTATCACTGTGGCGTAACTACCCATTTCCACTCCTAATGACTGCAATGCTCGTGTGTTCACTTGCAACTTTTGGAAGAGTTGCTTCAACCCATCTACACCTTTAGGACTCCTCACTGATTCCAAGTTTGCAAGCTCTTTTACGTAGGTCTCTCTTAAATTATCTTCTCGTCTGAAGGTTTCTCTCAGAAGAGCGACTGCATGCTCGTGATTCTGATCAGAAAACTGCAAACCTTCTATGAGGGACGCAGCCTCCCCTCTCAGACACGCCAGAAGGTAATTAAATTTTTGATTCTTCGGTATGTCCACTCTGTTATGCACAGATGTGTCGAACTGATGCCAAAACCTTGGCCATGCTGTTTTTTTCTCATCAAACTTGATCATTTCAAGGGGTGGCAACATAACAAGCTCATCCGTCTTCGTGATTTTGTTAGTACCTTGCACTGAGCTCGCCTGTTCTGTGACTATTTTCGTAGTCAGTTGCGTCGCTTGTTCTAACTCGCGTAATTGCTCCTCTATTTTTGTCGTTGCAGCGACGATCTTCATCTCATAATGCAAAACACTTTCAAATTCTGCCTCCGCGTCGTCTTCTTCAATGAACGGTTCTATCTGTTCGTTTACTTGTCTTAGCGTCTGTGACACACTCTTCATCTGGTTTAGAAGCGTCATAAGTTGCGCTCGATTGGCGTCTTCTTCTATCTTCTTATCGATTTCGCTCGTAAGCGTCGTAACATTTGCTCGAAGCGTCTTCCGCTTCTCCGATAGGACCTCTCTATTCAAGCTTAAAACGTGTTGAAAGAGCTCATGCCTGTTTATGTGCGTCGCCAACAGTTGTCGGTCGTGGTCCTTCTTTCGACGGTTCATCCTTCAGCCAGACGCTGCTTCTTCGTTCTTCAACCCGTTGTTGCAAATGGGGTTGAAGTCTTTGCGTCTGCCCTCAGATATCCTTGTCACGGCACCATGTTTCAGAAGAACCAGAGAGACCACGGAACCAATACGTCATCGGTTTATTGTTGACAGAACAGGAAATAAAAAATATGCAGAGCGTGCCCCTGGCTACTTCTTCCTCGCCTCCGAGCTCCATCTTCAATCTGTTTCTTACAACTGTCATAGAACACACCCTTCAAAGCACCTCCAGCTCACACGTACTTCTCGAATTAGTCCCGCACTCTCGTTCCTGTAGCAGCCTGTACGTGCTTAACGTTTACAGTGCACCTAACGCCAGGAACGATGACTTCGGTAATCTATTTGCACAACTATGCAAGTTGGGTAAACACATAGATATTGTAGGAGATTTCAATGCCCCCCGTCCAGCTTGGGGCTACGCAACAGAAACGCCTAAAGGCCGACGACTCGCACAAGTTCTCGCGATTCGTCGCATGACCCTGCTGACAGAACCTGATCAACCCACTCGCCTAGCTAATAGTGTGAGCAGGGACACATGCCCCGACCTCACGATAGTCAAGGGGGTTAGTTACGATTCCTGGTGCAACCTCACGAAGAATCTAGGCAGTGATCACGATATACAAACTACAGAGCTCCAAGTAGCAGCCACGCGCGCCCGAGAGCGCATCATAAAACTAACAAATTGGGATGCATTAAGGCGTAATTGTACAACTACCCATCAGGACTCTCCTTCCATAGAGGCCTATATTTACACCTTCAGTCCGATTTTCAAAGAGCTACCAAACTCATCGCTGCGACGACAGAAACGCTATATGTGGACCGGCATCTGCTGCATCTCTGGGATGTCCATAGAGGCTTGACACGGCGGTGGCGGCGACAGAAACATAACCGAAAACTTCGTCTCCGAATCACCCAACTAGCTACTGAGGCACATGACTATGCGAACATCCTCACTTGCAACAATTGGCATAACTTCTGTGATCGACTCAACGGCTCACTAAGTACACCTCGAACGTGTCGTAAACTCCGTGCTCTTTTGAATTCCACGCAGACAAAATCACACACTGCTAACGCAAATCCGCACCATTCTCCACAAATCAGGGCTCGATGATACCACCCTGCTGCACACCTTAAAGCAACACTATGTATCTACGGGCCCCCGTCCCGCCTACCGTGATTATCCACACGTACACGATACGCTTCTAGGAGAGGACATTACAGAAGCAGAGGTTAGGGCAGCTTTGCAAAGCATTAAGCGTAACACAGCCCCCGGTACAGACGGGATTACGTACAGACTTTTGCGTAATTTAGATGACCAGTCCATCAAATATATACCCGCTTTTTACAACGAACATTGGAACAACGGCACGCTACCACAGGAGTGGCGACACGCAGAAATCATACTTATTCCAAAGCCTGGCAAGCCGCTATTCCTCCAGAATCTTCGCCCTATATCCTTAACTTCATGTGTAGCTAACCTCTTTGAACGCGTTATCTTCTCCCGACTACAACCATTTCTCGAAGACATTCACTTTTTTCCTGATGCACTATTCGGCTACCGTCCTGGTATCTCTACACAGGACGTATTATTACAGCTTACGGAGGACGTGTTGGATAGCCCCACTTCAAACCAGGTCCGAGCTATTCTGGCCCTGGATCTGAAGGGTGCTTTTAACAACGTCTCCCACGACCTTATTCTTGAAAATCTCGCTTCATCTCAGTGTGGCTCACGTATCTCCAATTACATCAGGTCCTTTCTTTCTGACCGCACGGCCACTATTGGGATTTGAGACCTCCGTTCAGACGTCATTCGTCTCGCAGGCAGAAGAACACCACAGGGCTCGTTTCTCTCGCCCACTTTGTTCAACGTGGCTATGGCTAAACTTCCTTCCCTATTACAACAGGTTCCCAACATCCAGCATGCCATCTATGCAGACGACATTACAATTTGGGCAACCAAAGGATCAGACGGAACCATTCAGGACGCCCTACAGGAAGCTGTGTCTGGGGTACAAAACTATCTGCTGCCGGCAGCCTTACGTGCTCAGTGGATAAGTCGGAGTTGTTTTCGGTATACAAGCGGCGCTGCAAAACCGCTGATTCTCCGGACATTTCGCTGTTTCTTGATGGCCGTCCTATCCCTCTGGTTCCATGAATTCACATTTTAGGCCTCTACCTTCAGTCCGACGGCAAGGCCTTGCACACTACACATCTTCTGGCTCAGCAGATAACTTAAATTACACACATGATCCAACGCACCACCAATCGCAAAAGAGGCCTCTGTGAGAAGGATGTCCCCCACTTAGTACAAGCACTTATAGTTAGTCGGCTCACCTATCATCTTCCCGTTCACAAACTCACACTAGCTCAAATCAAAAAGATGGACATCCTTCTACGGACAGCTGTGAAGGCTGCTCTCGGCTTGCCTTGAGACACTCACCTACGCAACGCCTTCTTCAATTAGGAGTCCACAACACCGTAACCGAACTCATCGAGGCCCAGCACAACGGTCCGCTTCAACGGCTCAGGCAGGCCCGTCAGGGCTGCGCCATCTTGTCTCGTATTGGCTACACGATTCCCCCCCCCCCAAAAAAAAAAACCCGCACAAGTACCGTGACATAAACTTGCTTCTGCTGTCCGTGCACTCATCAAAGTGCCTCCAATTTCACGCCATATGAATCCCTCCCGCCACGCCAGTCGTCGACGTGCCCGAGTTCAGGCTTGGACACGCGTCTTTGGTGATGGTACCTCAGACTTACAAGTACTTTACACTGCTGCAGCACGCTACTCAGAGAAGTCAGCCATGTGTTTAGCCGTGACAGATGACACAGACACCCTTGTGGCGTCTGTCACACTTCGCACTACAGACAGTGGTCTGGCAGAGGAGGGAGCTCTCGCTCTGGCAATTGTTCACGCTACGACACTGTCACATGACTCCCCTGTCACTATTGTAACAGATTCACAAGCTGATTGTCATGCTTTCGCTCAAGGACTTGTGGCTGCACATACACACAATATCCTCTCTTCTGTTTCACCGTCCGCATTACGTCCTGTGCGTATCGTCTGGACTCCTAGACACGCCTCTCTCCATGGTAATGAACGTGTTCATGCGGTTGCCCGAGAGCTGACCGGCCGGGTTCCATTGGAAGAGCTGTCCAATCCAGACGACGCATCGACAGAACCACTAAACTACAACGCTACGCTGGAGTACTACCGACAGAGCCGTTATACGTATCCTCCCCCTCATCCTTCACTTAACAGAGCAGATGCTGTCGCTTGGCGGCAACTACAGACCAATTCATTTCCTTGCCTTTATATGCTAAATCGCTTTCATTCGACTCTTTACCCCTCTTACTGCCCCTTCTGTGGATCCGTACCGACGGTGTACCACTCCACGTGGGAATGCTCTGCCCCACAGCGCGTTCCTCCCATTCCCTATCCCACCCCTTCCTCTTGGAAGTCTGCACTGCTCAGCTTACGCCAGCAGGAACAGCAGCAGCTGGTCCAGCGGGCTCGCAGGATCACGCAAAGCAATGGAGCCCTGGATTGTGGGCCCCACCCAAAGAAAGCTCAGTGTGCATTTGTTATTATTAATGTTTATTCTCTTTCTCTTGAGCTTCGACGCGAAGCGCAAATGATGCGACAGGTGTCCATTAGAGCGCCCAAAGTTGACACCGTTTCAAGTCACAGGGCACTTGCCACTTCCTGTCAAACATGCCGATTTTAGCGGAGTAAAAAAAGTGCTCCTTCGAGTAGATATCGCGATGAAGCTTCTCCAGATCTGCCAATGTAACATACGTGGAGCACTCTAGATCTGCCAATGAATTAGTTTTGCTGCGCATAGAGCAGAAGAAGGTATTACCTGAAGTGCTCCGAATTTGCCAACAGATGACACCTCTAGTTTCATTGGGTGTGCGGCCTTTTTTATGCAGTGTATTTTGCCAAAGAATAGGAATTAGGAAGAATATATTGTGTTCTGGGTTAAGTGTAAAAGAAAATGTCTATAAAATATCTATTTTGGTAAGGCATCCGCTTTTACTTAAAATGTTTACACAGAAAACTACCATTTGTGTACCGAATGCTCTTACCTTAATGAGTGCTTAAAAATTGAGGCATATAGGCGCTGGTGCTTCTATGCCTCAAGGATATGTGGAGCGGAGTGGCCTGTTTTGTTTCTCTTAAGATATCTTCTTCCGTCCTGCTCTGTTTCTCTTAAGTTTTCTTCTTCCGTCCTCCTCTAGGTCTTTCTTTTTTGTTCTTCTATCTTCTCTTCCTAAGTCCCTGGTAATTTTTTTTTCATTAAGTACGAAGCAATCACAGAAATCAGGCTGTCGTATCCTGTTGTCATCGGTTAGCTTGATACCGGCAAAAGACATATTGCATAGCCAGCTCTAACACAATGGTAGCACGTCCACTCCTTAGAAAAGTGTACTTCCGTTCGATAACTGTATAAAGCGCCAAGCAACACCGGTGAAAATGCTGTGCAGCGAGGATAGTGAAATAAACCGGTATTTTGCCTTTGTAAATATATAAAAACGCCTGGAAGCGCAGTTCATCGCAAGGTAAAATACAACACAACTTGGCACACCAAAACAACGCACAATATATGGAGCAGTCGAATAGTTTGTAATTTTTTTGACTTTGTGCATGTAGAGACACTCTCGGCTGGATTTTACAGTCGACGTCGACGTCAGCGTTCGCCATCATTCACCGTGTGGCCTTGTGCAGTTTCTAGGATTTTCTCGCACTGACATTCTAGGAATATCTGGTCATTTATGGTCTTGGTCTTACTGCGTGCTCATTTAAGGTGTCGGTCATATTTCCTAATTATGTTCAGTTATAATAAAATTGGCATAGTCATTCAACATTTGAACAGATATTGCAACGTGTGACCCACTGCTTGCCAGTGAGAGCTTGCGCAATATATAAAAAAGTAGATACGACCAAACTTCAGGAATAATTGATGTTTCATTATGCTAAAAGTGATTGATTGATTGGTTGATTGGTCAATCGATTTTGGGGGTCTAGCGTCCCGAAATTGTCATATGATTATAAGAGACGCTGTAGTAGAGGGCTCCGGAAATTCGACCACATGGAGTTTTTTAGCGTGCACCCAAATCTGAGCACTCGGGCCTACAGCATTTTCGCCTCCATCAGAAATGCAGCCGCCGCAGCCGGGATTCGACCCCGTGACTTGCGGGTCAGCATGTTAAAGACGCATTCAGCTGTGAGCGATAATTCACAAAGTATTACATTGCCGGTCCAGAGAATGTCGACAATGAGGTATGTTTCGCACAAGTGAAACGGTGCCACAGGGAAAGACGACAGTATGAAGAAGAAACACATTACACAAACACAGCCGCTTGTGTTTCATGGTTCTTTTTCGTGGTTTTGTCTTACCTTGCGGCGCCATTACGATTGAATGAATTCATACAAACTGTACGAATTCATACAGTTGCCCGTCCTTCTAAGGTATATTTCTCTTGCTCATGGTTATCATAGTATGATCGCGGCTTTATAACCAAAGTGTTAGTCAGTTTAAGACGTAAAGTGCTTGACTTTGCACATAAAACATACAAAGAAGAGATAAGGCATAGGAGGGTTGCATATGAATACTGAAGACTATATGCATTTCTATTTTATTTTATTGCGGGGCAAAGTAAAAGCTAAACCCTATTTCTGCTTCCTGACACAACATAAATCACTGCTTTGTAGTGAATAATGTGTGTGATTTGTTTTTATTTCTAGAATAGAAATGGTAAACGTATCCGTATCTAAAAGCGCAAGCGAAATTTTACAACGAAGCGTGATGATGTGTATTGTGTAGCTTTGAGTGTGTCATAAAAACTTGACTTTTCCACACTTTTTTTCCCTTTTTCATCCTTTCCCGGACGTCAGTGATGACAGCCCGTGAGTTCTCATGTTTCTCTTACCTTGTGTATTCGTAATTTTATCACTGTTTTCGTATTTGCCTATCTTTGTATTTGTTTTCGCAATTGGATATCTTCTATGATGTAGTCACACTGCAAAGCGGGCATAATGCTTCGAAGATGATTATGCCGCCAGTGCTACTGTAGGTTGCCGAGGTATTTGTTGAGCAAGTGGTTCGTACACTCAGTAGATTGCATCGGTGCTCAGGAAATAACTTGGGTGTACACACCCTCAACGATCTTGCTTGTGCTCTCATCCGGCCTTGTGACTGATACCAAAACTGAAGCCTACCTGACGTGTGCTGTCATAGTCCCTGTTGCGATGCTATAAAGATATGATGGCTTCCACCTAACAGGTGGGTGTGATTGAGCGCTGAAAGTGCTAAGTTGTTGACCTGCAGATCATACAAGTTAACTTGCAGGTGGAGCAACGAAGGAATTCGGCATTGTAGTGTCTGTGTGACGGTGTAACAGTGTCCAGGAGTATGCCTCTCTTGCACAGAGAGCTATTCATCATTGGTGCGCAAACACTGAGCCCTATCGCCGTGCCATAACGAAGATGACGGGATCAAATCCCGGCCACGGTGCCGCCTTTTCGGCGAAGGCGACACTATTTGAGTCCCGTGTGATTGGATATGGGTGCACGTTAAAAAAAAACCCAGGGGGTAGAAATTTCTGAAGTCCTCCACTACGGCATCTCTCATAACCATGTGGTGGTTTTGGGACGTTAAACCTCAGCAATTATTTATCTTTGCGGAAGTTAAACCATTTCATGATTCAGAAGTATTAGCATGTGAAAGGCGCAGTGAGTGTAAGAACTTCGCAGTTTAGAAGTAAATGAGCAACTACAATATGACAGATAAAGCCACATTACCCAGAACAGACACATGAGGGATTCTTTAAAGTCTATATCTCTAGCTTTTGATGGGCCTCGCAACACGTTTTCAGTATACCCAGAAAACACGCGATCGGTAGTTGGGGCTACTGGGAACACGTGTGTCAGACAATATAATGAAGCGCGCTGCCTGGAGTTCCCAAATCGTTTTCAAAAGCAGATAGAATTCTTGCCTCTTTTCTCAACAACTGATTCCATACACGCATATGACTGCGCCATATGCTCATATCAACGGCCATTGCCTGATTTAAGATTCGTGAACTCAAATCAGTTATCAAGGCAGCCACGCGCTCACGCGCTCTTGCGAAATCGCCCTGAAAGTAAGCCAAACATTCGAAAAAAAATACATTTTCAAGGTCATCACGAGTGTCGCAGCTTGAGACCTCAACGTCATTCCTCTGTGCTTAGCTATTCGTCAAGACGAGGGAAGAGACAAAGCGCTTACCTCTGTACCACGAATTCTGAATCTGTTAAGAGTGGTTGATTCATGATGCAACTAACACTTTTATTGAACGCATGTGATAGTTACTGAAACAAAAACATTACAGGTCTTTTTTGAAGAAAAAGCACCTGAAAACTAGCCATCTGTAGCGCACGAAAAATGCTAAAAAGCCTTAGTGAGTTTTAAGAAGCTCAGCTTATTTTTTGAAAGTTCCACTTTCCATCTTTCTTTTGCATTTTTTTAAAGCCATGACCCCCTAGACAAAATGCACAATTTACTATGATTCAAAATGGTTATTGTGTGCCTGCACAACTTGACGTGATCATGTGTAGGCTGGAAAGAAAAAAAACACTAGTATTTGAAAATTTTTATGATACGATTGAATTACGCTTTTCCAACTACCGTTCTGTAATGCAAACCCACTTGAAAACACTAGCAGCTACCTTCTGTAGCTATAGCTGCGGGACCAGCACTTAAGCGGCCTTTCTGACCTTTCTGTGGTCTGAGGATATAAAAAAAAAGTGTCCACATACTATATACCTCCATGAGAAGAAACATAGCTGTGAAATTGTAACATCACGTTTAATATTACAACAATGCTTTGATGTTTCCGAAAGCCTAATTTGTTCTAATTGTTTGTTTTTTCTCCTTCATTGTAGCACGAACAGCAATGACCATTGGCCGTGAGTTGAAAAGCATCAATTATTTTCTATAGTATTCAGTTCAGTTCATTCAGTTTTATTCAGTTTCAGTTCCTAATTTTGGTAATTGCTACTATTTAGCTCGGAAATACTAATACAAATGTTTACTGTCAAATAGAACAGATGTCCACACAAGCGCAAATTGAAGTACTAAGTGTTATTACCGAAATTTTCTCTTCCTTGAAGAGAATTGGCTTCATGAAAAATATATGAAGCCTTTGAAATAGAAGAAAATGATTGAGTTTTAGTCTCTTTTTGAGCCTAAAACAAGTTCACTCATGGATAAAGTACTACAAAAAAAGAACTATGTGCAAGTGCTATTGAGACCTCTTCATCGTAAGTAATACCGCATATAAAGTAAAACAGTTCGTAAATTCCATTTACGTGTAAACATGATAAGAAATTATTCAAAAGCGTAAATTGTACTTTTATCAAGCCCCTTCCAGCCACAAGAATACCTACATGACTGCCTTGCAACTGATACAATTGTGACAATTTCGCAATCTTGTTACAGCCATCACTTGGAAGTACCATTCTATTTGCCATTCACTTAAGTGATATACTCCCTCAAAGGACATTGACAATGGATTGTAGGATTGTAAATGCTGGCGAAGGAGCTAGCGTGTGTGAGTTTATGTACTTTCCAGAATGTTCTTAGGTTAGAGCCATCAAGCCACGAAAAATTTGTTGCGCAAAGCATGTCGACGCTGAAGGAATACAGTTTGAAAGCAATAGTACATTGACGAAATATACCAATTAAGACTACTTTTCTCTCTCTTCAAACTCTGTAGATACTCTACCACTGAAAAACCACACCTTTAGTGGAGAATTAGGTTTCACATGGAAAAATCAATGTTAACAAAATGCATTTTATTCTCTATTGAACTGCCATGTTGGTGTGTTGGCTAAGGCACTCTGCTGATGACCCGCAGGTCGTGGGATCGAATCCCGACAACGATGGCCGCATTTTTGATGGAAGAAAAATAAATTGAGCCGCGTGTGCTTAGATTTAGGGCCACGTTAAAGAACCCTAGGATGTCAAAATTTTTCGAACCCTCAACTTCAGCGACTTTCATGATCACAAAGCGGTTTTGGAACGGTAAACCAACATAATATTATCATTCAGTTATCTGTCACGTAAATACAAGGATAAGAAAACTTTGCACTTTACCACACAGCTTTTATAAAAAAACTGAATGATCACAATAAGTGCATGAATAACACACTAAGTCACACATGAACTGAAGATGTGGTTTGCTGATGCACTGCAAATGGTTTTAAGGATATAAACATTTCATATTTGTACGCCATTTTGAACACTCGACAGTTGGGCTATAGAAAACGGCGCTATGTATAATTTGATTTGCGGAAACATTCCTTTGGCATATTTGTAGTTTTGGTACGAATCGTATTGAAACTAATACATACTGCAATATTTACTTATTTCCGTTTTGGAGGGAAAGTAAAAAAATGTGTACATTGTAGGGTCCAGTTGGCCAACAATATATTGCCTAATCAAAGTGACATATGTGTTTAGAAGTATTTATTTTACGACAGCCTTAACATATCCTGCTCATTTATCCTTTATGACGGAACACTACAATAAGCAGAAGATTATCTTTTGAGAAATATTTTTTACTGTTTGTATTGAAAAAGCTTACAAGGTTTCATTCACAAGAAGCCGTCGAAGCATATATATTGCAAGAAAGTATTAGGTGTGTATCTAAGACTGACAAACAGGAAAACAAAGAACATCTGTACTACAAGTTTTGTCGTATTTCAAGAGCTTTGACAAGGTTACTACTACTTTTATCCAAAAGTCACATCACTGGTTGATGTTTCTAATAACACTGCAAAAATACTTGTCTTTTATTGCCGAAATTGTAATGAACACGGAGACATGCAAATACATCATCGAAAATAAGTGTGTCATACGCTTCGTAATAGAATGCACCTTGAAGGCAGTGCTCGATTGCCTGATGTGTATTTTTTTACTTTCTTGGATTGCTTCACGGACATCAGCGACTGCAACCCGTGAGTTTTTATGCATCACTCGCGTTACTTATCATTCTTCTTTTTAATAAGAGTTCGAGAGATGAACTCTTGTTTGACGTACAATAATTACGACAGCCGTTTACAATAAGTACCGCAGATACAAGACCGCAAAATCAGATAGCTAGTATGCAAATGTGGGATATGTCATGAGACTAAAAACTGCTGATTCATTAAAACAATTACGACTAGCACAACCAAAAGTAGGAATGAAATGCGTCAGCGAAAGAAAACATATCAATAAAAATTAAAAAAAAAACGTGTTCATCCTAAGCGTGCAGTATGTACCATGTAACGAAACTGTTTTGACAATACTTTTAAAATTATGACATAATATCATTTATGTGTTTTCTTTTACATATATGCACCACCGTTAGACACTGAAGTCGGTGAGTACTACCCGGTCACTTCATTTATGCTGCAATATCCGCGCATTTATATTTTTTAAGAAATTGCGTGGTTATTTTTTTTTAAGATTTAAATGTGCGCAGCTCCTTGTCACTTCAGATACTGGAGGGTGAAAATAAAGTTGATGCTAATTTTGACCAGTTTTCGTCCAGCAAAAGAAATGCGTAGCAGCCGTGTAGCAAATAGCAAAGCAATTAAATTGTTAACAAACGTCCAGACTCACTTTGCCTTTTATTGAAGTCTGCTCTGAGGCCCTTTAGTGCTCTTAGTCTTTTTTTTTCTACTTTTTCACTAAAATGAGACTTTTCGAACTTTAGTAACTAACTTCAATATTTTATATTCCTTCAAAGTGAGAAAAAGCGTTCGTGAAGAGAAATAGTTGATGAGCAAACTTACGTGTTATAAGCAACCAGCTTAATAGTGTGACGCTGCTGCGACAGCTGTTCCCCGATAGCTTATCACAGCTATAAGCACTGATCGCCGCTTACTTCTCGTTTGCCCCTTTTCTTTCATGGTCGGCCTTCAACTACAGGAGCGCGTGAGTTGTCATCTGTCATTTACTATGTTCAAACGTTTTCTTTTGGAAACGTGTATCCGTGCATATTAAGAGATATTACCATAGACATGTGGAGCCCAATGGGGTGTGAAAAAGTTGTGTTTAGTTTCATAAGATGCTCATTGTGTCATTTATAGCACCATTGCATGGTGGCTTTGAAGTTAATGGTAGCAATGTGCTAAGTATTATGAGCTGTAAGAAGTGTGTATATCTAAGCTTAGGAAGGGGCAACTGCCGTCATGATGGTGCTTTGAAAATTAACTACTCACGACAAGAATTTTGTTGTGCTTCACGTTCCACCCCGTTATAAGGTTTATCTGGAGTAAAACATATGTTTTGATTTATCACCGACGTTAGCACTGAATTATGGAAGATGCCTTTCACTTTAGTGGTCTGCCCTGAGAAAGTGACCTTACGAGCAGTTAAACACAATAGGGTCTCGTTCCATTTTTTAAAAGATGTAATGAAAATGTCTTAATGCTCCAACGGCAGGTGTTGAGGAAGAAGGCAGCATTTACACAGGAACAATACACAGAACATGCGAACGAACAAAAGAAAAGAATTACACAAGCTCCTAATAAAGAGCATGCACTAACGCTTACACTGACGTGGCGTTGACGGTGGCCACGCTAATTGCTGCGTTGCGCAGGAAAAAAATGGCCCCGAATCTGTATGTTGCATTGCAAATGTCGTCTAAAGATGATTGTCTTGCGTCTGGAGAGAGTGAAAAATTTACTTTTTGTTCCACGCAGAAAAATTGGTGAACGGCATTCTGGAGGCACTGCGTTAGAGTGCCTCGAGCGTGCAGCGTCCCCTAGTGCGCCCTTCAACGGCTAAGTGCCTAATAATAATATGTTTTGCTACATACACACATGCACGCGCATACACAAGCACATATTGTGCCAGCGTGCGCGTGCGAATGGTACATACAGGTTTTTGATCCAACGGAAGAGCCCCGCCGCGGTGGTCTAGTCGCTAAGGTACTCGGCTGCTGACCCGCAGGTCGCGGGATCGAATGCCGGCTGTGACTGCTGCATTTCCGAAGGAGGTAGAAATGTTGTAGGCCTGTGTGCGCGTTAAAGATATTAGATGGAAAAGATGTGTAAGAGGTGCACGTTAAAGAACCCCAGGTGGTCGAAATTTCCGTTGTCCTCCACTAAGGCGTCTCTCATGAACATATGGTGGCTTTGGGACGTTAAACTCCACATATCAATCATCTAAATCTAAAGCAAGTGTTGCCTGGCTTCCAAGATACACGCCGCGTGCTCGCCATCTCGGAGGCCATAAAGAGTCTCACAATGCCTCCCAGATCACAGCACATTATCTAGCGTTTGCTGTTTGCTTGATCAACGCCTCTGGAAAGACATGATATGTTTTCTGCTAGATGGACATTGTTGTACATTTTTAGAGCAGTTTGAAAGTTCCGGTGTTTTTTCAACGGCGATGGCTGCACTATGATGGCCTTTTTTGACGTAGCTTGAGGCCTCCCAAGTGCGCCTACAAATCGCCGAACGGGCCCATTTTCGTCGTGACACCTGTCGAACAAAATGCGTTAAAGGGGCCCTGAAATACTTTTTCAGGTAACCATGGAATGAATTCACTAGAAGAGCTTATTACCACACAAATTCAACGCCACAAAAATTTAGGAATCCGTCCAGTGCTAGTGGAGTTAGAAAGGTTTTTCACGTGATGCAGTTGCATTATCTCTTTTCTCGTCCCGACAAAAGTGCTGGAAGCGAAGTAGGGAGGAGTGGTAGAGGCAAAGAAACTACGTCACCCGCACCTCATTACCTTGAGCACTTTTTTTCTTCGAATGCGCGGCTTTATCACTGTGATCAATCGCACACGCGTGAACAAGTAGCGGCCCCCCGCGGCCGTCTCTGACTTGCTTTTTCGCTCACGAACGATTTTTCCCCGACTCCCGTTGGTTGCGCCGCCGACAGCAGAATTTCTGTGACACGAATTCTCAAACGCTCTCGCGTTAAAACCTCTCTACTCTGACCGTCGGGCAGTTTGCAACCACTTCCGCAAGGGGGATGCGGTAGCACATGCTGTCCAACGGCTGCGTCAACGACGTTGTTTACTACTTCTAGGCACACTTGCACATGTCTAGGCGAGTTGTTCTCCAGTCATTTGCGATGGGGTGTGCCACAGGTGCTACTTCCACAAAGACAACGAGGTCCGACGGTGAGACACAGGCGCAAAAATAACAAATATACGTTGTGCTACAAATACATCATTAGCCACTGCCATATTTCGAAAGTACCCTGTGCTTTCTTGTGTAGCAGCGAACTGCCAAAATGACACTTGGTAAGTGTAAGTACACTCGCTCAAAGAACACTCAAAGTCGCCATTGTGACAGGGGTATTACGTGCAACTCACAAGAATGCGTGAACTAGAGGGCCGGACACTGCAGATCAAAATTGGTGTTGGCTCTGTTGGTGCATGCATGTGCTTTTCGCCGAACGTAATAGCTTTACTGACTTCGTTCTGACTGTGCATGGATTGTCCCTTCGCCAGTACTCTTCCGTTCTCGCACCAAGTGCAGCCGATGCCACCTAGAAGATTACCAGGCCTGCTCACTGCCGCCGTGACGTCACTTGTTTTGACCGAGCGAGCGGAGTTTTAGAAGCTGAACAGCTTTATTCTGCCCTTTAGGGAAAAATGGGCACTGGTTTAGGTAATGTATTGCGCTGGAAAATTTTCGGAAATTCACCTGTAAGCCATTTCTTCCACAAAATAGTCAGATTCTACGCCATCAAACGCGTGGTCGATCTATAAGAGGAAAGTTCGATGGACCAACAAACTGACGAAATAGGATAAATTTATCAATTCTTTATTTATTTACACCCATACACGCACGCATAATATCAAAAACATGCCGAGAAACTGTTCCTATACTCATTTTTAAAGTTTCTGCAGTTTTATTTGTACTCTTTTGAACATCTGTCTTCATAGACACGTAGTTGTTGAAGAAAGTGAGTGCTGCTGCCACAAGTATGTTATTCAGCAAATATCAGGGTGATGACCATTCCAAGAGTATTTTTTATATATGTGGGTGTTCCAAAGAAAGTTATAAAATTTACGATTGGTTAGAAACTGAAACCAATTGATTAGTTATTGCGCAATACCTAGAATCTAAGCAAAACAAGTAATACTGAAAGGAATTGTGGCAATACATGTAATGTCCCTTTGCTTCTTTAACTGCATTACTCAAACACCGACCTCACCTCGATTGTCTTTTTCCTGTTTGAACCCTTCAGCTACCGCTATGGGTGAGTACTGTTTTGTACACATGCAAGCATAATGTCTAAAACATGCAGAGAAACTGTTTTTCTGCAGTTTTATTTGTACTCTTTTGAACATCTGTCTTCATAGACACGTAGTTGTTGAGGAAAGTGAGTGCTGCTGCCACAGGTATGTTATTCAGCAAAATATCAGGGTGATGACCGTTCTAAGAGTATCCTTTTATATGTGGGTCTTACAAAAAATGATGAAATTTACGATTGGTTAGAAACTGAAACCAATTGATTAGTTATTGCGCAATACCTAGAATCTAAGCAAAACATGTATTACTGAAAGGAATTGTGGCAATACATGTAATGTCCCTTTGCTCTTTTACCTGCATTATACTAAAACACCAACATCACCTCAATTGTCTTTTTCCTGTTTGAACCCTTCAGCTACCGCCATGGGTAAGTGTTGCTTTGTGGTTTACGCAGCCATTTTCTTTTACAATGTGTGCTTCTGTAAATTAGCTAAGGTTTTTATGAAAACAATACTATAGATTAGTGTTGCTATGTACGCGAGCAAAACTTCGAACATCTCAGTACATGCTTGTAGTTACTTGAATACTAATTGCAATGCTGGAAGCGCTGCTGCATTGAAAGATGCGTGAGGTCTTTCTCATATCAGGGATGACAGAATGGTCTGTTCGTTCTGTATTGCTGAACTAACACTCATTTGTCGAAGAAACTTAGCAAAATACGTTTGCTCTAGAACAAAAAATACAGATGCCTGCGTCGACGACAGTATTCATATATTCCTTAGGGCATACTTTTATTTCTTTAAAGAGTGCAGTATTGTCTACATGTATGAAATATTTCTTATTATGCCACTTTCAACTATGTATTTGTGTAGCTTTACTTGTTTAGTTGAGCTCATGAATGCTGCCACATTTTCTGTCACGTTTTGTTAGGATGTGGGGCTATATAGCCAAGCTGCGTTTCTGTCGAACCTTTTTTCCCGCATTCCACACCACACATCCGAAGGAGAAGGTAATGCTGGAGAGTCGTGTAGTTTGATTCAAGTGCACGTTAAGAACCCCCACGTGGCCCAATATTCCGGAGCATTTCGCTATGCAACAACTTATAAATATCACAAATAATGGGGAAGGGCAATATATAGTGCTTTTTGCCAGTCGACGTGACAGTGTTGCCCATTACTTGAATGAAGTTGTTGCAGGGCCTTCCGCAATACTTCTTGTAAGTGCAAATGAACGCCTTCTTCAAAGCAGGCACTCTTAAAGACATAAATGAAAAAGTATTGTGAAAAGATAAATATACAGGCTTTGTGCGAATTTAGGAAAGTATGTTAACTACACTTCACATATACCTATTATTTAGTGCCCTGATATTAAAACGCCATATGAGAGCTTCCAACTGAAAAAGAATGGTTTGCGCAATTACTCACAAAGCATACGCAACGTTCCTACTAATCTTTCAGTCGAGTGTGATGCTGGGTCTGACGCAAGAGCACAAGGAATTTTTCCGCCGATGCGACGGTACGCAATCTTCCGTGCAAGAAAGAAAACGCACGTATTCACTCGTTGTGGGATATCACATCCAGATTGAAATTATATTTATTGCGAATTGTCCTTACATATTTGAAAGCATAATGACGGTATCCAAAAACGTTGTTTTATATAGATTGATATATCAGGTTTAACGTCCCAAAACCACCATATGATTATGAGAGATGCCATAGTGGAGGGCTCTGGAAATTTTGACCACCTGGGGTGCTTTACATGCACCCAAATTGAGCACACGAGCCTACAACATTCCCGCCTCCAACGGAAATGCAGCCGCTGCAGCCGGGATTTGATCCCGCGACCTGCGGGTTCGGAGCCGAGTGCCTTAGCCACTAGACCACCACGGCGGAAAGAAAAAAAAACATTGTGTTCTAAAATAACACAGCGTTCTCAGTGATTTAGCAAGGGTAAATCTTACTTTGGTCAAAAGCCAACTCAATGACATTTGATGGTACTCATATTAGGCTGATTGCACATATGTCATTAGGGTTTTCACTCCTATGTGTGTTCTGTTCGCAAAGGTGTTTTCAGGCATGGGATGTGAATTGGCATGCGAGGCGTTCGAGGAAGCATGCAGGAACAACTATTGTTTATTTAATGACGAATACATGAGCGATACGTCAGGCTTATGATTTATATATTTTACAAATTGCTCGTAATAAAAACTGATTCGTTGTATTCTCTCGCATTTGGGCACATGACTGGTATAATTATAACACCTTTCAACAACTCAGTGAAAAAAATTCTCCAATTTTTTTAATGGTAAACAGAAAAGGCAATTATGCACTGTTTATTCAGTGGGATACCTTACGAATGGTAACGTATGTTGGAAAGAACTGAGAATAGTGCAACTCTGGTTCGGTAATGCACCCGATACTGTTTCGAAAATGGAAGGCACCGAGCAAAAAAAAAAGGGGGGGGATTTTTGGGCCGAGATCATTCGTGGCGAAGCGAGTAATGGTTCAGGAAATGCCCAGCAATTTGTATCATACATCTGTTGTATTAATGCATCAAACACGTGTTGATATATCTGCTACAATTAACCTCAGGTGGTGGTCACTCGTTTTATGCACTATTTTAAGTAAGTCAACGCTTCTGTAACTTCAGTTAGGGATTCTGCTTGCCTAACGTCACTTCTGGTGGCGATGTTAACAGTACACTTTATAATAACCTTTTAAGTACCACATATGTGTCCAGTTATTCGAGAAAACCATACTTTAGCATCACTGGCTCTGCATGAATAAGCCGACGGACACTCCTCTTGGACTCCGTTCTTATAAAACTCGTGAATGCGTGCTAACGGGAGCAGTAACGTTACGTTCAACTATATTTTTGGCGGTGCCCCCCACACGCAAGGGTAGTTTCTGCACCTAGCAAGCCACCTTGCCCACTGCTACTCAAGTTACATAAGTATGTTGACGCATTTCGTAAGACTTGGGCCGAATCCAGGCAATGCCATGTACAGAGGTACTCCATGTCTAATAATTATGGCTGACAGGCGTAAATAGGGCAGGCGAACCATGTGGACAAGCTGGGCTATTGCAAGATAGATTATCGTCACACAGTAAGAGGAGCATGTCGCACGCCGCCTTTAAAAGATTTAGGCTATCATGGCAAGGATTTAAGAATGCTTTGCGGGTCCGCCGTCAAGCACTCTATTCAGCTTATACTACGTTGTCGAGAATGGCCGATAAGTTGGAATATGTTGTTTCTTTTATAAATACAGTAATTGTTTTTTGCCCATGTTAAAGCGCCTGACTCGAAGTGAGAACTGAATATCAAAGCAGAAAAAGTATAACCTTCAAAGATGATCATTTAGAGTTGACATTTTGGATATATTTAAGGGAGTTTACCTGTAGCCTTGGCGAAATTTTGTTAATCAGGGGTTCTTTACCATTAAGCTAAAGGTAAATGCACAGACCAAACGAATTTCAACTCCATTTAATTGCGGCTGTCGGCCCCAGGATTCATTTCAAAATTCAAGCAAATTTCACCAGAATGTGTCATCTAATAAAAAAATTATTTCAGAATTATTTCTTCTCCCTTTAACTCTACCGGGTAACGTCAGCTTACTAAAGTAGAATTCTGATGTTGGTATCAAAAATGTCCATTAATAACAGCCTCTTTTAAAGAGAAGGCTGCATATGTCTTAGAAAAGGCAGACTCTATGCAATAATAGAAAACTGATCTCAAGAAAAAACGAAGCTGCAAGAAAAACTTATATGAGCAAAAACTTTTAACTGATAATAATTGTTGGGGTGTAACATCTGAAAACAACAATACAATTAGGAAAGTTGTCGTAGTGGAAGGCTAAAGAAATTTCGACCACCAGGGGTTCTTCACCTGAATCTAAGCACAAGTGTCTAAAGCATTTTTGCCTCAATCGAAAATATGGCTGGCACGGCCGGGATTCAATCCCGCGGCCTTGAGGGTCAGCAGCCGAGTGTCTCGTAATCACTAGAAAAGTAAAATTTCAAATGTCTTTTAGGCAGCGCACATGGCCATTTTCTGAGCAGATGTGTACAGGTGAGTTTTGAATGACAGAAATATATGGCGAAAAGTACGCAACAATGATTTGTCGGGTCCATGAAGTCCTCAAAAAATGCTAGTCACCCGGAATATGGGTACACAGAAAAAGGGGGAAATATCAAGTGGCACGTGTCTGCTTGCGGTTGATCGTAAAATTAATAAGACAATGCTAATGTAGACATTCTTTTTTTCCTTTTTTTCTTTCTGGTCACGCTTCAGGCACCATAGCGGGTGAGTTGTGGCGTCTTACA
This sequence comes from Rhipicephalus annulatus, assembly GCA_013436015.1. Taxonomy (NCBI): domain Eukaryota; kingdom Metazoa; phylum Arthropoda; class Arachnida; order Ixodida; family Ixodidae; genus Rhipicephalus; species Rhipicephalus annulatus. The sequence continues at coordinate 478,558 of WOVY01002972.1, read as the reverse complement.
CTATGTACTGATTTCATTTCAGCCAGTTTATAGGTTTTTCTGGTATTTCATGCAGAAGTGGGCGCTCTAAATGCCCCGTGATCTTGTATTGTAAACAAAGTGGAGAATAAAGCAAATAAACACACTCTTAGAAAAAAATTGCCCGCAGCTTCCTTCGGGGGAACACTGAGGAGGATGCGGAGCATATAATTGGTTAACGGGGTGTTAAAGTGCGACTTACTTGGGTCGATGGCTAAATTGGTTAACGTGGTTGTGAAATGGGGTGTTAAATTGCGACTTACTTGGGTCGATGGCTAAATTGGTTAACGTGGTTGTAGGAGGGGGTGTTAAATGAGTGAACACGTACACACGTATGCGAAAGGGCGGCGCTAGTCAAAGGGACGTCGATCATTGTGTTTGTGGATTCGTTGGAATTCATTTCACCGCGACCTTGGACGTCGACGCGCCGTACAAACCAACCGACGAGCGGCAACTGAGCGAGCGAGCGTCGACCTTGAGTATATATACAGCGCGACGGCGCATGCGCTGTCAGCTGTCGAATGTTCTCGAAGGAGAAGCGTGCGCGCCGCACAGATGGCGACGGCGCGACGGCGCATGCGCTGTCAGCTGTCGAATGTTCTCGAAGGAGAAGCGCGCGCGGCACAGATGGTGGGCGACGGCGCGACGGCGCATGCGCGCGCGTCAGCTGTCGAATGTTCGAGAAGCGGTGCGGACGGCGCACTACAAGGCGCGAGTATAAGATGCTTCCGCATCTAAAACATCGATTGAGCAAAAGAATAGGTGACCCATATGCTTCTCCTTTAATAGTTGAACCCGATAGCGACATCCAGTCCCTATAGTGCGTACTTCAAACAAGTACTGCATGAAACCTTTTTGAAGTTGCTATTGACGCACTACGTGGCCTTAGGGGAGTATGCGCTGTAACGCGCGTGCCTTTTGTGGTTATTGACCAGTATTAAACCAAGAGATCATTATTATAGTGATATGTTGTGACGCCCGACAGCGTTGGGAGTTTATACCACGCATCATGACTGCAATATATAGTGTTATACTGTGAAGCATGTATACAGGACGCGTGTGGTTGTACGTTTCTTCCGCTGTATTTCCAAGAAGATGAAGATGTTCTCACAGCACTGAAAATCAGACCCGTCACTGTGTAGTAGAACACCCGCTTCCGACGCAAATGACATGATCTTTACTCGGCCCCAAACGACCCAGCTTTACACCGTTTTCGGTTTTTTAGTAACGCAAAAGATCACGATTTTTCACTCACAACTAACGACGCCAACGCCGACGCTAGAATTTCTGCGTAACTAGCTGTTTACCTGTCACGGTAAAAATCAACAGGTGTTCGTCTGTTGTAAGGTACATGTTTCTCTGCTGAAAAAAAAACATTACCACTCTAGTGGCTGATTAATCGCGATATATGCGTCAGTTGCTCAACAGTTACAATGGTAGATATAGTTATTCAACGTGAAATAACGCGCTTAGTACTCAGTTGTCTTATCTAACAAAGAACTATTTCTGTAATCCATAAAGGAACGAACTGTTTGTTCTACGCCTTTTACTTCTTTTAGGTTGTCGCGATTGTCGCTAGAATTCAAAAACATATCTGCACTGTATATAGAATGCAAGTGTCTCGGGTATTTTGGAAGGCGCAACAATATCAAGGAAGTCGTCGGTAATCATGATGATAAAATTTGACGTCTGCTTACAATAACACGAAGAACAGTGCATACACACTGAACCGGGTCGTTAGAAGAAATAGTAATGTGAAAAATGCGCCTAGTTATTAGTGTGGTTTCACGCTTCGTTACCAGAACTGGTATTAAACTATCGCATTAACTATTGCATTTAGTTGTTCTAACTGGAAACAGTCGTGGAACCAAGCTGCACGTATTATTCAGGTATAAAATGCGTTTTTTTCTACCGCTTTACACATTTCAAGTGTGTTGTCTGATCGCAACGGCCAAATCATGAGTGGTGTGGGATGTTATGCGTCGTCGTATACTATTTTATCATTCAGCTCAGTGAACATTTGAAAGATAGCGGGTGTTCAGTCAGATATATGACATTCTTAAGGACGCTTTTGTGTGTCCTTAGAAACCGGTCTGCATGATACAGACTGGTCTTGCAGACAAGTCTATGGGTCTTGTCAATTTTACACCGTGTAAAATTTTGTTTTAGAGTGTCAACTTCATGCTGCGCGCACCCGTTTATTCGCAATATGAATTGGCGGAGCATATTATATTACTATTTTCGGATTTCGCGAAAAAATAAGCTGCTAAGAAAAGCCTCATTAAAAGTGCACCTGTGGGCTACGCAAAATGTAGAGGAAAATTATCAAAATGGAGTCGTGAATATTTATTTGAAACACTGAGTGTTGCCATTTTTTTTGCACAAATAAACCAGGGTCAATATTTGAGAAGGCAATACGTCATGTAATACATAAAGAACGTTCATTTATACGAGTAAAAGTCGGAACTAACGAAACGTTACCTTATGTCGTTACTAGCGCACTGTTCAATAAAACGGTACATTTCGGCCTTTCATATTTTATAAGTGGGTAAATAAGGGGCGTTAAGGGCAGCTGAAAATTGCGATTTTTTTCTTAGTATTGTCCTACTACCTGTTACTCAGAAGTGTTTGAAGTGAACTTAGCATATTTTCACGTCATAGCAGTACAAAATGAATGTGACTGTGCCTGAAGATAGAAACCCAGCTACCAATCGAATGGAGTGTATTTGTATTCTTGACATTGCAATGATGCTGATACATTCAGACGGATTTGAACCTACTTGCCTCTCTGCTCTTTCTTTCCTGCACGTGCTTCAGCAGGGGCAGCACGTAAGTTGTAATGCTCACTTTAAGTTGTTGATGCAGTTTTAATCGAGGTATACTTTCATAAGCCATGACGTATGAAGTGTTCTTTGTGAAAACAAAGTAGTTTAATTGATGATAAAGATTTTGTGCAGCTATTGCTGGCTATCTGTTAATATGTTTCAACCAAATGTCCACAAAAAGTATTTGGGCACAAAAAACACAAAATACAAATACTTGGTGTGTAAATGAAGCAATGCGAAACCAAAAAAAACATAATTTTTTATCTTTGTAGTCACGCAACAACGTCCATATTAAGATCTACAGCACGTACTTAATGAACCCAATGGAAATGTGTACTATAACTGGTTTTCCGCGCAACTTTACTGCATCATGTCTCTTTGCAGGTAGGCATTTAAACTAACGTGATTCATCGAAGTTGTGAGCTGTTATATGTGTAGGGCAATAATTGAAGACGTTCAAAGCAAAAATATATGGCTTACTTCCGCACATATTAAGGCATTCGACTGTAGACGGAACAATTAGGATCATAATTGGCCATCGTATTGTCAATTTAGTTTCAACATGGCTTAGTGCAGGTCTTCGCACAGAATGAAACGCATTCTATTGATTGCCTTGCTTTCACCTTTTCAGTAGAACACTCAGTTTACTTGTCCAGGGCTGCAAATATCTTTTTAAAACACCACGTGTGGTGTGCAATTTTCGGGTATGTTAGTGATATTTATAAGATGGTATTTATTTCATTGTCCGTAACAGATTGGCGCAGGTCATATGTTTGTATAGAACATGTACCTTCAAACACAAGTTTACAGCAAGAAAACTAACGCAGACTGCTTCTGGTGCACATCAAGAGAGTTTGAAGAAATATTGTATTCTTTAATTGATAGAATGCAACTACAACACGATTTATACCATATTGTATTTGTTAATGTGTACTTAGTCGAATTCATTTCGCCTACTTACTCTTAAATTCACTCTGAAAAAGGCATTCTTGCATGCAGTGCGTAAAATAACACGAACATCAATGCAAACACTTTCAAAGATGGTACTATTCAGAAATTTATGCAGCTTTATTGTATGTATGCTGGGTCGCAAGACAAACATCGACTTCCTGCATTTCGAGAAAAATGTCACCAAGAATTTCAATCTTCCTATAGTGCCTAAAATATGTTTGCTTCGTTTCAATTTAAAGCAAATACAGGTTCGCACAAACAGGAAAAAAGTGCTTTTAAAGAAAGCTAACTATACATGCGGCACGGTACGTGAGGCGCGAGCATGCGCCGTGGAGGTGTAGACATTGCTGCCGACGCACGACGCCTGGCATCATGCGATACTTAGAAATGCTCCACATTGAAAAACATTTATTCTGTAACCTAGGTACAGGGAGGGTGGAGTGCGTAGCGTACTGCTTTTGCGATCAGGTTCAGAAAAATACTCATGTGATCTTGCGTATTATCTCTTTCATTCCTTCACGTACGTCAGTGGGAGCACCGCGTAAGTTGGATTGATTCGCTTGTGTTGTTGGTGTATTTCCTCTTGACAATATTTATAGACTGCAATCTGTTTATTGAAAAACGTACTTTTCCGGACAAGATATATGAAGCATTGGTTGGGCTCCAAAGGAATTTTTTTCAGTTTTTGGTAAGGTAAAAAGAGGTATACAAGAGTAATTTGCGAACATAAGTCATCATCATCATCGTCATCATGATCATCATCATCATCATCATCGTCATCATCATCATCGGCCTGACTTAGTCCACTGCAAGACAAAGGCCTTTCCCATGTTCCCCCACTTAACCCGGTCCTGTGCTTGCGGCTGCCAATTTAGACCCGCAAACTTCTTAATCTGATCTGCCCACCTAACCTTCTGTCTCCCCCTAACCCGCTTGCCTTCTCTGGTAATCCAGTTAATTACCCTTAGTGACCAGCAGTTATCCTGTATACGCGCTCCATGCCCGGCCTATTTTCATTTTCTCTTCTTGATTTCAACTATGATATCCTTAACCCCCGTTTGTTTCCTGATCCACTCTGCACTCTTCTTGTCTCTTAAAGTTACACCTACCATTTTTTCTTTCCATTGCTCCCTGCGTCATCCACAACTTAAGCTGAACCCTCTTTTAAGTTTCCAGGTTTCTGCTCCGTAGCTAAGTACCGGCAAGATACAGCTGTTATACACCTTGCTCTTGAGGGATAGTGGCATACTACCTGTTATAATTTGAGAATATTTGCCAGATGTGCTCCACTCTATTCTTATTCTTCTAGTTACTTCAAACTCATGGTTCGGCTCCGCGGTTATTACCTGCCCTAAGTAGACATAGTCTTTTACAACTTGAAGTGCACTATTACCTATCTCGAAGCGCTGCTCTTTTCTGAGGTTGTTTTACATTACTTTCGTTTTCTGCAGATTAATTTCAAGACACACCTTTTTGCTCTCCTTGTCTAACTCCGTAACCATAAGTTGCAATTCGTCCCCTGAGGGACGCGTTGCAACCTATTTAGTGAGGGAAGTCTAGCTGTACTATTCGAGAGCTAAAGAGTGTTAAATGGGATATAATAGAGCTCAGCGAGGTTAGGAGGACAGATGAGGCCTATACAATGCTACAGGATGGGCATGTCCTTTGCTATTGGGGCTTGGTTGACAGAAGAGAATTGGGAGTGGGGTTCCTAATTCATAGAAACATAGCTGGCAACATAGAGGAATACTATAGCAATATTGAAAGGGTGGTAGGTATTGTAATTAAAATGAATAAAAGATGCCAAGTAAAGGTGGTACAGCCTTATGCGCCTACATCCAGCCATGATGACGCTTCAGTTGAAAGCTTCTATGAAGACGTGGAATCGGCAATGAGTAAGGTTAAAACTCACTATACTATACTGATGACAGATTTTAATGCAAAGGTAGGGAGGAAGCAGGCTGGAGACCAGGCAGTAGAAGATCATGGCATCGGTAGGAGAAACGTCAGAGTAGAGCTACTAGTGGAATTCGCAGAACGCAATATTTTACGGACTTTGAATACATTTTACCGATAGCGAGGAAACCACAAGCGGAAATGTAGGAGCCCTAATGGCGAAAATAAGAACGAAATAGACTTTGTAATGAGTGCACACCCAAACATCGTGCAGGATGTGAAAGTGGTTGGCAAGGTACGATGCAGTGACCATAGAATGGTACGCTCTCGAATTGGCCTAGACTTCGAGAAGGAACGACAGAAACTGATACGCAAAAAGCCAATCAATGACCCAACACGAAGAGGGAAAGTACAGGAATTCAGAGTCTAGCTTTAGAACAGGTACTCGGCTCTTATTGAGGAAACCAGCCTTAGCGTAGATACTATGAATGATAATCTGGCGAGTATCATTACAGAGTGTGCAGTGGAAGTTGGAGGCAGGGTAGTTAGACAAGAGACTGGCAAGCTTTTTCAGGAAACGAATCTCATTAGGAAGCGTCAAATCATGAAAATCTCAAGTACAACAGACCAAGTAAAACTGGCAGATCTTTTGAAGTTGACTAATAGGCGCACGGTATGCGATGTAGGAAGCTATAACATGGAGAGAACTGAACACGTTCTGAAAAACAAGGGAAGCGTCAAAGCAGTGAAGAAAAAACTTGGGATAGGCAAAAATCGAATGTATGCACTAAGGGACAATGAAGGCTCAATAACTAACAATATGGATAGGATGTTAAAATAGCGGAGGAGTTTTACAGAGGTCTGTACCGTAGCCGGGACAACCACGATCCTAATACTATAGGAACTAGCAGCAACCCAGATGACACCCCACCAGTAATGATAGAAGAAGTCGGAAAAGCTTTGAAGACCATACAAAGAGACAAAGCTGCTGGTGAGGATCGGGTAACATCAGATCTGCTGAAAGATGGAGCACAGATTGTCTTAGAAGAACTATCCACCCTATTTACGGGGGGATAGTCCTATGCGGGGAAGAGTACCAGAGTCATGGAAGAACGCTAACATGATCCTAATACATAAGAAAGAAGATGACAAGGATTTGAAGAATTACAGGCCGATCAGCTTGCTCTCCGTAGTATGCAAGCTATTTACAAAGGTAATTGCTAATAGAGTAAAGGAAACATTAGAATTCAATCAACCAAAGAAACAAGCAGGATTTCTAACAGGCTACTCAACAATCGACCACATTCAAACTATCAATCAGGTAACAGAGAAATGCTCAGAATATAACCAACCACTATACATAGCCTTCATAGATTACGAGAAGGCGTTTGATTCAGTACAAATATCAGCCGTCATGCCGACACTGAGGAATCAGGGCGTCGTTGAAGTGTATATAAACATCCTGAAAGAAATCTATAGAAGATCAACTGCTACCATATTGCTTCATAAAGAAAGCATGCAACAGAATACCAATCAAGAAGGGCGTAAAGCAGGGGGATGCAATCTCCCCAATGGTAATTACCGCGTGCTTACAGGAGGTTTTCAGAGGCATCGAATGGGAACAGTTAGCAATAAGAGTTAATGGAGAGTACCTTAGTAACCTGCGCTTCACCGATGACATTGCGAACATATTTATCTGACATAAATTGTTCATTTGTCATTTTATTTGGTTCGAAAGCGAAGATTGTGGGGTCGCAAAAGAATAGCTGTCCTCAGTTAGAGTTTCATGTAGTGGTTTACGTAGTCTTTAGAATAGGGTTATTTCACATATTGTCACGGCTAAAGGCCGGGAAAGAAGACAGAGGACGACAAAGTGATGAGCGTGGACAGCACCCACAGCTGCTCCGAGGAAGACGACGTCAAAACGGCTGCTCAGCGGCTGCCTCAGCCAGAGTTTCATGTAGCGGTTTACGTAGTCTTTAGAATAGGGTTATTTTACATATTGTCACGGCTAAAGGCCGGGCAAGAAGACAGAGGACGACAAAGTGATGAGCGTGGACAGCACCCACAGTTGCTCCGAGGAAGACGACGTCAAAGCGGCTGCTCTTTTGTTCTGTTAATACAGACCTTGTTTTTCCTCGTAGCACCATCGTCGTGTATTCTGTTATTGTAACATCGCGACATTGGTGGAGGTGCTGGACTCTTCCAACTGATGCTTCGGACACCTGCGCGAACTGGCGCTTCGAGTCCGCCACTGCAACCCGTTCCTGTAGTGGATACTCTTGTCCACCGCTACAGTCACCGACAGCCGAGCCTTCGTCCCGAGGCAATCCCCCTCGAACTTCTCCAGCAACGCACCGTGCTTGGAGAAATGACGAGGGCCTTCATAACTTACTGTTGATCAGCCTCAAATTTCCGAGCCCTTTCACGGTGAGGTCTATGAAGATGTTTAGGACTGGTTAGCCCAGTATGAGCGAGTCGCGAAGGCCAACCGCTGGCCATGTGAACAAAAGCTATCGCGCGTCCACATTGCTTTAGCAGACAGTGCTCGTACGTGGTACGAATACCACAAGTCAACACTATCTTCGTGGGCTGAACTTCGGCAGCGAATTCTCGGGACATTCGGAAACACCGACTGCCGTGACTCTGCTCTGCAGCTCATCGAGGCACTCATACAAAAACCGAACGAGAGCGCCGCCGTGTTTGCGGAGGACATGACTCGCCTGTTTTGCCAGGCTGACCCCGAAATGCCTGAAGGTATAAAACTCCGGATTGGCCACCCTGGTGCAGTATCTGGCCACCACCTCCCACATGCTTACGTCAACACAGGACCGGGTTAACTGGCGGAACATGGGAGAGGCCTTTGTCCTGCAGTGGACGTAGTCAGGCTGATGATGATGATGATGATGATGATGATGATGATGATAAAACTCCGACACTCGCTGCGTCATAGGAGAGCTGTTTGCCGGTCTCGTACGAAACCCGCCAACAAGCGTAGCGGAATACATCAAAGATTACGACAATCGAGTGAGCCCTGCAGCAATGGGGCCAATACCACGACCAACCAAATAACACGTCTCCAAGCCTCTCTGCTTTGACTGCCAGCAGTGAGTGTTCTCTGGTCAGCTCATTCGTGAGGTCATTCGTGAGGAGATCCGAAACCTCTTTGTGAATCCACAAGAAAATACCATGGCTTGCATTGCAGAAGTTGCGCGGCAAGAACTCCACCAGGCATTTTCGTTGCCCGATTCGCTCTGAGCCCAGCGGTCTGTGAGCTACGCACCGGCCGACCGTCGGCCCTCTGCAGTGACGTACAACTCGACACCACTGGCTTATCGCGACGTCAGCTAAGGGCCTTACAACGAGCCGTGAGCCCCAGCTTCCAATCCGCCACTGCCGTATACACAGTCTAGCGTGCCTATACAAACGTCGCCTATGTACACTCCACCGACATCTGCATCTTGTTCGCAATGAATGCCCACCAGTCAACCACTTATTCGTAAGACGGACTTGTGGCGCACCGTCGATCGTCAATCCCTTTGCTTCAATTGCGGAGAAGCCAGCCATGTTTTCCGAATTCGCCCATATTGTGACTTTCTACAAACCTTCCTTCGTGCTTATTTCGATATCAGGCGTGACAGCAGTGCAGGCCCCCAAGCACAGCAACCTGATGTGCCGTATCGTCAACTCCGCTCTCCTTCATCAGCACCTAATTCGCCGCAGTAGCGCAGTTACTCCAAGGTGCTCCGGGGCAGATCGCCTAGCCCTCGTCGGGGAAACTAACAGCAGCGACCTTTGTGGGTAAGGTTGCCGCCCGTCGAGATGCTACTACACCCCTAATATCTTCATTACGACGTGATACGACGGATGATACCACGGATCGTGCTACGGAGGATACCAAAGACGATACGACGCCACTGACATCGACGGAAATCGTAAGTGCCAATCTAGACATTTGTATAGATTGACGCCCATTAACAGGACTGGTAGATATTGGCGCGGACGTCTCTATTATCAGCCGTAAACTCATCGACTGCCTTAAAAAGCCAGAACCATATGTACAAGCCCGAACATAAGAACCGCAGAGGTCAATTGGTGACGCCGACAGGCAAATGTACCGCTCGGAATAATATCGACATTTTAGATTTCTGTCACCAATGCGTAATTTTACCGGAGTGCTGCAAAGACCGGATTTTGGGCATAACCAATACGGCGCCGTTATTAACATTCCTGGGAGATCGGTTACGTTTTGGATGGCCCCAGGTCAAGTTTCGGATGAGCGCTGTACAGACCAGCGACGTAAACCTTTGCGCGTCTTCGACGACGACGTGAACATTCCGCCGCGGTCAAGTGCACTCATGGCTGTGACATGTGACATATCGAGCGATTCTGAAAATATCGCCGAGCAAATTTCAACATTGCTATTTAGCAATAGTTTATCTTTTGCAAGAGGCGTCGTGAGCATAAAATGCGGACACACGCACGTCCTTGTTACGAACGTCAGTTCTGAACGCAACCATCTGACGAGGGGCATGGCTGTCGCGTACATTGAAGGGCTCACCGAGATGACAGGCTGCCTAACTCTTGAGGAAGTTAATTAAGCTTATCTGCCCCCCCTCCCTCGTACATCTATCTGTTGCTATTGGCCCAAGTTTGCAGCCAGCGCAGAAGCAAAGTATCCTGCAGCTTATTAACCAGTTTGAAGATTGTTTCTCTTCGACGTCCAGGGTCCAACAAACTCCGCTGACAAAACATCGAATTATAACATGACCAGACCCATCAGGCAAAACTCGTACTGTGTAGCTCCACGGGAACGTGAAGCCATCGAAAACAAGGTGCGACAGATGATTGAAGATGACGTTATAAAGCCGTCGAAAAGCCCTTGAGCTTTGCCAGTTGTATTAGCGAAGAAAAAAGACGGCACCTTACGTTTCTGCGTGGATTAGTGCAAGCTGAATCAGGTGACAAAAAAGACGTCTACCCACTTTCGCGTATCGACAATTCACTCGATCGACTACGGCATGCGCATTCTTCATCGTCGATGAATCTAAGGAGTGGGTATTGGCTTTTGTGATACCTGATGGCCTTTTTGAATTTGAGGCACTTCAATTTGGCTTGTCCTGAGCACCGGCAACGTTTCAGCGGCTAATGTACAACGTACTATCAGGCCTCAAGTAGCAGACGTGCTTAGTGTATTTAGATAACGTCATCATACTTTCTACCACTTTTGACGAACTCGTAAAACGACTGCACTAAGTATTTCAAGCTATTCGTTCTCCCGGACTAACACTTAAGCTAGAAAAATGCCTCTTCGGTTTCGAAGAGCTTCTGTTCTTAGGGCATCTTGTCAGCAGTGAAGGTGTGTGGCCTGACCCTGAAAAAATAGCTGCCGTTATAAATTTTCCAGCGCCAACTGAGAAAAAGGCGGTCAGACGGTCTTTAGGACTGTGTGCGTACTACCGACGCTTCATTGAGAACTTCTCGCGCATTGCCTCGCCGTTGACCCACTTTACCAGAGAAGACGTCGGATTCGTATGGAATGAAGAATAGCAAAAGTAATTCGACAAGCTGTGGCAACACCTTCAGAAGCCACCAGCCCTCGCACACTTTGATGATGACGCCCCGACAACAGTGCACACCGACGCTAGCAATGCTGGCTTAGGAGCTTTACTCGTCCAGTGGAAGGGTGGCGCCGAACTAGTAATTGATTACGCGAGCAGAACTCTTTCACGTGCGGAAAAAAATTATTCCACCACAAAAAAAGAGGGCCTTGTGGTAGTGTGGGTTGTTATGAAATTCCGCCCATATCTGTGCGGTCGTCCTTTTAATGTTGTCAGGGACCATCACTCCCTCTGCTGGCTGAGAAACTTAAAAGACCCTTTAGGACGGTTGGCGCGCTGGAGGATGAAGCTTCAAGAATTTGACATGACAGTAGTCAATAGATCGGGGAAGCGACATTCAGACGCCGATTGCGTTTCTCGTGCGCTGTACGAACCTGCAACGTTAGAAGATGACGATATAACCTTCGTCGGAGCTGTAAACACGGCTACTGTCCCGCAGCTGCAACAAGACGACCCGGAACTAGAACCCATAATTCATTTTTTGGAGGGTTGCACTTAAGCTGTATCTGGACTGTTTTCGAGAGGGCTTTTGTCAGTTTGCTTGTGCAACGACGTCATGTATAAGATGAACTTCACGTCACACGGAAACGACTACCTACTCGTCGTGCCAACGTCTCTAAGGAGTGAAGTATTGCAGGCATGCCACGGTGAACCAACATCCGGCTACTTGGGTTACACGCGTACGCTGTGCAGAGTGAGGCAGAAATAATACTGGCCAAGACTGACGGCGACCGTTCAACACTATGTTCTGACGTGCCTTGTTTGCCAGCGCAGAAAAGTCTCACCCGTCAAACGAGCAGGCCTCATCCATCCTGTTGACGTGCCTGTTACTCCATTTGCTCAAGTCGGAATGGAGCTTTTAGGCCCATTCCCCACTTCATCGGCTAGTCTTCACTACGCCAAAACCAAGGCTCTAGAGTAGGGCACAGCAAGTGAAGCAGCCCGATTTTTCGTGGAGAACGTGCTGCTGAGGCATGGCGCTCCGTCAATTATACTAGCTGACACGTGAACTGCATTCGCAGCTGAACTATTACAGGCAGTTTTAAGACATAGTGATACATCCCACCGGCAAACAACGGCGTATCATTCCGCAAGCGAATGGTCTTATGGAGCGTCTCAACAAGACACTTGCGGATATGCTCTGCATGTATGTCGATGTGGAGCATAAAAACTGGGACGGGATCTTGCCGTATGTCACGTTCGCTTATAACATGGCTCATCAAGAAACAACGAGAAGAATGCCATTCCGCCTTCTTCGTGAAGTCACCATTATGCGGGATGCTATGATGCCGTACGAGTGCGAAGACGTCAAAACGGATGCTGATTCTATCACCCAGCTTGCTGAAGAAGCCCGACAACTTGCACGCCTACGTCTTAGTCGCCACCAGGACTAGACGAGTCAAGGCGGTACAACCTTTGTCACCGACTAGTCTCATACAAGCCAAGAGAGAAAGTTTGGAAATGGACTTCCATTCGGCGCCATGGCCTCTCAGAAAAACTGTCGAGACGGAGCTTCGGGCGCTATAAAGTTCTACGACGTCTCAGTTCCATTTAATATGAGGTTGTTCCTGATACTGCACATTCCTTAGGGCGTCGAAGATGTGCTCCAGAAGTTGTGCACGTGGTTCGGATCAAGCCTTATTTCTCCTAATGAACTCATGTGTTTCCAATGAGTACAAACCACGTTCATAAAGCATCGAGACGATGCTTTTTTGAATGGGAAGCTAATGCCATGGCTAAAGGCCGGGCAAGAATACACAGAATGACGAAGTGGTGAGCGTGGACAGCACCCGCAGTTGCTCCGAGGAAGACGACGTTGAAGCGGCTGCTGTGTTGTTCTGTTAATAGAGGCCTTGTTTTTCCTTGTCACGCCGTCGTCCTGTATCCTCTTGTTTTCACGTCGTGGCAATATCATTATATACCGGCTGTTTCAATAATTGTGTCATAAATCCCAGAAAATGAGGCAAATGAGATTGCATAAAAATATTCTTTGTGTAGCTACAGAGATCTTTGTATGCTTAAAGACTTTATTTGCAGTGTAAAAAGTAAGTTATCACTAACCTGTAGGTGGATAAAGATGTTTATGTACTTTTCTTGCAGCCGTAAGGATCTTAAAGTTGTTAGGTCATTTGGCATAGTAGTCATGAAAAATATAGCAATGAACAGAATTTTGGGGAGTTATGTACTCGTGCAAAATACGACAATATAGGTTCTTTTTGTAAATAAGTCTTTGCCGATTTCTTACTACTGCAGTTGAATTTCCTCAAAAAGATATACACAAGCAGATATACAAGAAAGTCAGAATATAAAGAATAAGTAAAAAATCAAGATAAACGGAACAAGCCCGCACAGCTCTAAATTTATAGGCATCGGGCCACTAGTGCCGATTTGCCTTAATTTTTTTATGGCAGATGACTATTCAACTGCATGCATGGTTAAAGACGCACTCAGGAGAAACAACATGTAGATATTTTCTCCAGAAAGTTTGTCGCTGTGAAGCGAAAACATCTGAATCAGTCTGTCTTGTAGCAAAATGCTAACTAAATTATTTCGCCAGTGTAACAATATTGACTTTCAATATTTACCATATTCGGCTGACAATGACACTACCTGACGTCTTTTTTCAACTCCTTTTCCCGTTTCCATTTGCTACCTACGGTGGCTTCAGCCATGGCATACGGTAAGCTGTGATATTGTTCTTACGTCATTTGAATTTCATGACCTCCATTGGGTTCTGGAAACTAGCTTGTAGAGATTGAACTTTTGAGACATATTCTTACAATTCACACAGCTAATTACAAAAAACGCTATGGAGCATCACCCTGAAGGGAACCCTGGTGGGATGTGAAGCAGCAGCGCTAGCCACAGCCTTGACCCGGTCGGAACGGGCGTCGACGCGATTGCTGGAAGAACGGTTAGAAGCACAACTCGGTGTAGCGTTTACTCAAGTAAACGTTCACTTGAAACACAAACACGGCAGGCAGGACGCGTTGAAGACGCTTGCACTCGGATTCCTCAGCTCGCGTCTCGTCAGTGTTACCCGCGCACCGTCTGTAATCTGGAACGTAATCGGTATCAATGCCAGTTCTTGACTCGCACCTCGTTGGTGTCACTGGTTTTTCACTGCCGACTTTTGTGTTCGACTTTCCTGACTCGCGCCTCGTCGATGTCGACGTTGTCATTCGCGAATGCAATTGGCTTCGTTAACTGTTGCAACGCAGGCCACAGCCGGGAAAGATACGCGTACACTAGCGTGAAGCATACCGCGACGGCATCCCGCTCATCCGCGCGATCACGCTGCAAGCAGCGGCGCGCTGTCCACATTAGAAAGTTTTAGCTGGGCGGGTTTACGAGCGAGCGGGCGAGCGGAGAGGGCAGCGGAGCGCGCGCTTACCCGCCAGCTCGCAGCTTTTCGCCCTCAGAAGGAGAGAGGTGGCGCGGGTGCGATGATGCTCTCGTAAGGAGTGGTCTAGAGCGTTAGGAGTGGTGGAGTGGGTTAAGCGAGAGGAAGCTGACACGCCATGAGCGCTTGGCAGGCGAGTGGAGGTACGTCACCGCGCACTGTTAGGAGGGCGTGAGCCACTTGGCACCGCTCCAAGAAATTCGGCGTGGGGGCAGTGTGAATGGAGGGACAGCGTTACACAGGCTAGTCAAACAACTGCTTCGCATCTAATTATGTTGGCGAAAGTATCAATAAGCAACTTTTTTCCCGTTTTGATTTCGATCACATCCGAAAATGCCAGGATAAAGAATGTGTTCATTGTGTTGAAGAAGCGATTGTATTGTCAGTAGTTTTTCGATGAGCCTAATCTGCCGCGATAAAGTTTTACAAGGCAAATTCTATAGAAAAAAACAGCGTAGTGTGCCCCCCATAGGATTCAAAAGTTTACTGAACGTCATGCTCATTTTAAGAACAAATATTGGGCTTCAAAAGCACACACATTTCACCGAAACTAAATACGGGCAGGTTTTCACAGCTGCACAGTCCCGTTTTTTAAATACTATGTTGTGCAAAACTCTTTTCGTTGGGAATCTATTAGTTAAATAGAAGAAAATCATTCAAAATATGCGTGCTGATGATATCGCAATAATTATAAGGCAGCACATCTAAAACGTAACAATCAGAGCACAATCTATTGCTCTCAGATTTCGCTTGTGTTTTAGTATTCCATTTGACACCTCGTACATATATGGAACATGTAACCATTTGAGGCGTCACACATGAATTGTAGATTTAACACTGATGAGCAGACGAGTCGCTGGCGCGTTTGATATTCAGCTATTATGATACGGAAATATTCTCTTTTTCTAAAAAGTTCAACTTTTTATGTACACAATGGTATACAGAGCGTGTAAAGTGAATCATGCGAAATGGAGTCTCCTGGACATTGACAGTGGTGCCTCTGTTAGTTATTAGAGAAAATGCACACCATACTGCTTTGATATAGTGTTCGTAGTACTAGGGATGTTTAAAAAAGGTGATCTTGTTCACAAGTTTAAAACGTGAAGTAGTTCATTCCGAAGTGCAACCCGGTTCTAGAATGTATGTATATTGTCAGAAAACTGGACCTTTTCTTTCATTCTTTGACTGTTATCATTTTACGTGGACTCATGGAGAGGCGTTGTAATCCAGAGTTTTAGGAATCAAAACTTGCTTATGGTAGGCTTTAACACAAATCAGGTTATATGTCAAAAAAGATATTGCTTTAGACAATACATGGCAAGCGATGCGTATCGAGAGAAAACGGAAAATTAAATAACCCAAACAGCACTACAGTGCGAAGTTTATTTGTGACCTCGAAACAACGCACACTAGAGTTTTTGTCGATGTCACTGTGATGTTACAAGGAGACTGCGCAACCTACTTCTGATAATTTTGAATTGTTTAAACAGCCTGTTTCCCACGCTATGTGTATATAAAACATAAGCATGCATATATAGCATTTAGACAAAGTACACGAATATGTTAAGATTTGCGATGCAGTATTGAGAGAGCTCAGAAAGTAAGCATATGAACAGAATTGTTTGTTGCGACCCTTCCCGTGTCCTATTGGTACAGGAGCGAATGAGCACTGCAGCGTTGGTCCTTTTATGCAGTGATGGAAGTTCTTTCTTATTGTCTGGAGTACAGCGGATATATATCTCAAAGGCAACACCTTGGCATGTGAAACGTAGGTACTAAAACAAAAAAGTCCCAATACTGAGCGATCTCAAGTGTTAACGCCATCCTGATCGCAATCAAACGTGGAAATAAATCGGCGATGTGCAGTTTACAGTTAATGTCTCAATATCCCCCTACATTTATTTTTTTACCTTTATTTTTTCGGATTCGCGCATGGCCTTGACCTGCAGAGAGACAAGGTGAGTATCCAATTGATACCACCGTGTATCTTCAGTTTTTTTATGTTGTGAGTGTATCAGTAATAGAATACTGAATCAATACTCTAATTGTACAATAGAGTGACTCTAACACCAAGATAACTATAAGAGTCGTAAAATGGGTAATTTATTACCAACAGTGCAAGCTGTATAATACACGACCAAGTTTTGTCAAGGGTAAATTAGTTATTTAGGGTCCTGTAGCCGAAACGTTACCAGTTGTGATTTCTGGATATGTGTATAACTCTACGTGGTTTCATGGTAATTCAGACGAATAAACTGTAAGTTTGTACAAGCTCCTTATCTTAAATGTCGCTGCCTAAAGTTAAACCGGTTACTCTCCAATAATCGGTTGCTGAAATTTCTTCTTTGTGGTTGCATGATTACTGTGTTACCTGACGTTTATTACCAAAAGGTATTGTTCCCTAAATCTTAGCACGCGTTCCCCTTGCGTAGTCGTAAAGATTGAGCAGCGAGAATGTCGTCTTAAAAATGATTTTTCTTATCACATTTTTTTCAAGGAACTGACGCCCTTTGAGAAATATTACAATAGTTACACAAAAGACTTCAAATAATGGCATTGCGTAAAGCATCTATGATGTTGGATAGTGATTGCTACCTTCATGATATTCTAAATGATAGTATTAAACTTGCGTTTGTTGTCACGCACTTGTGCACACCTCAATTCCTAACAAAAGTCAGCTACAAATCTGCTGATGTTTTTAGCATCTAACACCTCTGTGTCAATCATTCACACCGAAGGCGGAGGGGCAAAGCGGGAAAGCGAGCTTTTCGAAGCGGTGTGGCGGAGATCCCGTACAGCTGTTCCGACCGATCTTTGGCTAGCCGCGCCGCAAAGGAGGCGGGACATTGCGCACTTTTGCGCACGTGTCGCTATCACATGATAATGCTTCTCGCAACTAAAGTATCCTACTCTAAACGATACACTAGCGTAACCGCCACGCCTCCACCGTGTAGCGATCTGATCGGCTGCTACACAGCGGTGAGCTAGGCTGGCGCAAAAATTCGAAAATTATTACAGCGAAAGCTGCATATGGCTGGGAGCAACGAAAAAAAAACCCGGAAGTTGTGTCACGAGCGCTCTTCATTAGATGCGTCATTAGTTACGTCGTTACGTCATATCAAGCACGCACGCCATTGGCTGCGTTGTGAGTGACGTCGTTCATTTCGTCGGAGTCATGGCGCCGAGCACGCTCGCAGTATTTTTTCGGATCTACCGCATGGTTATGCAACAGACATCTCTATAAAAGTGTGCCGACAGTGGAAACAATAGAGAGCTCGCCTTCGCCGGGCTGATGGTGAAGTCCTGGCACAAAATGAGATCCAGGAGGCCTAGAGCCGGCAGCAGCTGCGTACCGCTGATCTCATCTAGGGGGAGCTGGATGGCGCATCGAGTGCAGGAGGTTCAAGCCACCGGAAGACGCCGTTGGTGTCCTGGAAGCCACTGCCACGAAGAGTCAACTGCAGCGGGCCGAGGGCCTTTCTCTTCTTTTTATGGAATACCGGCCTGTAGTGAAGTAAACTTTACGAATTGACCGCAAATGACAATATTTTTCTCTGTCGTCTGACTAATCAGTAATTAAAACGTTGTACGTAACAGCATCCCGCCGTATTCAGACGGCGTCGCTACGGCGTCTGTCACTATTCGTGTAGCGTTTGATAGCCACGTATATTATACAAAGAAAACGGAACAATTACGATCACAACAACTGCCACCAGATAATATTTGCATTGCGCATCTAAAACACCCAGAAGACGCCAGCTTCCGGGACACCGAAGGGATCTTCGGGTGGCTTCAAAAGTGCCCGCGTGGGAAAACGGGGATGTGTGTTCCAGCCTTTTTGGTGAAGGCCAGTGCTGCGTACTGGTGATCCTGCCGGATGACTGATACGCAGCTGCTGTTGTTGCAAGCGTTGCTGCGAGCGTTGTTTCAAACATTGCAAATCAGTGGCAAAGAACACCACCGAGGTGCAACGTTTCCAAGAACGTGGCGTTGCGGGGTCAAGGTGATGATTGTGGGATGATCGCCGGAGCGAACGCCCGCTTTCGGTGGGAGCTCCTCCAGTGGCGTTTTGGTTTCGGGCTGCTACATGTGTGCAGCTGTAGTTCGAAAACAGCCACTGTGAATAATGCATTCTAAAACGCACTCAACTGCTCACTACACTCCTCCATGACCATGATCTTGCGGGGAACAATGTGCGGCGTGTGAAATAAATACTGTGGTAAAGTCAAGCCAAACGTGCGCCTGAACTCATGAAGAAGCATGAACATGTAAGTAATATTTGTACAAGGTTTCAGTGCCACGTCGCGTTTAACTCCCTACTCAACACCGAAGCCACACATTTGCGCTTTCGTTGGTTAGGCACCTGTAAGGAGTGCTTGAGTGTTTTAGATGCGGAGCATCTAATACTCGAGGCTTGTAGTGCGGCGCCGTCCGCAAGCTTCCTCCTCCTTCTTCCACCATCTGTGCATCCCTTCCTTCCTCTACACATCGCGCGCGCTTCACTCCTCCACCATCTGTGCACCCTTCCTCCTCTACACACCGCGTGCAGAACATTCTACAATTCTCCTGATTCTCCAGTGGACGCGCATGCGCCGTCGCGCTTCGAGAACATTCAACAGCTGACAGTGCATGCGCCGTCACGCTGTATATATACTCAAGGTCGGCGCTCGCTCGCTCAGTTGCCGCTCGTCGGTTGGTTTGTACGGCGCGTCGACGTCCAAGGTCGCGGTGAAATGAATTCCAACGAATCCACAAACACAATGATCGACGTCCCTTCGACCAGCGCCGCCCTTTCACATACGTGTGTACGTGTTCACTCATTTAACACCCCCTCCTACAACCACGTTAACCAATTTAGCCATCGACCCAAGTAAGTCGCAATTTAACACCCCATTTCACAACCACGTTAACCAATTTAGCCATCGACCCAAGTAAGTCGCACTTTAACACCCCGTTAACCAATTATATGCTCCGCATCCTCCTCAGTGTTCCCCCGAGGGAAGCTGCGGGCATTTTTTTCTTTGTAATTTTTTCAGTAAAACTTGAACTGTTATTTAGTATACCTCTTATTTGTCACTAATTACAATTTTACTTCCACATGCTTTCTTTCCACGCTGAACATAGTTCCAGAAAGGAAAGGTGAGCTTTCAATTTTTACTACGGTCTATAATTGAATGCTTCTGGTGGGTTTTAAGATAGTGCTCCGGAAAAAAAAGCTACATTCTGTGCGAATTCTTGCTTAAGAATTTTGCGTTAATATTCAGTTAATAATATGAAAAATATTACCTGCGCGAGCAGCTTATGAAACCAGAAGGCAAATTTCGGCTGAACATAGGCTAGGCATTCCTAAAAAATTTTGTAACATTCATTTTAACTTTGTCAATTTGTGTTCGGGTATTGAAATTTTCATCAACGAATTCGCTCGTTCACCGTAAAGTGACATTCGCTGAGTTCGAATTTAAAGAAATATTGCCCTTAACTGCAGAATACTACAACATTGAACAATAGATGAAAGCTAAGCCCTCTCAAAATAAGCACCTGGTGTCGCTTGAGCCGATGTTGCAAGTGGCCTTTTTAAAGGGCTCCACCTCTTACCTTAGTGCTTATTCTAAGAATATTTTTACAACATAATGCAGGCTATGTGGTCCAAGAAGAACTGGCGAGGTATAACGTAAATAAATGTACAATGCACAATCACACGATGCAAAACAAGAATGGCTAACAAACAACTCTAAATAAAAAAATATAAGGAGACAGTGACCATGTAGTGCTGTACTCAGACGAGCTCAGATGATGAAGTATGAGGTTCCACTCTTCAATAGTACGTGGAAAGAAAAATATACTTAAAGTGTTCAGTTCTGGCAAAATAAGTAGAGCGTGTGAAAGAGTATAGAATGACGAGCTTTCCTATAGTCTCAGAAAGGGTTATGTAAGGTCTCGGATCTACGAAAAATTTACCTTCGAGGAAAGAATGGAGATGCTGCAGTCGGGAAAGCTTACTGCCTCATTTGTAGAGTTTGTAATCAATTGGAGTTGAAAAGTTTAGTAACGGAATCATTGAGGCTGTGTACAGAAAAAAAATTGGCCCCTATTTGCATTTTACGCTGCAAATGTCGTCGAAAGACGATAGTCTTGCGTCTGGGCGGAGTGAACAAAACGTTTAATTGATTTTGTGCGCAAGAGCGCCGGTGAGTGATGTTCTAAAGGTGCTGCGTTAGAGTGCCTCGAGCGTTCAATGGAGGCGAACGAGCGCATCAAGTCACGTCACACGAGAGACATGAGCGCTTTCTGGCAGTTATCCTGGAAAACAGGGCGCGCGCGGAGCGCGCCCGATTCAGAAGTGACAATGTGGAGAACGCAAGGTGACAGGTAGGTGCCACCACCGTGTCAACTTAGCAAAGCGTTAGAAACACTTGCCGTTTCGTGCAAGCATTGAATGGCCAGCGCAGCGTTATAAAGACTCTAATGCTGAAAATTACTTATGTTTGCATTTTCTAGTAAGAGGCACACATAAAGAATATTTACGTGTTGTTATGGTGCTTCAGATACGCTCAATAATTGTTTTTTGTTGACAGTCGCACAAGTATGAACGGTAAACCTTGAGCAATAATAATATTGGGCGACGACTTTCGAAGTCGTCGCCCCGCGCGTTATGAAGCTCACGCGCCTCCACGGGGCATAGGCGCTCGTGCAAGCGCGTCATCTTGTGATTCGGGCGCTTGGTACCTCTTTTGCTTCCACCGAGGGCACGAACGTCCCTTAGCTGGCTGCCGCAACCACGTTTACAAAAAGCGTGCTGCTCGCACAAGAAGTAAGGATTGTGACAGTTGTTCGCGCTCGTCCTGTGCATACTTGTGCGTCTGTTTCATGCGTTTTCTTGGTTTGAACAACGCACTTCAAGTGTCAAGCTGTGGTAGCTGTTATTCCACGGTCGTCCTGTGTAGGCTAATTTCGTGTGTGATTTGTGCTTGAGGTGCATGTGCGCTGCAAGTTTCGAGCTGCTTGTCGTCCTTCGCGTGACGTTACAATTGGTTTCTGTAGCGTTCACTTCTTCGCGCTTGGGGCACTCAACTACCTTTGCTAAGATACGTTTCACTTTCATTGTAAACGAAATGTGGCTGAGTAGTCTACGTTTTGTTTCTTTTTGGTTTCTCTAACTCTGTTCTCGCATGGACGTCGCGCGGGGTGACCGTGTCAAGCCAGTGTAAATCCATACAGTTTTCCTTGGCACAGGTTATACTGCCGTATCCAGATCTTTCTCCCAATAAAAACACTCATTTTCGCCTAAGAAATAGGGGAGGTAAGTTTCAAATTAGATGCCCTTTTCGCAACTACAGAGAGGCAAACTCAAGCCATGTGCTCCCGCTTACAGAACACGCATAGTGGAATAAAATACACGCAAAGCACTGTTCCTACTTTTGTTTTTTTATGTGCTGACCTATAAATCACTACACACTTATGCGCGTCCGTCCACAGGTGTCATATATCTTGTCGTTATATCTAAAAAATAATGATTGCTCTCTTGACGATGGCAATAGGTAGAAGCCAAAATGAACCACACCTTCAAAGTATTACTTTATTGTGCACTGGTGGGTGAAAACTTGAACAATATCTGTTTAGGTTTTGCAGCTGTGCCAGTGTTTCACGTAGACGCATGGAGTTCCTGACATAAATGCTAACACTTGAACCTCCGTGCCCATGACAACTATTTCCCGTCTTCCTGACTAAACCATTGTGGCAGCTGAAAGATTAAGTAAAAAAATAACATGTTGGAGAAGAAATAACGAGATAGAATTCAATCTGCGTTTGCCGCTTATCGGCTTTGTTGTTTACTCGAACAGCGCAGGCATGGAACTGACACTATTTTGCGCAAGCGAGAAGACGGTAGGGCGCGTGAGCAAAACGCTGCTTTTTTCTTAGTTAGGTGGTTCAAGTTTTTCCAGCCCGAGGTACGATAAGTCATTTCTGTCTTGACTGCAGATGCTTGTATTATTCTAGAGAATTCTGAACACTCCCTGGCTTGAGTAAAAGACTTAAAGAAGTCTTGATTGCACAGTCTAGGCCCTTGTTCGACTCACATGCTTCATAAGATCTTTTTTTGCGTATCTTTGTTGATGCTTAAGAAATCACCATTGGATAATTCGGGAGGGTCGCACATGGGGGTACCTTCTGTGCTTGATGTTATGTGACTGCCTGGACGTTTCATGCTCAATATTTCTAGTTTCTCTCGAGTTGGGTGGGCTTGCGGTGCTTCGGGGTAATTGTGTTGGTTTGTCTTTAGGCAGGATAGAAACAACCAAAGTCTTAGACATCACTGCCGAATGAACTATGGCTCTGACCAGTGTGATTATTAATGCATTAGGACACCCCAATTGCGCATGAATTCGGCTAACAGAGGCTGATCATGGTGAAACACGTGGAGACGCTTTTTTTCTCTAATGCGCAGACAAGGCACGTTTGTTTCTGAAGGTAGCTAGTTGCTCAGAAACGGAGCCTCAGCTGGCTGATAGGCGTTCCGCAGGTGTGAGGAATCACAATTCATGCGGAGATTGGCTGAGTGTCGTGCTATTTTTCGGTGCAAAAGCAACCTATGGTGCCCTTTAGCTCAGATTCATGCTGAGCAGCACGAGGGGGAAATAGAGAGCCGGCCTTCTTCAGATATACAGGTGCCGTAAAGGATAAGTAAGATTCTGGTAAGAAGTGCACAGCCGAAGAGTCCTTCTGACTGTGCGTGACAGGTAATCTTCGAAGAGGGCGGTTTTTCCTGGAAGCTTGAGACTTTCTTCGAAAGGTGCGAGAAGTTCAGCTGTCAACCACAATTGATGATTATCGTAATATATGGGCACAAAAAAAGAGGCAATGCACGTCAGCATTGAAATTGTGATTGTTGGCGCTAAGGTGTAAGATTAGCGTTTTGCTTCCCATACTGTCACAATCTGTACATGTCTATGAGCATGTATCCATAGGTCTTTAAAGATGGAGTAGAGTCCACGAAGTCAAAATGCATAGTTTCAAAGCGAGGCTGAGCATCCGGCGGGAAATGAGATGATGCTGCCTTTTAAAGCTTTGACCTGACAAACAGCAGCGGACCCAGCCACAAAAAACGCCTTGTGGTGAAGCTATACGAAACCACGAGATGCAACCTTCTGTTTCGCACGGATCCTCGAATTCGACAAATGTTGCATGTCTTCTCGCATGTGTATACGAAGTGATTGTGAAATGGATGGTTCAGAGTGCCAATAAAAGCATCGCAGACGATTGATGAATAATTTCAAACCAGACTGACATAAATTTGTCTATAATCGCTCTGGTGAGTGCTGAATGAATTGATCGTACTGCGCCCGCCCAAATATTCTTCCTTTACTTATCACGTCCGCAAGAACCTACCTTCATGACGCTTAATTTTCAGTGTTAGCACTTTTTTAACAGATGCATCGCAAGCGCCCTATGAGAGCTTGTTTTTATTGTTCAGAACACTAGAATTGAGCTCACCTGCCTCAAGTTGACGCCAAGATCACGTTCATGTAACAAACACACATTTTGTTAAAAGAAGGCTATACGTCGTTGGCTGAAGGAATATGGTTACCCAGAGTTCTCACTGTACGAAGGTAGCTGTCTCAAATAAGTAGGTAATAAAACTGTTTTAGCAACACGGTACTCCTAAACGAAGTGAGTGATAATGAGAAATGTAAGGATTCAGTTTATTGTATTGTTCAAGAAATACCACTTTGCCTTCATTTGTTTCTTTCCTCTTTCTTTCCTGCAAATGCTTTTTGAACAGCCACGCGTAAGTTTTGATGTATCATATACTTTATTTAGACGTACCAATTTTGACTCCTTTTTATGAACGGCGCCTAGTTTTACTTACTCGGACAAGTGTAACCTGATAACATGTCAGGTAGTAAATGAAGCAAAAAAAGGTTATATTCATAAATGGTTAGTTTGAGCCTATGCAGAAAGTGTGGATGCCATAAGAGCTATGCGTTTTCTCTGTTAACGCATTAATCACTATACATCGTCTAAAAAACTCAGATTCACTTTTCAAAACTTTTTATTGATAAACATGACAAAAAGATAAATAAAAGATGCCTAATGTAGTGCAATTGCATACCTTCGGACCATAAAAAGTGTCATGACGCTCGGAATGTGCGATTGACTGACTACTGTCATCGGAAGATGAAACCAGCGAAACACTACGGGAAGGAGCGAAGTAAAATGATGAGGCAGGACAAGCACTAGACTTATAAATGAATGTTCATTGAAGAATCGCACCCACCCTCGTACATTAATCAGCAGCGTAGGCATTGAAGGCCTTCTGAATCATGACAAGGTATACACACCTACTAGTATAGTGCAAGAAACGTGTGAAACAAAAAAAAATTCACTGTGAAACATTCCAGCTCTCTAGACACATGAATGGTTTGTCTGAGAAAAAGTGAGGTTTCGCTCATGCGTGCAGTTTGGCCCTGCTTCTTGATTTCAAGATCGTGACAGTTTTCACATTGGCTCTTGTTCCTGCCTTTTGCGGAAGATGATCGCTGATTTGAAATTTGCCGCTCAGCCGCAGCCTTTGCAGGCATGTTTACACCAATGCCTGCGGAAAGAAGATAGCAATACGCATGCAGCCTGTCATTCAATTATTAGCCCGTCTGACACATGTAGACTTCGCCACATGATAATTCAGTACACTACCCAGACAGCACATTTTCTGAATACTTTAGTGCGCGTCTTTCCGGAAGTGACGTTTGAATCACTTTTTGTGTTCCTATGCACTTGCATAGCATGAATAGTTTGCATGGTGCCGACACAAGCCTAACACCCTCTCAAGAGCACCTCCTTGAGGCTCTCTGAGATTTGATGCGAATATGGCAGCACTGCTGTGCCACATGCTTTTCGTGCACCACTTGCTAACTTCTTTGCCAAACTAGTTTCTTTTTTCAGCTTTTTGAAGGCTTATTCTAACGCAAAACATCAATAATCGAACGTAGCTTGCAGACATTAGCCTCACTCCTTTTATCTTGATATTTACGCGCATAGAACGCACAGAACTCATTTCAAAGGGTTCACAGGGCACAAAAGCAGTACCTCCTTTTCAGTGACATGATCAAAAGGAAAGTGTTGCTTTTTTAGATGCGAAGTAGCTCTTTTTCTCTTAGCCTGTGCAACGCTGTCCATCCGTGTCTCTGTGCCAACCCACGATGCCACGTTCCTCCCGCTGCAGCTGTTTTAACGATGCCAAGTTGTTCAAGTTGCAGTTGCCAGCTGACGTCACTCTCTACCCCACCCGCAGCAACTGCCGGCTCCTCTAAACACACCTATGTAGTGTTAATCCTCCGCCCACTCGCAACACAGATCTCTATTGCTTCACCTTTTTCACCGCCCACAAAGCTCGAACGCACGTAGAGTGGAAAGAGTATTGCGGCTAGTTTATCTATGACGAAACTTACATGAAACTCAACCCGCCTCACGCGTCTTTGCGTTCCGAAGAAACGATTACTCGAGTAAAGGCTACACCGAGTTTTGCTTGAAACCACTCTTCCAGATCCAGAGTGTGTGCAATTCATCAGCGAACATTCACTTACGGCTGCTTGTATGATCCAGTTATTATCCTTTAGTGTCTTCATGTGGTTATTCGCTGGTATCGTTTTTCGAGCACTGTAAACGAGTTCGCCCACAAATCTGCGTTACTGAAAACTGCACCCTAATATGTGCAATTAGGTTAAAATAAATGAAAAATAATGGAACAAATAGCCTGTATCAACAAGTGAAAGGTATATAATAAAGGAAAAATGTCAATTTCGTAAAGTGCTTGGTTCAATTTCAAATTTCCTCCACACTGAACTGAAATTGAAGAAGTGCGTAGCACGGGCACCCAACGACGCATGTTCTAGATTTTCTACTTCTCTGTCAAACTGCCGGTGGGGCAATTGTCAGAGTAGAGCGTTTATTGAAATATTCGCTAATTCAGTGTAATATACTTGCGCTAAACTTGCGGAGCTCTATCGAGTTCCTACTTGCTATAGCAGCTGCGCGTCGTCCGCAGTAGGTTACCTTAGGTTGTTTCTCTTCTTGTGACGTAGAAGCATAGAAGAACTGGTGGTTTGAAAAATTGCTTCTTTAGGAAGGCGGTTGCTCCCACATTAGGTGGCGCTGGATTCAGCCGCCCGTCAACCACCAATTTTAGCAATAATAGGATAGTTATTCAAAGTACTTTATAGATGTTTTAAGTTGAAGCCTTAGGTGCCTTTTTTTAACCTGTGTATCGGTACTGCTAGCCTTGTTTAACGCCTGTATTGACCACTTAGATTGGAATGACAATATGTGGAACCTATATATGAACAATAAGCCGACCTCAGAGGTTCTAAGCGCTTAAATACGCAACGACTCACAATGTTACTACAGATTCATGGTTGGCTGGAACCGAAGGCGTACATCTGTGCGCTCCTTCCAATAACAGTAATCTGAGATATATGAATAATATATGGTATTGAAGGTGGAGCAACGATCGTTAGAGAAGACTCTCGCAAGCTGACTCAGAAGCCGAAATCGCTGAATCAGAAATACGAAGTACAACTGGCACAGCTTTCGCACTCAAGGAAGATAGCACGAAGTTAGATTCTGACGCATCAGAACGGGAAACATAATAGTGGGTGGTCAAATCGGGGCTCACTTTTTTTAGCTGGCTTGTACAAGAGCAAATGTGTAGCACACTAGGATTTCTTCAGCGGAGGCCTGTTGTCCTTGTGTCCTATAATGATGTAGGCGAGAACCCTGACCCTTCTCACATTCTGTATTTGTGTATGGGTTGTAATGTTCAAAAAGTGATGTGCAAGCAGCTGACGTGGTTGCACGGTGATTGAAAGAGGGAAGCAAATATTCTTATAGCAGATGAGATCAAGCGTTCTTGGATGGTACAGCCACAACGTTCACAGGGCTGGTTTATTTAAAGATCAGGGCAGTCTTTGTCCTGTAATGAGCGAGCTCATTACAGGACCAAGACATGGTCATTTTGGCAAACAAAAACATGCTAATTATAGGGGGTACGTTTAAAACTATGCTTCTAACTTCTGAGCTAAATAAAGTATTTTTAACTATAAAAACCCTTTTTATTGTTACCTTATCAGCACTATATTCCGCGAAATTGGAAAATTAAGCAAAACAAACAAGAGACACTGTTAATTTTAATGACAATAATTCCCTCAAAGTTTTCTGAAAGAGGTGGCATTTTTTTCAGAGACAAGTTCTTAGAGTGTGTAATGCAAAGAATAATTCTCAACACAGTGAGAATAAAAAGAAACGAGATGTGCAACAAGATTTAAGGCCATGCCACACTCCCATAAAAATGCGGATGGTGTAGTTCGTCAACATTGGGACGTTACACGCATTAACTATCTTTCAAGGAACCTGAAACACGTTTGTGCACTTCAGTCAAATTTATGCCAACGTTTGGCTCCACACTTGTATAGTTTTAAATCCTTATTACAAAAAATTGAAAAATTTCATGCGGCAGACATTTAAACCCACCATTATAAGTTATTGGGCGAATGGACAAAAATCGTTTGGTGGAAATTGAAGAAATTAGAAAAAAGGTAATATTACCTTCTTTGTCCAGCACTGAGCCATCCAGCAGGCCCACGAAGCGACATCCAGGTACTCCCTGTCGGTCCCTACGTGGAAAACGCCGCCCGCTACGAGCTAAGCACGTCCTGCCAGACTGAAACAAAGTTTTTTTTTCATTCCGTTCCATTCCTGATTTCTATATAACTTCGTCTTGAGGTACGCCGGTCGTAAGCAGTTACCTGTCACTTATAATAAGTTGAAGTTCTCTTATTAAGACTTTTGTGTTTCTAGAGCTGGCCTTAATTTCACTTTAGGCACAATAGAATAAATGAACACACGTAATCACCATAGTTATTGAAGCAAGTACAACAGCAAGAGAGAAACCCTACATCATGCGGATTTCCATTTAGATAATATGAGCTAAACGAAAAGAATTTGCCTGCTCCGAAGAAAAAGACTGTGCATTCTGTCTGGGCTCATTCAGTCTTTCTTCGCTTATTTTCTAAACATTCTGAAAATGTAGCCAGTTGTAAGAGCTTGAACAATGGTGTGATAATTTTAGACCAAATGAAAGCAGAGAAGAAAGCACAATATACAATGAAACGGATATGATTAAACAGAGCAAACAACAAGACAGAATCAAGCGCAATGACTGCAGATGAACGAAACGAAACGGATGAAACTACCAAGATCATAACAGTTGATATTTTGTTATGTTGTACTGTGTAGTTGTGTTAGTGACGAAAAGTAAGTTAGATGAAGACAAAGATTTCCCCCAATATGTTTACTAAGTTTACCTGACAATAGTAAACAAGACTGTGAAAAGGGTGGTGATATGTATTGCGTCATTACTCAGAAATGTTTGCACACACGCGTGATCCAAGGACTTGATAATACACGAAATAGCGTGCCATGAGTGGTACTGTAAGATACGAGTTTTATGCATTTTAACGCTTTGCATTATTGGCCCAACTGAACGCAGCTTTTTACTAAAAAAGCCAGACTGTACCTTTGGACGATTGAGAAATTATACTGCATAATAAAGCACGTGGAATTTGTAAGCTTCTTAATAAAAAGTATTACGCGTTTTTTAAATATTTACCCAAACTCTTCAGCAAAAATAAAAGAAAAGCGTGCATCCCAACGCGCGAAACCCTCCTCCAAGTGCAACAACATAGAATATTGGGTTTCGTTTGTCATCAACGGACGTACTTCACGCTTCAGTGACGTGAAGAACCAACTATTTTGAAGCATAAAAAACTGTAGTTATTAGAAAAAAACGCAAAAGGAATTAAGAATAAAAAGAAGAGTAGTGGGAATACTTATGATGGTATGAAACTTCCACTGTCTTTCTGTAAGTATAATAAAAGGGTAGCACAGAGCTACAGCGGTAGCCCAGCTATAGCGCGCGCACACACACACACACACACACACACACACACACACACACACACACACACACACACACACACACACACACACACACACACACGCACACACGATAACATCATTTATCGTATACGTACTTATTTTGCCAAAAACAAAATGGTGAGCTCTTGATGTTTCTCAACGCTTGGCAATATTATTTGCTGAGTCATAAGTTAAATCATTATTGTACTGAATGTGTTAAATCAATCGTTAACCCCAGTAAAATGGTTTAAAGCCTATTGCAACGCCAAAGTTATGCGCAGGGTCAACGTTTGTATGATAATTTGGTGGATTTCCAAATTTACTTTTTTGTATGACTCCGTGCGTGATTCTGCAACGGTAGTCGCGACGAAAGGAAGGAGTGATCAACATCAGACATGCACAGAACCCACCATTTGTACACTTTATTTATTTATGTTTTGAAAATGAGAGAGCCTAGTGTATTGAACAAAGCCATTTGCTCATTCTTCTTGTTTTTCTGGCAGTTGAATACACACAGTCGGTGTTTGTTTTTTTTCTGCCTTCACCATCACCATGGTGTTCCTACATATTAGGTACAATAATACACGCTCCTGTCCCAGGCACTGCACCTTCTAAATAGGCCGCTCATCTTTTATCGGGGAAGAAGGATGAGGCGGTGCCACTGAGAGGCAGAGAAGCATCTGCTTTCCAACAAAATTCACATAAAAACAGCGCATAAAACGAAATAAAACGTAAGCATGAAAATAAGAAACATAGAAAAAAATAAAGAACAAACATAAAAAGAAATAGATTTCCATCAGGACGATGGTGCACGTGATGTTATTGGCGCGTTATCACGATGATTACTCGGTTGTTTGGTGAATTCTGTTTTCTTTGGTTTGTAATTCCTCTTATTTGTCAAATACTGCTCAAGTATATATTGCGTGGTTCCAGCAAATAAATGTTGTTGTAAGTCAGTGCCGATATCTGTCTCCGTGCTTTTATGTCCCTCATTATTGGCGCGGTTTTATGTGAATTATGTCGTACCAACTCACCCAAGCCACCACGTTAATTTCCAACATACACTTCAAACTTTGATCAAACTGGTGCTTTCGTGAGCGCTACCTGGGCAGACATCAGCAGAAAGCTCGTATATGTGCACTGGGCTCACGGCTTACTTCACGTTGACGCCATAGAAAGCAAGAACAGCAGCTCGCTTCCGTGTGAGGTTGTGTTTCTCTACAACAGAATTTTGTAAAGTTATGCGAGATAGGATGCATGTAAGAGTTTGGTATTGACGTTACATCGTGTAACAATTCATTGTGTAATTGCATTCCGGGCGACGCACTTGAGCCGAAACTGATTGTTTTGAAGGGCGTAGCACTTTTGTTGTCCAGCTTGTTGAATGCCTTAAGTCGCATGCTTACTTCAAAGCACCAAAGGTTTTCCAATTATGCTGCCGATACCTTATATACATATAAGAGAGGTTGCGGCTGCCTTGCCAAGCAAGCGATTCCAGTGGCGCTTCACCGGCGTCTTCATCACTACATCTGAAGATAGAATCAACGTTACAGAGCACGTTTAAAATGACAAGCATCTCAGCTGTGTTTTCACGCACTAAGACCAAAGTGTGGGAAGGTTGGCCCTGCTACACACTTTCTCATATTTCGTGGTAGCGGAGCTGCATATAGCTCATAAAATAGAACTAGAAGAATCGCCCTACAAGGAATATTTTGTTTTGTTCGGAAGGCATCTCAGCCATCTTAGCCATTGACGTGCCTATGAGAAGTTCGGGATATCGTGTACACTTTATCTCACGCATCACCACACAACTCGATGCAGGATCTCTAATCGCCTCATTGTACAGCACTTATATGTGTCGACAAGAGGAACAAAAAAAGAGCAATTGAAAGATTTTTAATGCTTTTTTCCAGAATCATAAAATATTTAGTATAGGAACATGCTAAGTGAAGAAACTTTGAACACAGCCAGCATAAGTGTAGGCTTTTATTTCTTTTTTTATACATCACGAGAGATGATATAGAACATTCGCATTTGCGAAACTATTCAATTTTACCCAAATGGAGTACTGTTACACCGTGAAAAGTATGGCAAGTTTAGTCAAAGTGGCTTCTCTAAGACAGACAAAGGCCAGTGTTTCGTTCAGTTTTTATCGATTACTCCGGACATTGTTGTAATAAGACATCGTGTCATGCTTTTTTAGATGATGTCAAATGTGTTTCAATTTGTCTTTTTTTCTCTTTCCGTCGATCCAGGCAAAGAAGAGGACGGTGGCGCACAGTAAGTCTGATTCATGTGTAAATGGCACTGATAATTTATTATAGACGCAGATGAACGAAATTTTGTGGTTGTGCTTTTGTCCTGGTTCACTACGAATTTCATCACCTTCCCCGCAGTATGAGTACATGAGCCTCGAACCCCATGTTTTGGCCAGTAGTGCCTGGCTCTATATGTAGGCTTGGCTCACTAGACTGCCCATTGCTGATGCTCCAGGTGGGAGCGGCACATATATAAAACAACTGTGAATGAAAAAACGGCTATACAAACCAAGACAACCTTCCCGCCACGATGAAATAGTGGTTATGGCCACACCTTTTTGCCTGTAAGTGGAGAAAAAATGATGGAAATCCGTCTAAAGGCACAATGACAAATGAACATCGAACACGAAGTTTAGTTTCAGCTTCCGGAGCCCTCCAACGTGACGTGCGTCCTAATCATGTCGCGCTTTTGACACGCAAAACGCTAAATACCATCGGGTAATTGGTGGCACAAAAAAGGGGAATTAAATGGTACCGCGTCGAGTTTTTGAACTGCCTTTAAGCAATGTAACTATTTTGTAGTTGTCGCTTCCGTTAGCAACACAAGGTCATGGAAATAAAAGCACAATAGATGCCTATAGATACTTGTTGTCAGCTGCTCCATTGCGTTGTTGCACTTTCTCATTAGCCTACTAAAGAGAAGGCTCGGATGTGTCGAGCTCTATTGAAACAGTCGTTGATATCGCGCAGGTTCACAGGCACAAGATGCTATCGTGCCTGTAAACTTTGATGCACCTTAGTCCTCCGTGGCTCACAGTAGCTTGCCTCATCGCTTATTAGTCAAGTGTCTAAACGAGTATGACGAGGAAGGTCCGAGTTAGGCTACGCTTGAACTTAATAACTGTAACAGAACTGCTGTTATAGGGAGTGGTCAATGAGTATTTTGAGCACATGTTCACCTTTAGCTGCGTCAATGTTTTGCGTGTTCCTTGGTCACATACGTAGCAAAATTGCATAACTCAGCAAAGACGACAGCCGTGCACAGCTTATTCTTTTTTTATTATTTATTTGTCTGCTGGACTATACCGATATATATTCAGTGGCTTATACACTCAGCGTGGAACTTACTTGGTCCAGAAATACAAGCAGATGAGCTGGAACACGTACCACAGAGAATATATTCTATGTCTATATGTACATAAGTTTGAATTATAGATATATATTAAAATACCACGGTTCAGCTGACGCTTTACTCAAGCAACAGCAAGATGGTGCCGATGATGAAAAGGAAAGAAACAAAGACTGATGACGGTTATGGACAGATGAGGAAGATGAAGTCCAATGAATTCTTACACTAATTTCTCCCGTAGACGGAAGCGGCTAGCCTGGCCACTAATTACGCTGTGGAACGCATACGATAGGGCTTGAGACGCAAAACGTGCACAATCTCTGTCCCGCGGCAGCGTTGGTTAGTGGGGGCTTGGACAGGTGTGACACGGTAGTTCACCGGTGAGGTCTGTTCGACAACTTTGTAGGGGCCAAGATTGCCTGACTCAAGCTTCTCGCATAAGCCAGGCGTTCGCGCAGGAGTCCACAGAAGTACATCGTCGCCAGGGTGGTAGAGAACGACGCGGTGAGTGGAATCGTAACAATGTTTGTGATCTTCTTGACTAGCTTCGGTGTTCACATGAGCAAGCCGACGGCATTGAGCAACACAAGACAGAAACCGGTCGCAATTGAATAGTGAAGAGTTGACTGCACCAGAAAAGAATGAAACGTCGAGTGGTGATGTCGGTTGGCGTTCGTATACCAGGTAAAATGGGCAATAGCCTGTGGTTTCTTGAACTGACGTATTATATGCATACGTGACAAAGGGAAGTATGGCATCCCAATTGCGATGATCCGGTCGGATACACATGGACATCATGTCACACAGCGTGTGACGAAATCTTTCCGTTAAGCCATTAGTTTGTGGGTGATTGCTAGATGTTGTTTTATAAACTTCTTGATGCTTGAAGAACTTCACTGAGCGTGCTTGAAAGAAATTCCTTGCCCCGGTCGCTCAAAAGAACACGTGTGGCTCCGTGACGTAGGTAAACAGCATTCAAGAAGAAAGCTGCTACTTCGGAAGCAGTTTCTGAAGTGATCGAGGCCGTCCCAGTGTACCGGGTCAAGTGATCAACTGCGGTTACTATCCATCTCTTGCCGTCTGATGTAGTTGGTAGTGGCCCGAAGAGGTCAATTCCGATGACAAGAACGGCTCTGCTGGACAAAGAAGTGGTTGCAAGGTCCCGACTGGAGCAGTAGTGGGCTGTTTGCGGTGTTGGGCAAAGTGCGCATGAGGCAATATATTTAGCTACCGTCGGGGAAAGACCTGGCCAGAAGAATCGACTGCGGATGCGCTCGTAAGTTTTTTAGTAACCCAAGTGGCCTGACGCCGGGTCGTCGTGAGAAGCGCGCAGAACTTCAGTGCGTAGTGCGCGTGGCACGACGAAAACCAATTGGTGGCCTTCCGGGTGGAAAATGTATCCATATAGCACATCGCCTTCCAACTCGAATAATCGCAGTTGTTTCCGAAACCAGGCATATGGGCAAGATGAAGCGCCAGCAAGCCGACCAATGAGGTCAGTGCAATAAGAATCGGCTCCTTGGTGAGTAGTAAGTACTGGCGGACGGGTGGATTAAGGTAGGGAAGAAATGCAGGATATCTACGAGGCGCCCTCCGTATGGCCAATTTGACAAGGGGATAAGACGTGCGCCGAAGACTGTGGCAAAGGGCATCGTGACAAAGCGTTGGCATCTTGGTGTTGTCTTCCAGTCTTGTAGATGATGTCAAAGTCATGATTGTAACCGGAGAATCCAGCAGTGAAGTCGTCCCGAGAAGTTTTTGATTGTGGACAACCAGTAAAGAGCATGATGGTCTGTCACAACAGTAAAACGTCGACCATGAAGATACGGACGAAACCTTTGGATGGACCCGACAACAGCCAAACACTTTTCTTCAGTTATCGAGTGCCTTTTCTCTGCAGAGGTCACAGTGCGGCTTGCATACGCGACAACTTTTTTCCGCGAAAGGCATGGTTGCGCCTGAGGAGTACGGTGCCGATTCCTTGTCCACTAGCGTCAGTGTGTAATAACGTAGGTGCCTTGTCATCGAAGTAGCAAAGCACCTGTGGGAATGTCAGTGCGTGCTTGAGTTCATAAAACGAGGCTTCGCATTGATCATTCCAATCAAAGGAAGCGGTACTAGCAAGGAGCTTGTGGAGAGAAGCGGCAATAGTGGAAAAGTTGCGAATAAAACGGCGAAAATACGATGCCAGTCCAAGGCAACTGCGTAGTTCTTTGGAATGAACGGGTCGCGAAAAGTTCAGGACTCCAGAAATTTTGTCCGGATCGGGCTGGGTGCCATATTTTTTGCTAACGGGATGTCTCAGAACTTTTATAGCTGTGTTGCTGAAATGGCACTTCTTTGCGGTTTGTTAAAGTCCAGCATTGGAGACACACGTGAGCACTTCATCTAGGCGTTGCAGATGATCAGCAAAAGTGGAAGAAAAACAACATTATCATTGAGGTAGGATAGACAAGTTTTCCACTTCAAGCCACGAAAAACAGTGTCGATCATCCTTTCAAATGTGGCGGGAGCATTACATAGGTCGAATGACATTACGTTAAACTCGTAAAGACCGTCCGGCATAAAAAAGGCGGTCTTTTCTTTGTCTGCTTCGTCCATTGATATTCGCCAATATTCAGACCGAAGGACAAGGATGGAGAAGTATTGGGCGCCTTTTAAAGAGTCAAGTGCATCATCTCTACGGGGCATCGGACATACATCCTTTCGGGTAATCTTGTTGAGCACGCGCCAATCAACACAAAATCGTACCGATCCATCCTTCTTTTGTACCAACACAAGGGGGATGACCAAGAACTGGTGGAGAGTCGTATGATGTTTCTTTTTAGCATATCGATCACGTTCTTCTTGATGATTTCGCGCTCGACCAAGGAGACTCGGTAGGGACGATGGCGTACAACAGTCTGACCTTCAGTGGCGATGCGATGGTGCGCAACTGTGGTCTGTCCTAGTGCCAAAGCAGTGGCGTTGAAGAAGGCCTGGTGTTTCATTAGTAAAGTTAGCAACACCTCACGTTGACAAGCACAAAGGTCAGGATTTATACTGGGAGCAAAGAAGGAGGAAATAACAGACTGGCCCTGTTGCTGAGCTGTCAAGACGTCAAGAGAGACCAAACATACCGATTGGGTATCCCCATAACACAACAATACAGAACCTTGGGGTAGGAAAGGCTCCGGGGTAGGGTTCAGGCCAAGGATTATCGCAGCACTGTGTTTGAACCGCACTGGGCTGGAGGGGACTACAACGCCGCGAGCTAGAGAGAGGCTGGAAGGGGTGATAAGGTAGTCACCATTGGCATAATTCGGAGAAGTGATGGTAATGAGTTGCTCCTGACCCGGGAGCAGTATGGAATTGGAAGCTGTGAAAAAACGCAATGGTTTCTCGTCGACGTGTTCGCTGCAGTGATCGGTCTCGGTCATCTCGACCACACGTTGACGGCAAGATAATAATGCAAACGCTGATCAGGGAAAGTCCCAACCTAAAATTAGTTCATTAGCACATAAAATTAAAACAGCAAGGGTGATGTGATGGCGTATACCATCAATGAAGACACGCGTTGTAGATTGGGCCGATGGTCTATTTATTGCTTCATTGGCCCCAATCAAAGATGATCCAAGGTTGGGTGTCTTCACTTTCCGCAATCAAAAAGACAATTTGGCACGCATACTTGAAGTAGTTGCTCCCGTGTCCGCCAAAGCCAACACCCGCACACCTTGCACAGTCACCAACAACATGTTTGACGGTCGTTCAGGATGACTTGGGTCATTTCGCCGCGATGCAGTTTTACCTCCAAAAACTGCACTGTATATTTTTCCGATCGCTCGGCAGTCAGTTGAGAGACAGGTTGAAGTCTTGAAACAGAGCGTTGGAGTGGTGAAAGGGAGCGTTGTCGGGAGGCACATGTATTGTTGGTCGTGTTGGAAATACGCACAGGAGACGGGGATCGGTGGTTGGCAGGACTGTTGGCATAACGGTAGTAAGCTCGAGTACATGTGTCGTCACGTTCAAAGCAGGCATAACCACGACGTTCATCTTGTTGCCAATGTCGACAGAACCAGGACATGTGTCCTGGACATCCACAGCAGTAGCGAATAGGCCGTGGGGCCAGCCAGAAAGAATGGTAGGTTCAGTGGACGGGCGAGTAGAGGTGCGAGATGTTCGTGATCAGGCACAGGTGGTGGTACTTGAGACGGCGAGGGTTGCATTGAAGCGATCTGTGCATAAGAAGCGGCGCCGGGTTGGAGGTAAGGTGGAGAATTGTGGGTGCTTTGAAACGATGACATTTCTTCCCTAATAATGCCTTCCCATATGATCGCTAGAGGTGGGTTGAGCGGGAACGTTGTTAGAAGGAAGGTACACTGTAGGCTTGCAGTTCCTCGCGAATTATGGCTCGTATAATATACCGGAGCTTCATCCTGTTTGCCAGGGGGCTCTCAGGAAGTCAGATCACAGGCAGATTGACTGCAAGGTATCAAGCCGCTGGCATACAGAGACGACGTCGGAAACCTACAGAGGCGACGTCGGAAACGTCATACATCGACAGCTTCAAAGACCATCGAAAGAGCCAGCCATGTGGGTTTTTTATGTTTCTGAGCCATTGTAAAGCAGCATGATCGGTAACAACAGTGAATGGTCGTCCATGTAGGTAGCAGTGCCACTTGTCAACAGTGTCAATTATAGCGAGGCATTCGAACTCTGTAATTGCATTTCATTCGTGCGTGAGTAGCTTACGCGAGTGATAGGCAACGGGGTGTTATTTACCTTCATGATCTCTTTCGTTCGGAGCTGCACCTACGCCTACGTTAGATGCGTCGCAATAAAGAATGCAGACCAGCTGACGTAGCTCGCCTTCGTTTCGAAGAGGTGCAACCACTTGTCAACAGCGACGTCGTCTTCAGCTCCGGGGTATTTCGGCAGGCTGATCATCTTTTTTGGTGGGCTCATGATGTTGCTGCGGTAGATCCTGTCAATTTAGTGTAACGGATGAAACAGGGCGTCAGTCAGAACCCCAGTTTATTCTGACCCTTCGTCTTCCTTATCTTCCTTCCCCACATTCTCCTGTGAAGCCTCATATATATATATATATATATATATATATATATATATATATATAATACATTATGAGACCACGTTTGGGACGGCAGCAACCAGGTTATATTTTCAATGCAGATGCACGACCCCAAGGAACCCAGCCCGCGTGACATACAATGATGATAACTACAGTGGTTTTGTCATTAAGATGAAGGCGAAGTGCATAGTCAGCGCTCACACTATTTTTCCTCTTTTCAAAAGAGGGCAGCAAGTTAGAAAGGGTTGGAACACCGAATATATGGTTTGAGTCGAGAGACTTGGGCGATCTCGGTGTGGCAGCGACGACGATCAGGAGCCGCGTTGACAGCAGCAACGCGATAGTTGACTTCGGATGTTCGTTTCAGGATGGTGTATAGACCGAGATATCGGTGAAGGAATTTTTTGCAGAGCCCAGGTGCACAAACAGATGTCCACAAAAGGACTTCGTCGCCTGGGCGGAACAGAACAACTCGACGCTTTGGATCAATATCGAATGATCTCGTCTCCTGAATGGTAGCAGGGTTGGCGCGGGCGATTACACGGCCGATGCGAGCAGCGAACTCTTCCGGGAGAATGAAGATGGAACGGAAAATGTGGACAAAAAGGTGACGTCCAGAACAAAAGTTGGTACACTGGCCATAAACGAGAAAAAAAGGGCTGTAATTCGCGTTCGCTGTATGGCAGTATTATCTGCGCACGTGACGAAAGGAAGTATAGTGTCCCAGTTTTCGTGATCCGGCTGAACGTACATGGAGATCATGTCGGACAGAGTTTGGTGAAAACGCTCAGTCAGATCATTAGTTTCTGGGTGATACGCTGATGTGGTCTTGTGGATGGTGTTAGAAGCCTGGAGGATGTCACACATGTCCCGTTTATTAGGGAGGCGATCGCCGGGACAACACACAAAATCGTTCCGATAGCACTATCAACAACTCGAGGCTCTTTCTCACTACTTCGGACACACTGTGCACCAAAAGGTCCTGTGTCGCGGACGCCAGATTAATTGTCACACATGTCCCGTTTATTAGGGAGGCGATCGCCGGGCTAATTCCAAGAGCCGAAGTATCGGCCCCCCGAACCGCACCACGAAAGCGTGGACAATTTAGAAGTGGTCCTTATGGGCGCGCCAGCAGACGCCGGCTGTGACCCAAAGAACAAGTCAGAGCCGAGAGTTGATAAACAAACAAAATTTATATTCTCAATAATGGCAGATCGAAAACAATACACAAGAATGCACACTCCACAATAGTTGCATACAATATGTCATCAATCAAACAACGTACTACACAGTACAGTTAGCCACACTCGAAACAACGTACACAGACAATAATACGCGCTACAATGCAGTCGCATGCAATGAACAACCAAGACACTTAAAGACTAAAGAGATAAAAACCTATTCAGTCCAAAGTCCTTGGAACAAAAGTCTGAATGATACTCTTCCGAGAATCATTCACTCAAAGTCCAGCATTGTTGTCGTTCCGCTGCCCCCTGAAGTTTCTCTTCCAGGAAACCTCGCGTCTTCAATTGGCCACTCTTCAAGCTTCAACTTCTTCGCCGGAAACACGTCGGCTTCACACACGCAGCTGTTGCCACGCGTCTTCGCTCGATAGCGGTAAACACACGCTCTTGCCTGTAGCTCGAGCCTTCACCCCTCAGGTGGAAATCCTCTTCTTCTCCTGCTTTGTCGCCACGGACAAATTCTTCGCCGACTACACGGCGGAATCACTACGCGCTCTGGCGCTAACTTCCGTCTTCTCCTGATCTGTCGTCTCGGCTGCTCGGTTAAATATCTTCCGCGTGACATTTCAGAAAGTTCTCGTCATTTCGTCGGCGCGATACGCAGCGAAGGCTGGGGAGAGGGCGAGACGGTTCAAATACCTTCCGCGTCGGATGACTCAACTCGGCATGACCACGCCTATTTCCTTCTAGAAACTTCCAGTGCTTGCTCGGCCGCCGTTGTGGGGTGAGGAGGTTCATCGGCGAAGCCGCGCTTCCGAGGGGAGAGCGTCGCGCGCCCGAGGAGCCTTGGATGCTTGTTTTCTCTTTTCTTTTTTTTCGTTGACCTCGCCGCGTCTCTCCCGCGCGTTATCGCAAGAAGTTGGCGGCGCGCCCATTTTGAGCGCTCGTTCTGTGAGACTGCCCCCCACTTTAAGAATATTATCTGATAATATTCAAAACCACACAAACGAGCGCGAACAGTCACCACACACTCTCACAGACTGTAACACCATCCGTCGCTCATGACACTTCACATTCACAATAGATCACTTAATACAATTGTACATTGTAATTCAATTACACAACACATGAAATATAACCACGGGCACATGAGTACAACACTCCACCACACATTCCCAATAATACAAATGTACAAAGTTCTCTCATTACAACAATTATACAACACTATACATCACATCACAGCACAAACACTTCGACACTTGTGACACAGGATATCACAACATTAACACAACATATGGCGCTCAGCAGTGCCAAACACATTCTGATTCGACCTTAGCACCTATCCTGTGTACGTCGAGCTGCGCTTGCGTCCTTTCTTGCTGTGCTCGCTCGATCTCTTCTTGTTTTTCCTTGTTCTTTTTCGGCGAGCCTTTTCCAACGACGATATCTGAGGTGGCGTCCCAGCCATCGTTGTCACTTCTGACTCCGTTAACGGGTCATAACGTTCAACGGGTCCTGTCGGTTTATCTACCAGCTTGTTCATGTCACGGAATTGGGCCTGGCTGGCCGAATGCGTCATTTTTGCACTGTCGGTCGGTTGGGGTCGTGCCGACGTACGTCCAGCTGCCCAGCACGTGAACTCATTCAACTCGATCATCTTCTCATTCGCTGTCTCTTGCGCCGCGGCTTCACCTTGGGCTCTAGTGAGATCCGCCACGGGATGCTCCTCCACTGTATCTTCGCGGTCGCTGGGTTGGCGAGGGCTCCATCTTAGGGTCTTATCCCAAACATTCCGGATCATTCGGTCCTCGCGCCCCGTCGATGTTTCCGATGACAAGGTCGTAAAGGGGGGTCGTCATGCATAAAGCAGTAACCTTCCCGCTGAAGTATGGGGTTTCAACCTCAATCTCTGCTTCGGGAAGCATTCGAAC
Source organism: Rhipicephalus annulatus (assembly GCA_013436015.1). Taxonomy (NCBI): domain Eukaryota; kingdom Metazoa; phylum Arthropoda; class Arachnida; order Ixodida; family Ixodidae; genus Rhipicephalus; species Rhipicephalus annulatus. The sequence goes on along the minus strand of WOVY01002972.1, from coordinate 437,304 downwards.
CGTACGGTAAATTAGGCAAACCGGTTTCGTTCTGCCTGTCAACTCACTTTCCCGTACCAAATTTCTCCGCACGATAACCGTGGAGCTCCCGGTATCTCCTAACACCGTAATCTTTTTGCCCGCAACTTTTGCAGGCAGCTTTGGCATTCTTTTCGAAACACCGGTTGGCTGTTTTGACATTACAGCACCCACAATAGGAATTTTCTCCCCATTTTTCAACTCTACGAATCCGTCGGTGACGGCATTATAACCGGAATTCGGTGCCGCTTGCACACAGGATACCTGGTGAGTTTGACTCGCTCCGTTTCGACATGCGTCTGCTTTGTGCCCAGTCTGTCCACACTTGAAACATTTTACTACCGTAGGGCTCGTAAAGTTAGTACGACAGTTGCTCGCGCGATGTCCCACTCGGTTACATAGAAAACATCGCGGAACACTCTCCGGTGCACGCTTCTTTTGTTCGGGAGCCGATTTCTTCGAATCTTCGGGACACTCCTTCTTGACTTTGGCCAAATTAGTGCCACCTTGCGCTTCCAAGAATTGATCAGCTAATTCAAGCATGTCTTCCAGTGACTTAGCTCTCCTCTCTTTCAAGTACAGCGACAGGCTTGGGTGGCAACTAGTAAGAAATTGTTCTCTAATTAGGAGCTCTCTAAGTTCATCGTACTCCTGCGCTGTCCCTGAAAGTTAAATCCATCTGTCGAAATACTGGCTAAGTCGGGCGGCGTACTGCGTAACCGTTTCACCATCAGCTGGCTTTCCTGTCCGAAATCTGTCCCGGAATCCTTCCACAGTAAATCTAAATCGCTTCAGCAAAGCAGCTTTCACCTTTGCGTAGTTGGCTGCATCGGTCGGCGTCAGCCTGCCGTACACACTGAGCGCTTCACCACTCAAGCAAGTACTCAAAGCAGTTGCCCATTGATGTTCCGGCCAACTCTGGATCTTTGCAATCGTCTCAAATCTGTGAAGGTACGCGTCAAGGTCGTCCTTCCTTTCGTCAAACACGACGAGCAGCTTGCTCGGGTTCAAGCGGAAAGCCATGATCTTCCCGTTCGCTGCTTTCAACTCTAGCTTGGACGGGAGTTTCGCTTCGCTGTTGCAAACGGAGCCGCTCGAGTTCCATCTAGTGCTGCCGCTGCCGTTCCCTTTCAGCCATCTCCGCTTCTCTTTCTTCTTTCAGCTGTCGCTCCCTTCGCTTCTCTTTCTTCTCTCGCCCTTTCGGCTGCCAACTTCTCTCTCTCCAGCTCCAACTTCAATTGCTGCTCTCTTTCTTCCTTCAGCTGTCGCTCCTTTGCTTCTCTTTCTTCTTTCAGCTGTCGCTCCTTTGCTTCTCTTTCTTCTTTCGCCCTTTCAGCTGCCAAACTTTCTCGTTCCAACTCAGCTGCTTTTTCTTTATTGGCTCTCTCAGCTGCCAACCTCTCTCTCTCCACCGCCTCTTTCTACTTCTGGCTTACCCATTTCCGTAGTTCGGCGCCAGAAAGACCCATCTTCTCACCAAGAGCGACTAGCTTTTCGAGATCCATGGTGTCTCGCAACACGCAAATAAAACCTTGTTGCGAGCAAAAAGTATCTGCCTAAATCAGTCTATCGGAACACTCCCCTGCACTCGTTAACGAGACCACTGAACAACACACAAAATCGTTCCGATAGCACTATCAACAACTTGAGGCTCTTTCTCACTACTTCGGACACACTGTGCACCAAAAGGTCCTGTGTCGCGGACGCCAGATTAATTGTCACACATGTCCCGTTTATTAGGGAGGCGATCGCCGGGCTAATTCCAGAAGCCGAAGTATCGGCCCCCCGAACCGCACCACGAAAGCGTGGACAATTTAGAAGTGGTCCTTATTGGCGCACCAGCAGACGCCGGCTGTGGCCCAAAGAACAAGTCCGAGCCGAGAGTTGATAAACAAACAAAATTTATATTCTCAGATATGGCAGATCAAAAACAATACACAAGAATGCACACTCCACAATAGTTGCATATAATATGTCACCAATCAAACAACGCACTACACAGTACAGTTAGCCACACTCGAAACAACGGACACAGACAACAACACGCACTACAATGCAGTCGCATGCATTGAACAACCAAGACACTTAAAGACTAAAGAGATAGAAAACCTATTCAGTCCAAAGTCCTTGGAACAAAAGTCTGAGTGATACTCTTCCGAGAATCACTCAAAGTCCAGCGTTGTTGTAGTTCCGCTGCCCCCTGAAGTTTCTCTTCCAGGAAATCTCGCGTCTTCAATTGGCCACTCTTCAAGCTTCAACTTCTTCGCCGGAAACACGTCGGCTTCACACACGCAGCTGTTGCCACGCGTCTTCGCTCGATAGCGGTAAACACACGCTCTTGCCTGTAGCTCGAGCCTTCACCCCTCAGGTGGAAATCCTCTTTTTCTCCTGCTTTGTCGCCACGGACAAAACCTTCGCCGACTACACGGCGGAATCCCTACGCGCTCTGGCGCTAATTTCCGTCTTCTCCTGATCTCTCGTCTCGGCCGCTCGGTTAAATACCTTCCGCGATCATTCCAGAAAGTTCTCGTCATTTCGTCGGCGCGATACGCAGCGAAGGCTGGGGAGAGGGCGAGACGGTTCGAATACCCTCCGCGTCGAATGACTCAACTCGGCATGACCACGCCTATTTCCTTCTAGAAATTTCCAGTGCTTGCTCGGCCGCCGTTGTGGGGTGAGGAGGTTCATCGGCAAAGCCACGCTTCCGAGGGGAGAGCGTCGCGCGCCCGGAGAGCCTTGGATGCTTGTTTTCTCTTTTCTTTTTTTTAGTTGACCTCGCCGCGTCTCTCCCGCGCGTTAACGCAAGAAGTTGGCGGCGCGCCCATTTTGAGCGCTCGTTCTGTGACAGAGGACTTCAGCAAGGACATGTGAAAGAAATGTCCTGCCACGGTCACTAAGAAGCACACGTGGTGCGTTATGACGTAAAATGGTATATATATATATATATATATATATATATATTCATATATATATGTATATTAAAATGAGGCGTTCTAGAGTGGCACTCTTTATAAAACAGGAGAGCGGTCACGTCACGTCAAGTAGTAGTGGCGGAACCAGTGTGAGTACCCAGCCAACCAAACGTCGTCTTCTTCACCGACTGAGTCATACCCCCTGCCTTTCTGAGTAACACTCATCTTCACTTTATTTTCCTCCCGTCTGGAAAAGAGCCATCCTGGCGGCTTATGGGCAGGAGAAAATAGAGGGATCATAATAGAGTTTTAGGCGGTCTATGCGAATGGTCTCACGTCCACGGCGTCGTTAATCATTGATCATGGGGCTGCTCTAGCGGCTCGACGATGTAATTGACGGGTGAAGTTTGCTTAACCACACGGTAAGGGCCATCATACTTGTACGTCAGTTTCGTTGAGAGACCAGCGCTGGTTGAAGGGATGCGAAGCCAGACAAGGTCATCTGGTGCATAAGAAGCCGGAGGCGTCGGGCTATCGTGGTGGTGTTTCTGTCATTGCTGTTCAGCACTTGTGAAGGAGCGGGCAAGCTGACGACACTCTTCAGCGTATTTAGCAGCTTCTGACATCGTCGTCGACTCAGCAACATCCGGGTGGTAAAGAAGGATGGTGTCTAGCGTGCAAGAGGGCTCGCGACCATAAAGGAGGAAGTATGGAGAGAAACCAGTGGTTGTCTGGACAGCAGTATTATGCGCGTATGTTACAAAAGGGAGAATACTGTCCCAGTTGGTGTGATCGGTTGCGACGTACACTGACAGCATATCTCCTTATGTACAGGTTGAATCGTTCTGTAATGCCATTAGTTTGAGGATTATACGCGGTGGTGGTGCGATGAATGACTAGGCATTCCTTGAGAAGCGATTCGACGGCGTCCGACAAAAACACACGCCCTCAGTCACTCAGGAGTTCACGTGGTGCACCGTGACGTAAAATAATCTGATGCAATATGAAACGACCGACGTCAATGGCTGACGCAGAAGAGAGTGGTGAAATTTCTGCGTAGCGCGTAAGGTGATCGATAGCGACGATTACCCAGCGGTTTTCAGCCGGTGTAATCGGAAGAGGTCCATACAGATCAATACGAACACGGTCAAATGGTTGGGCAGAACAAGGTAAGGGTTGTAGTGGAGCTGGAGAACTTGGAGTAGGATTCTTCCGGCGTTGGCAAGCGAGACAGGAACGCGCATAGCGACGAACGAAGCGATACATTCCACGCCAGTAGTAGCGGTGGGACAGGCGGGTGTAGGTTTTTAACACTCCAGCATGGGCGCATTGTGGGTCGGCCTGAAAAGAGGCACATATGTTTGAGCGGAGACATCTGGGAATGACTAGGAGCCATTGGCGTCCTTCGGAGACATAATTCCGTCTGTATAGAAAATCATCCCTGATAACGAAGTGCTGTATTTGACGGCGCATACCTCTAGGGATATTGTGCGAGGGAGTTCGACTCAGCAAGTTGATAAGTGAAGCGATCAAAGGATCCTTTCGTTGCTCCTGTAGCATGTCGCTGACACTAATTGCAGATACGTCGGGGGCAGGCGAAGACGGCGACTTGTCACTACATCGTAGAGGTGATCGGGACAAAGCCTCTGCGTCGGAATGTTTTCGGTCAGATTGGTAAACGACGTGAATGTCGTACTCTCGCAGCCGAAGCGCCCAACGGGCGAGCCGGCTGGTAGGATGTTTTAACAAGGAGAGCCAACATAATGCATGATGATCTGTAACCACGCTGAATGGGCACCCGTAAAGATAGGGTCGAAACTTGCGTGTAGCCCATATGATAACTAGACACTCTTTTTCGGTAATTGAATAGTTGGCTTCTGCTTTTGTGAGTGCACGGCTGGCGTAAGAGATGACGTACTCATCAAATCCAGGTTTACGCTGGACGAGCACAGCACCAAGACCAACTCCGCTAGCATCCGTGTGTATTTCTGTCGGGACAAGAGGATCAGAATGTCGCAGTATAGGAGGTGACGTAAGAAGGTGGCGGAGTGTGGCGATTGCATTATCACAAGCTGACGACCAACTAGAAAGGTCGTTGTTGCCGGCAAGAAGGTCAGTCAAGGGCGATATGATGGAGGGAGAAGTTGCGAATAAAACGACGAAAACTTGAGCATAAACCGAGGAAGCTGCGAAGTTCTGTTAAGGTCTTCGGCTTAGGGAATTCGGCAACGGCACGGAGTTTCGTCGTATCCGGAAGAATGCCATCTCTAGATACAGCATGGCTCAAAATTAGGAGTTTTTGAGCGCCCAAGCAGCAATTCTTCAAGTTGAGCTGTAGACCGGCGGAGCTGATGCAAGTAAGCACTGTCTCGAGCCGCTGAAGATGTGTTAAAAAGTCGCTTAAAATATCACGACATCAACTAAATAACACAGACATGTCTGCCATTTCAGGCCACGGACGATGTTGTCGATCATGCGCTCGAAAGTGGCAGGCGCATTGCAGTGCCTGAATGGCATGACGTTAAATTCGCATAAGCCATCAGGGGTAAAAAAAGCCGTCTTGGGGTGATCAGGTTTAGCCAAGGGAACCTGCCAATAACTTGAACAGAGATCTAGTGACGAGAAGAACTCCGCGCCTTGTAAGCAGTCAAGGGCATCGTCTATGCGGGGTAGCGGGTAAACATCTTTGCGTGTGATCTTATTCAACCGGTGGTAGTCGACGCAAAATTTTATTGAGCCACCCTTTTTCTTGACTAGAACAACTGAGGATGCCCACGGGCTGTTAGAGGGCTCATTAACACCTCGCTTCAACATGTCGTCAACTTGTTCTGCAATTATGCGACGCTCAGATGCCGATACCCGATACAGATGCTGACGTAAAGGAGCGTGAAGGCCAGTGTCGATTTCGTGTGATACTGTGGAAGCACGGCCCAAAGTCAGTTACTGGTTGTCGAAGCTGGCGCGGAAGCACTCGAGGAGGGCGATGATGACGAGCGCTGCTGGGCCGTAAGGTTGGTGTCGATGCAGCGCGAAATCGCGTCGGTGAATGATGGGGAAGAGGATGACGCGCAGCAATCAACAGCGTCAATAGGTAGCGTAGTCGAGTGGTCAGGAACTACACGTGCACTCGAGGGATCAAGGTCATCGGCAAAGCCCAAGCACTCTCCGTACAGTAACTTGGAAGGCGAGGGGAACGGATTTGCAACATAAATTGCACTTGATGCATCGTGAACATTCAGAACGGCGAAAGGAATCAGGAAGCACTTGCGGTGAACAGCGGTTTCAGAAGGCGTAAAAAGAACAGTTGAGCCGCTAGAGACGTCACAGGAAAGCGAAACTAGGGCGGATGAGAACGGGGGTATCGAAGTGCCGACGGCAACAAAAACTTTTGCAGGTAAAAGGGACGAGTCTGGATGAAGCAGCGTCGCATAACGGCGCGAACTCCACTTTGGCGCGAGCACAGTCGATGACGGCGTGATGAGTGCAGAGAAAGTCCCAGCCTAATATAATGTCATGGGAATACTGTGGGAGTACTACAAACTTGTCGACATAAATATCGTCAGCAATAGCGACACGTGCTGTGCATGCAGCAAAAGGGCAAATTCGTTACTCGCTCGCAGTGCTCAAAACGAAGTCGTGAACAGGCATTGTGACCTTTTTTAGTCGACGGCAAAGTTTTTCAGTCATTACAGACACTGCGGCGCCAGTATCGACCAATGCAAAAACAGGTATACCTTCAACGGAGACAGCAATGACGTTGGACGGCGAAAAACAAGGTCTTGTCGAGTTCAAAATATCCGCAGTTCTTGCCCCCGGAACTGCGGCCCCTAGTTTTCTTCAGGGACAGGGCGAGATCGACGTAGCATAAGGGAAAGGGAACGGCGTTGAGGTGAAGGCGACCGGTGTCTGTTGAAGTTCCGGCGAGGTGAAAATGTGTCCATGGTCGCAGTCTCGCCAGATACAGTAGGCTCTGGTCGTTGTGGGAAATCATAATTGTTGCGCCCGACGTCGTCATGCAGGAAAAACTCACGCCGTCGACAAAATCGTGCCACGTGCCCCGCAATTCTACAGGCGAAGCATATGGGGCAGTTGTCTTGAGTGCGCCAAGGGTTCTGAAAGCACGGAGGTGGTGGTCGGGAGAAAGGACGGGCAGCCTGGTACATAGGCTCAGTCGGTACGACAAAGGGGTGTCGTGGACGTAGGCGTTTGTGACAAAGAAACGTGGCCGTTCGCGACCGGTGGACGTCGGGTTCCGTTCAGTGCTTCGGCATAGGTAGTGCGTGAGCTGCTGGTCACGGACACCTGCTCCTGGACTACTCGCTGTATTGATGGCGCTAAAGTAGATGGGGCACCTTCGGAGGTATAAGGCACGAGTGACAACTGGCGTGCGACCTCCTCTCGTACAAATTGCTTGATCTCGAGAAGCAAATTGTTGTGGTCTATAGTAGTGCCAGGCGAGTTTAAAGCGGATATTGATGCTCATGGCGCGTTGGCACGACGAGTGGTGTCACGCTGTTTCCAGAGCTCATCATAGCTCCGACAAAGTTAGATCACTTCCGCTACCGTTGGCGGGCTTTTGGCGACAAGCATCTGAAATGCGTCGGCAGTCACGTCTTTCAAGATGTGTTTGATTTTCTCGGCTTCTGTCATGGCTGAGTTGACACGCCGGCAGAGGTCGACCACATCTTCGATATAACTGGTGTAATTCTCACCATTCTGCTGAGCCCTAGTGCGCAAGCGCTGTTCGGCCTATAGTTTGCGAAGCGCTGGACGGCCAAACAAGTCCGCGAACGCCGTTCGGAAGGCCGACCAGGTGGGGAGGTCTCTCTCGTGGTTACGGTACCACAGACTGGCTACGTCAGTCAAATAAAATTGCACGACAGTAAGCTTGTGCGCATCGTCCCACTTGTTGTGCTTGCTCACCCGGTCATATTCGTTGAGCCAGTCTTCCACGTCTTTGTCTTCTGTTCCACTGAAGGTAGGCGGATCGCGTTGCCGAAAGGAGCCCAGACAGACAGGAGCTGCAGTAGTTGGGGCCGAGGCGGTCGCCTGCTTATCGTCGTCCGTGAACATTGTAGCAACTGGATGCAACGTACAGTTTCGCAATTCCAGGAATAGGCATTACCCAGCACTCTCCACCAATTAAAATGAGGCGTTTAGAGTGGCACTATTCTATAAAACAGGAGAGTGGTCACGACGCGTCAAGTGGTAATGGCGGAACCAGTTTGAGTACCCAGCCAACCAAACGTTGTCTTCTTCACCGACTGAGTCATACCCCCTGCCTTTCTGAGTAGCACTCATCTTCTTCACTACAATATATATATATATGTATATATATATATATATATATATATATATATATATATATATATATATCTGTGTGTGTGTGTGTGTGTGTGTGACGCTATGATGACTGGGAGACGTGGCCTGGCTCATACGCCATGTTTATTCTAATCTCACTTCTTCCTTCTCGACTTCTACTTCTACCTCCTAACCATTGTAACCTTCTTACGTTAGAGGATTCCTCCTCCCCCCAGAAGAAGTCGCGTCAGACACTTGACAAAACAACAAAAACGGGCGTTAAAGCGAGCGAAAATCGTCAAAACGCACCATAGTTTCATTTCAGAGGGGAGTTCTTTAACTCACACAAAAAATCTACAGCAGAGGGAAGCAGTCCGGCCATATCTGAGAGAACTCGGGTGAACGAGGCTGGCCGTAGCGTTCTGGATAAGATAACCGCGTCCTGCACAACTGCACTGACCATGACACGGCTTCAGCAGCTGCGAAGAACCAACGATGCTGGACGTCCTTGTAGAATTTGAAGGTCGGACGTCGTAGGCGCCGACTTTTCTGTTGTGTATGTTGTATTCTTTGTCGTGGCTGAGACAGGAGCATTGCTTTAAGCTTGCGTTCGTAAGAACCGAAGTTGATGATACGATGTCTGTGTACCTGCAATTTGCAAATGGTAACGTTCAGTCTCTTTCGTGGGTTTCTGTGGTGGTATCTCCATTGGTAGGATTGTACATGAAGTCTTGATATCTCGTACAGAAGACTTCCTTGACGTTTCCTTCTACGAATATGGGTCAGATGTTGACTTGCTCTATCCTTTAGTTGGCGTCGTTTCTGATGACCATCGTTAAGCCACAAATCAGGTTGTGATCTCATTTCAGTTCGTCATTGTGCTTGATGTAACTGCCGTAGTTTCCGGAGTTCCTTGAGTTCTTGATGGCAATGCTGATGTTGCGGAATCTTACGAGGTGGTACTTCTTTAGTAACACGAGCCTGCTTTTTCTTCATAGTTGATGTGACTAGTAGATAGTTGATAGTCGTTGGGTTGTCGTGATTCTCGAAAGAAAATGAAGGTGGTGCACCAGTATCGACAGGAAGGTCTTTGGAGGCTCTTGCAATGCCGTTCTTAATAGACGCTTCTGGTACAGGGCGTGTTTGAGAGATGATTTTTCCGAGCCTATTGTGTTCGTTAGACCCTTAGGTGGCTGAAAACTCGACGGCGACACTGACAAACGCTTGATTTGGTCTGATTTCGCTTGGGATTGTCTCTGTGTCTGCGCAACTTTGAAGGTTGACTGTTCTGAAGCATGAATATGAACGGTAGACCCTGGGCTTGGCTGAGTATGCTCGGAGCTTCTCCGTTGTATTCTGACCATAGTGAACGCGTGAGACGTGAGGTGGGCGTTGTGAGCGACCGAAGGGCAAAGCGACAGAAAAGTGGGAGGTAGTCGAAGTGCGCGAGACGGAAAGTACTGTGCACAGTGTGGCTCCCTAATGTGAGTGCTACGGTGCAGTGATGACGTAAAGGTTGGTTTTCGATCGGGCATTGGCAAAATGCGGTGCTGTGGAGGGTACACTCTTCCTGCAAACAGATCTGGCTGCATTTCATTGAGAGGGTGCTTTAATTGCTATTGTTTCAAAGGCCGATTCATTTTTGGTGTCCCAATGCGTGAGCAGTGCTTTTGACTGCGGCGACCGAGCGCAGTTGTTTGTGGATGGTCGGTTATAAAAATCTTTGTCGTAGTCGTCATGTGCTTTTTTAAACCAAATGATCATTTCTTGTTTTATTTTTTCCCATGACTCATCGTTTTGAAATATGTGGGTGAGGTAGAATTTGAAGGTCTCACCAGAGACGTAGTCGGTAAAGTTGATGATCATCTCCCGTTCCGACCATGATGCAGTGGTAGCGTGGAGCTCGAACAGGTCGCACCAGTCCTGTACAGGTCCATCTTCCACTGCTCCGGTGTACTTGGACATGGGAAGGTCAGTCGATGGTTCTGTCATAATGCCAGTAATGGCATGCGGCTGAGATCACCTCTTCTGTGGTTGATTTCAATTGCGGCGTATTGCCGGGGATTTCGTGAATGATTCAAGGGTGATGAGTGGCGGCCAGGTCTTGATCCTGTTGGCTCTTGTGACGCTATGATGACTGGGAGACGCGGTCTGGCTCATACGCCATGTTTTTTCTATTCTCACATCTTCCTTCTCGGCTTCTACTTCTAACTCCTAACCAGCGCTACGTTCTTACGTTATATATACATATATATATATATATTGTAGAATGGATATGGTGCAAATAGCAGTGCCTACAAAAGACGAGGAAGAGGACCGTGGTTCATGCTCGTGATAGCTCTGATTTGGAGGGCTGAGCGCTTGACCTGTGTTTGTTTTCTTAATAAACGCGTCATGGACTCAACGCTCAACCCGTACTACTTAGTGGTGGAGAGGATTGGTTCTCTTTTTCACCCTAGATTTCCGTAGCCGGACACTACCTCCGCGGTTCATCATGCCTGACGACGTTGCAGCACAGCCGAATGCTGCCACACCCCCTACTCTCCACCGCTCCGGTATTCCGAGGGAGCACGACCCAGTTCTATTCAACGGTACTGATGAAAAAGACGTCGAGGACTGGCTCGCTTTGTTTGAAAAAGTAAGCGTAAACAACCGGAGGGACGATAACGACAAACTACGCCGCGTCCATTTCTACCTGATGGGGTCGTGGAGCTTTGGTCGAACAACCATGAGGCTGATATTACCACCTGGGCTTCTTTCAAAACGACCTTCGCAGACGTATTTGGCCGACTGGTAGTGCGCAAGCTCCGCGCGGAGCAGTGTTTGCGTGATCGTGCCCAGTTGGCAGGAGAAAGTTTCACGTCTTACATTGAGGACGTCGTAGGCCTCTGCTGGCGCTTAAATCTGGCCATGTCCGAAGCCGAAAAGTCAAGCATATCATGAAGGGCATCGAGGACGATGCGTTCCACATGCTTGTGGCGAAAACTCCTCGAATGGTCACAGAAATCATTCAGCACTGCCAGAGCAACGACGAATTGCGAAAGCAATGCATTTCCACGCGACGTCACAGTTTCGACACGACCAGCACGTCAGCACTGACCGTTGGCGCGATCTCTCCAGATGCGGCAGTATTGACGCACCAAATACAACAGTTCATCCGCGAGGAGGTTGCCCGCCAATTGTCTATGGCTCCCTTTCTCCCTAGTAATAGTCATGCACTCCCCCGTCACTGTGCCAAAGCAGTGAGGAGCAAGTATTCGAAGCTCTTCCGCCTACGCACAAGCCACCACCTTGTATTAGCGCCGTTGACCTATGCCGACGCCACGAGAAGGCATCCACATGCAGTGCCATACGCACTGCATGTGAAGTGCCCGTCCACCCGGAAAACTGACCCCCGCAGTTCCCGAGGCAAGAACTGCGCCACTGTAGAAATCTACAAGACCTCGTTCCCAACCTGCAAGCGAAATCCCAATATTCATTGAAGGTGTTGCCGTGTCCGCCTCAGTCGATACTGGAGCTGGCGTGTCCATGCTGAGCGAAGGAATGTGCCGCAAGTTGAAAAAGACTACGACTCCGCTTTCTGGTGTTTCTCTCCGTACGGCGACCGCACATCACATAGAACCTTCCGTCACGTGCACAGCTCGTCTACTCAATCGGGACGTTTTCTATGTGGTTAAATTTGTGAGCTTTCCGCACTGCTCGCATGACGTTATATTGGGCTGGGACTTTCTTTCCATGCATCATGCCGTTGTCGATTGTGCCCGTGCCGAGCTTGAAATATCAGCAATCTCGGACATCACTCCTGCCAAGTCATCTTTTTGTCGTGTCTTCATCGCCGAGGACATGGACATCCAACCTATGTCGTCTGCTATTGTGCCAATCTCTAGTGACTATGCTTTGTCTACTGCCTCGTTTACGCCGTCAGCGAAATTCACTTCCCGGAAGTACTTTCTTCTCCCATTTGCTCTTATCACGATTGAAAATTCCTCCGCAACCATTTATGTCCCGAACCTGCTTTCGGTCCCAACCACTATGTTCCACGGAGATTGTATAGGGCAACTTGAGGACATTGATTCAGTCTGCCCTAACTCACTACGTGGTCGCACAGCTAGCCTCCATGTCCCGAGCGTTGATCTCGATACCACGGCCAACACATCCACCCCAGATGCCTTCCTTCCATCCATTGCTTCGGACCTTCCCAGCGTTCAGCGGATGCACCTCTTGAAGCTTCTCGGCCGCTTTCGGATGTCTTTCGATTACAAGCAACCCAGTTTGGGCAGAACAACTTCGATCGCTCATCGTACAGACACCGGCAGCCATGCACCCCTGCTCCAGCGTCGATACCGCGTCTCTCAATCTGAACGTCGGATTATTGAAGACTAGGTGACTGAGATGCTTAGCCGGGGAGTCATACAGCCGTCTCACAGTCGCTTTTGAGAAATTACGTCATCTTCTGACATCGCCGCCGATTCTCCGTCACTTCGACCCAGACGCCCCTACCGAAATCCACACGGACGCTAGTGGAGTCTGACATTCTGGCTGACATTCTGACAATGGCTGACATTCCCCGTCGCCTGAACCTGGGTGCTGCCATTCGCCGTCACCTAAACCTGGAGCTGCGCAACCGAACGCTACCTCTCATCATGGCTACCAACAACGCGCAACCAGGCTCTTCCACTCCATCCCCCAGCAACCCCGGCGTTCTTCGTTTGGAGAGCCCAAAGTCTTTAGCGGAGCTGATGAGACCAACGTGGAAGACTGGTTCGCTAACTACGAACTGGTGAGCGCAAACAACAAGTGGGATGACGCGGACAAACTGACCAACGTCATCTTTTACCTCACTGACGTGGCCGAAATGTGGTATAACAACCACAAAAACGACATTACGACGTGGTCCATCTTCAAAACGTCGTTTGCTGACGTTTTCGGCCGACCCGATGTCCGCAAGTCCAGAGCCGAACAACGCTTGCGGACTCGCGCACAGAAGCCATCTGAATCGTTCACCAGTTACATCGAAGACATTATTGGTCTTTGCAACCGTGTGAACAACGCCATGCCCGAGTCGGAGAAGATTCAACACATCCTCAAAGGGATAAATGACGGCGCATTTCAGATGGTCCTGGCGCGCAATCCTGCCACCGTTGCGGAACTTGTGACCTTATGTCAAAGTTTTGACGAGTTGAGGAAGCAGCGCGCCCTGACTAGGCAATTTTCCTCACACGCTGGCTAACTATCTGGTCTTACTTCTATTCCTGATTACTCAACAACCCTGCAAGAGATCAAAGACTTTGTGCGTGAAGAAGTAGCTAGGCAGCTGTCGTTGATTCCCTTCACACAGCAGCCGCCGTCCTCTCGTCTGCCCTTACCACTCCGCGACGTTATTGCCGAAGAGGTAGCTCAGGCTGTTCCCGTCGCTACCCACCAGCAGCCTGTGGCCATGCCTGTTCCCCATGCGCCAGCTATGCAGCCCGTGGTCGCACCTCTTACTTATGCCCAGGTGGTACGCAGCAGACCCCGCCAGCAGCTTTTGCCACCCATGCCTGCAGTTGCTCCCCAATCTACCCCTCTTACGACACCTTGGGCCGCACCGCGAGTCAGCAATTCCTGGCGCACTGCTGACAATCGACCGATCTGCTACGCCTGCGGTACTCCAGGACACGTGGCACGATATTGTCGTCGTCGCTTCCAATCGCAACGCAACGCTACTTGGGCGTTACCGTATGACCCGCAGCCCAGGCACCTACCTGCTCCCTATCCTTCACCGCAGTATGGCTACACTTACCTTCCTGAGACTCAGTCACCCCAGCTCCCATCTCAGACTCACTTTCCCCGCTCCCCTTCTCTTCGCAGGAGATCACTGTCCTTAATGCGTCCACTACCCGCTTCCTCCGACCGGACAACTAAACGCCGCAGTTCCAGAGGCAAAAACTGCGCCGTCACCGAAATGTCTAAGTCCTAACACTTCACCTGCTAACGTTGTCGCCATATCTGTAGATACGTTCCTAACTTTGCCCTCGTCGACACAGGTGCTGCCGTATCTGTTATAGCCACCCAGCTCTGCCGCTCCTTACGCAAAGTGACCACGCCGCTCTCTCGACTATCGCTTCTTACGGCTAGCGCACAACCAGTTCGACCTCTCGGCACCAATACGGCCGGCATATTCATCCAAGGCTCTATGTATGTTGTCGAGTTTATCGTCCTTTCTATGTGCTCGCATGACGTTATCTTCGGGTGGAACTTTCTGTCACATCATCATGCCATCATTGACTGCGCACGCATTGAAGTTCAATTTTCACACCTGTGTGACTAACCTTTGCACAAAACTCTTGAGCGGTCGCCAAACCTTGTAGTGCGGGATGACACTGATACTCCGCAGGCCTCTCTTGCCGTTGTCCCTGTTTGCTGCGATGACCATAACGATGCTACCTACGGTAATGTTTACACCTTTCGACATTTTCATGAGCCGCAGAGCTCTTCCTTTGCCTTTCGCTACACTTGCCGTCACTGCTGGCCGAAGCAATATTTTCGTCCACAACCACCTTTCTGCACCGCTTACGCTATTTTCCGGCGAATATCTCGGTCGAGTGGAGTACCTTGATTCTTCTTTATTTCTTAATATGCCAGACAAATCATGCAATAGCGCCTCGAATGAACTTCATGCCTTTTCTCCACTGGAACGCTCGTCGACTGACATCTTCTCGAGTTCCACCGACGACAGCGTAAGTGCTCAAAAATGCTCCGAGCTTCTTAATCTCCTCCAGAACTTCGCGAATTTATTCGACATTTTTTAGCCGCAATTGGGTTGCACTTCCGCAGTGCAGCACTACGTTGACACCGGTTCGCACCATCTATTGCGTCAAAGACCGTACCGTGTCTCTGCTGCAGAAGGTCACGTCTTCAACGACCAGGTCAAAGAGATGCTACGCCGTCGCGTTATTCAACCATCGCACAGTCCTTGGGCATCTCCTGTCGTTCTAGTTCGAAAAAAGGATGGATCGATTCGATTTTGCGTCGACTACCGACGATTAAACAAGGTGACGCGGAAAGACGTCTATCCATTACCGCGGATCGACCACGCCCTTGACAGCCTACAAGGAGCCGAATTTTCTCCTCCTTAGACTTACGATCTGGATACTGGCAGGTTCCTATGGCAGAAGCTGATCGCCAGAAAACTGCGTTCATTACACCAGATGGCCTGTACGAATTCAACGTACTGCCATTTGGGCTTTGTAATGCTCCTGCCACGTTTGAACGACTCATGGACCACACACTGCGTGGACTGAAGTGGTCTGTGTGTCTATGCTACCTCGACGACATTGTCGTTTTCTTTCCCGATTTTCCTACACATCTGCTTCGGCTCCAACTGGTTCTGACGTGTTTAACCAACGCTGGGCTCCAACTGAACCATAAAAAGTGCCACTTCGCCGCGCGAGAGCTGTCCATCTTAGGGCACATCGTGTCCAAGCATGGTATTCGACCCGACCCTGCAAAACTGCGAGCAGTCGCTGAGTTCCCGAAACCTACTACACTGAAAGAATTACGCAGTTTTGTCGGACTATGCTCTTACTTCCGGCGCTTCGTGCGAAATTTTGCGTCGATCATGTCACCACTGACCAACCTCCTACGCGGTGATGCAGACCTTTCATCCTGGTCTTCTGACAGCGATGTTCCGTTTGCCACGCTCCGTAGTCTGCTAACATCTCCTCCAATTCTTCGGCATTTCGACCCAACAGCTGCAACGGAAGTTCACCCAGACGCTAGTGGGGTTGGTCTAGGCACCGTCCTCGCCCAACGCAAGCCGGGCTACTCCGAATACGTCGTCGCTTATGCGAGTCGCACACTTACTAAAGCTGAGGCCAATTACAGCGTCATTGAGAAAGAGTGCTTGGCGCTAGTGTGGGCGCTTCGCACGTTCCGCCCTTATTTGTACGGTCGCCCATTCGACCTGGTAACGGACCACCATGCACTTTTTTGGCTCGCCACATTGAAAGATAGTTCTGGCCGCCTAGCTCGGTGGGCACTGCAAATACAGGAGTATGACATTCGTGTCATCTATCGCAGCGGACGCAAGCATTCTGACGCCGACGCCCTGTCGCGTTCGCCTTTACCTCCCGACTCGGCCTGCGGAACCACTGGTACCAACTCCATCGCATCTCTCGACCTCTACTCTTTTACCAGTGAACAATGCAAGGACCCGTGAATCGCTTCCCTTTTAAACTGTCTCTCTGAATCCTCAACCACTGCGGTACCACGATCTCTCCGACATCAAGCTGCTGATTTCGACATTCATGATCGGCTGCTACACCAACGCAACTATGCCCTTGAAGGTCGAAAGTGGCACTTGGTTGTCCCCTGCAGCTAGCGATGACAAATAAGCGCCTCCTTTCACGACGATTCCTAATGTGGCCATGCTGGAGTTTTCAAAACTTACGAACGCATTCGCCATCGCATCTACTGGCGCGGAATGTATAATTTTGTTCCAAAATTCGTCAATGGCTGCCCTGACTGTGAACGCCGCAAATCACTGCCTTTCCACTCGTCCGGTGCACTTCAACCGCTTTCGTGCCTTGCCAAACCTTTCTATCGGTTCGGAATTGATCACTATCGCCCTCTACCGACAACATCAGATGAAAGCCGGTGAATCATAGTTGCTATGGACCAGTTAGCACGCTACGCTGAGACCGCCGCTCTTCAAAGTGCCACTGCGTGGGACGTAGCCTCCTTCGTCCTCCATCGCTTCATACTACGACGAGCTTTCCTATCAGAAGTCGTCACGGCTCTGCTTTCTTAATGCCATGTTGTTCATCGCAAGACCACGGCATACCACCCGCAGACTAACGGGCTCACAAAGATATTTAACCGCACCTCAAAGATATGCTCGCGATGTGTATGACATCTGATCATACTAACTGGGATCGTATTATTCCACTCGTCACGTTCACATACAACACGGCGGCATATTCTACCACTAGATTTTCACCTTACTTTCTGCTTATGGACGCGAACCATCCCACACCATCGACACTCTCCTTCCATACTGTCCTTACGCATCCGAATGCCCATCTGTGTCCGACTCTGCCCGAAACACGGAAGAGTGCCGTGAACTCGCACACACCTTTACGTCACAAGAACAGCAGCGCCAGAAAGAAAACAACGCCGACTCTCCACGAAGCCATAGCTATTCCCCGGGATCATTTGTAAGGCTGGCTGTTCCTTACCAAACCCCCGGCCTTTCCTCAAACTCGTCCCAAATACGAGGATCCTTACCGCGTTTTGGAGCAAACCTCACCGGCAAATTTTCTTATTGAGCCACTTCCCCCATCTGACGACATCCACCGATGTGAATGTGACATCGTCCACGTCACCCGCCTTAAGCCATATTATGGCTCTCTGCCTCCAGACTATTATGTTGCCTGATTGATTGATTGATATGTGGGGTTTAACGTCCCAAAATCACCATATGGTTATGAGAGACGCCGTGGTGGAGGGCTCCGGAAATTTCGACCACCTGGGGTTCTTTAACGTGCACCCAAATCTGAGCACACGGGCCTACAACATTTCCGCCTCCATGGGAAATGCAGCCGCCACAGCCGGGGTTCGAGCCCGCGACCTGCGGTCAGCAGCCGAGTACCTTAGCCACTAGATCACCGCGGCGGGGCTATTATGTCGCCTGAATGGGTCTTTTTCGGCGGAGGCAAATTGTGAAGAAGAAAACGCATCGTTGGCAAGCAACATCCCCAACACTTGAGTACTGGGTTATGGGCTTCTCTCGCTCGCCTCGTGCTGATCATTGCCGATATCTGCTTGACTGTTGCTCTGTCCCAATAATGTTTTCGGGACGTGTTTTTCGATAATGTTTTTGGGCCACTGTCGCAACACATGCCAATAAACCGCTTTTCAATATATCAGGCAGGTCTGGCTAATAGCGAGCGGCGTGCGCGAGCTACTACTACAGCCACCGATTATCATCGTCTTCTTCATTACCAGCGGAACGTCCGTTATTCAGATTCACTACAATTACTCCCCGCAAGATAAAGAGAAGAGCCATCTTGGTGACCTATGGACAAGTAAACACGGGAGGGTCGTAGCAGGACTTAAGTCTCGAGACGTGGACAATTTCCTGGCCACGACGACGTTGGCCAGAAGATGGTTCCAGTGGCTCAATGAGTTAATTCACTGGTAACGTTTTTAGTAGCACGCGATATGGACCGGGATACTTGGGGACCAACTTGGTAGAAAGGCCAGGTGTAGCAGAAGAGACATGCAGCCAGACAAGTGAATCTGGATCGTAGAAAGTAGTGTAATTCGATGCGTCATGGTGGTGCTTTTGGCGTCCTTGGTCCTTGGTATTGAATAATCTTGCCAGTTGGCGGCATTCTTGAGCGTATGTAGCGGCTTGCGACAAAGTCATAGACCCTGAGGAGTCAGGTTTGTACAAAAGAATGGTGTCCATAGTTCAAGAAGGTTTGCGTCCGTAAAGGAGGAAAAATGGAGAGAACCCAGTAGTGCTTTGAATGGCGGTATTATAGGCGAACGTGATAAATGGGAGCACTCGGTCCCAATTGGAGTGGTCTGAAGAGATATACATAGACAGCAAGTACCAAGGGTGCGGTTGAAGCGCTCTGCCATTTCATTTGTCTGGAAATGATAGGCGCTTGTAGTGCGGTGAACGATGTGGCACTCACGCAGCAATGCAATGATGACGTCTGACAAGAATACGCGACCACGATCGCTCAGTAACTCCCGAGGTTCTCCATGATGTAATACGATGTTATGAAGAACGAAAGTCGCAACGTCTTTTGCTGTAGACGAGGGAAGGGATGAACTTTTGGCATACCACGTGAGATGGTCGACGGCAACTACGATCCAGCGGTTCCCGTCAGCAGTGTTGGGAAGGGGACCATAGATATCGATGCCAACGCGGTCGAATGGTCGGGAAAGGCATGGTAAGGGTAACAAGGAACCGCTGGCGTGATAAGAGGGAGTTTTTCGTTTCTGGCACGTAGAGCAGGCCCGAACGTAATTTCGTACAAAACTGTACATGTCACGCCAGTAATATCGAAGACTCATGCGAGAATAAGTCTTCAGGAAACCTGCGTGGCCACATTGGGGATCGTCATGAAACGTGGAACAAATTTCGGATCGCAGATGACGTGCAATCACGAGTAGCCACTGACGTCCACCGGGTGCGTAGTTGCGTCGGTACAGCACGTCGTCGCGAGTGACGAAGTGCTCGACATGCCGACGCAACGTGCGAGAAGGAGGGGAAGCCGTCAACCCAGCCAGGATGTCTAGAATCGAAGCAACCCAATGGTCCTTGCGTTGCTCAGATGGCATGTCGGCGATGGTGACGGCAGTAGCAACACAGGTTAGACTTTCGCAGCAGTCCGGGTCAGGGGGTAGGGGCGAACGCGATAGGGCGTCTGCGTCCGAATGTTTCCGGCCGGAGCGATAGACCACGCAAATATTATAATCTTGGAGGCGTAATGCCTATCGGGCGAGGCGACCGCTAGGATCCTCCAATGACGACAACCAGCACAGGGCGTGGTGGTCAGTCACGACGTAAAAAGGGCGCCCGTACACGTAAGGTCGAAATTTTTCTGTCGCCAAAATAATGGTGAGGCATTCCTTTTCAGTGACGGATTAGTTAATTTCGGCTTTGCTAATAGTTCGGCTTGCATAGGCAACTACGTACTCTTGGAAGCCGTCTTTATGACGTGCAAGAATAATGCCTAGCCCGACACCACTAGCGTTGGTGGGGATCTCTGTGGGTGCCGATGGGTCGTAGTGTCGCAGAATAGGCGGCGACGTGAGGAGACGGCGCAGTTCATTAAAAGAATTGTCACAGGTGGCAGACCAGGCTGAAAGGTCTCTGGAGCCGGCTAGGAGCTTGGTCAAAGGAGCGATGATCGTCGCGAAATTGCGGACAAAGCGCCGGAAGTAAGAGCAAAGGCCTATGAAGCTTCGGAGCTCTTTGATGGTGGTCGCTTTGGGAAACGCAGAAACGTCTGTAAGTTTGGCAGGGTCAGGAAGAATGCCGTCTTTTGAAACCACGTGGCCAATGATCGTAAGCTTTCGAGCGGCGAAATGGCACTTCTTCAGATTCAGTTGCAGCCCCGCGGCAGAAATACACGCGAGGACTTTCTCGAGGTGGGATAAATGGGTTGCGAAATCAGATGAAAAGACGACAATGTCATCTAAATAACAAAGGCAAACGTTCCACTTGAGGCCTCGAATGATAGAGTTCATCATTCACTCGAAAGTAGCTGGCGCGTTGCAGAGGCCGAAGGGCATGACTGTGAATTCGTAAAGCCCGTCGGGCGTGATGAAAGCTGTTTTTTCGCGATCGGCCTCTGCCATGGGTACCTGCCAGTATCCAAAGCGCAGATCAAAAGAAGAGAAAAATTCGGCTCCCTGTAGGCAGTTCAAGGCATCGACAATGCGTGGCAGCGGATGGACATCCTTGCGCATGATTCGGTTGAGACGTCGGTAGTCCACGCAAAACCGGATGGATCCGTCCTTCTTCTTCACCAACACAACTGGAGAGGCCCAGGGACTGCTTGACGGTTCGATTATGCCACGTGTCAGCATATCGACAACCTGTTCATTGATGGCACGGCGTTCGGTAGTTGACATACGATATGAACGCTGCCGTAATGGCGTCTCTTGACCGGTATCTATACGGTGAACAACAGATGACGCTCGACCTAAGGAAGGCTGATTGA
This sequence comes from Rhipicephalus annulatus, assembly GCA_013436015.1. Classification (NCBI taxonomy): domain Eukaryota; kingdom Metazoa; phylum Arthropoda; class Arachnida; order Ixodida; family Ixodidae; genus Rhipicephalus; species Rhipicephalus annulatus. The sequence continues at coordinate 416,348 of WOVY01002972.1, read as the reverse complement.
GGTCAAACAAGGCTTGAAAACGCTGTAGGAGCTTCATGAGCTGTTCCTGCTGCCCAGGCGTGAGGTTGTGATCAACGAACTTGCGGAATACATCCATAGGTTCATTAGTGTCAGTTGCGGGTGTAATGGCACAAGTCGGTAAAAATGGCTTGTCTGGATAGATCGGGTCTTCAAAAATACAATTTAAGGTCTCGAGGCTTCCCAGACACTCGCCGCGTAGCAGGCTGTACTGGCAAGCGGAAACGTTGCACGCATAAAGTACTGCCGAACCATTGGAAAAGTTGATGATGGCAAACGGGAGGACGATGGTTCGGTATTGCACACTAGCTATAGTTGGTTGGGACAGGAGCGTCGAGTTAGTGGCAGCAGGGGAAAACACGGGCAATAGGACGGTGGATAACGGCGCGATGCGAACGTCAGCTGCGGCAAACACTTTCGAGGGACTGTGGTAGTCAATATCAAGGCACGGATTCATCAACGTGAGTTCAGCATGAGTGCAGTCGACGAGGGCCTGATGGGTAGAAAGGAAATCCCATCCTAGTATGACGTTGTGAGATGAACGTGGGAGAACAACAAAATTGACGGCGTACCAAACATCTTGAATAAGAACGCGTGCTGTGCACTGAGCTGTCGGCGCGATGAAATGGGAGGTGGCTGTACGCAGAGCAAGATTCGTAAGCGGCGTTATAACTTTTCTCAAATCGCGACACAGTTTTTCACTAATTACAGAAACGATGGCGCCTCTATCGAAAAGTGCACGTACAGCAACATCTTCTACTATCACATCAATTTCGTTGGCCGGACAAAGAGGAAATCTTGAAAAGTTCGACGACAACGCAGTTCTTGCATCTGGAACTGCGGCTGTCAGTTTTCCTTTCGAGTGGGGCTCGTGCGCCGCAGCATCGGGGAGAAAGATCGGCGACGGGGTGGTAATGACCGGCGAAAATCTACAGGGCGTCGTGGGGACAATGAGTCGGGGATGGGAGAAGATTGTCGCTGGGGGTTCTGGGCAGCCTGGTAATTTGCAGAATTCCCATGGTCTGTAGGCTTGAAGTTGCGACGGCGACAGTAGCGTGCTATATGTCCCACGAAACCGCATGCGAAACAGATGGGTCGATTATCTAAGGTGCACCATGGGTTAACGACAGAAGGTGCAGGGGGCGAAACGGGATGGGGTGCCGTGTATGTAGGCAGCTTCGTATGGTAGGAGGACCCGGTGCCCCGGTATGCGCCAGAGACAGGTGGGGCTAGGGGTCTAGCAACGACGGCAGCATAGGTCATCGGCGTAGGGACAGATGGCGATGGAGGCAGTGCCTGCGTGACCTGTGTCTCAATGACCTGGCGTATACGTGGGTCTAATGAGGTCGCTGGCGTGCATGCTTCGGCCACAAGAGAAAGCTGACACACAACTTCTTCACGAATGAATTGTTTGATGTGGGGCAGTAAGAGGATGTGATAAGCAGCGACGTCGTCCACGAGGGTGGAAATTTCAGCCGTATCTTCAGCGGCCCTGCGCGTCGAGACACGCTGCTTGCGCAGCTCGTCGTACTCCTGACAGAGCTGGGCAACATCGCGGATGGTCTGTGGATTCTAGCGACGAGCATCTGGTAGGTATCGTCGTCAACTCCTTTGATGATGTGCTGGATTTTGTCGCGTTCGGTTATAGATTCATCGACGCGCTTGCAAAGAGACAAGACATCTTCAATGTAACTTGTAAAGGTCTCGTCCCTGCGCTGGACTCGACTACGGAGACGCTGTTCCGCGCAAAACCGGCGCACGGCGGGACGACCGAAGACCGTGGCGATGGTGGTCTTGAAGGCGGACCAGTAGGTGATTTCGCCTTCGTGGTTCTTTAACCAGAGGCTGGCCACATTCGCGAGGTAAAAGCGCACATTTGTGAGCTTGCCGCAGGCATTCTACTTGTTGGAAGCGCTTACGATTTTGTACTCGACGAGCCAGTCCTCGACGTCTTGTTCGTCGTTGCCGCGAAAAATTGGTAGGTCGCGTTGCCGAGGCACGCCAGTACAGTAGACTGTCGTTGGTAAGGCAGCTTGAGAAGAGCCAGGAGCAGTCATGATGAATGCTGAGGGTAGCGTCCGATTGCGAAGTTCCATGTTGATGGGAACCCTGGCTCCTCCACCACTTAAAATAGAGGTGTTGTACGTCGAGAAAGGTTCAGACGCAGCTTGGCGAAATGTGCTTTATCAGGCAGGTCTGGCTATTGGCGAGCGGCGTGCGCGAGCTACTACTACAGACACCGATCATCATCACCGATCATCATCGTCTTCTTCATTACCAGCAGAGCGTCCGTTATTCAGATTCATTACAATATATATATATATATATATATATATATATATATATATATATATATATATATATATATATATATATTATATATATATATATAGCTGTTGGTGCTCAGCTTTGTACAAAGCTGAGCACCAACAAACTGTACCTTCAATCCTGATGAAGGCCAGACTCTAGGCCGAAACATCGAAATAAACAACGTTGTGACCGCTCAAGGAGGATCTACTTGACTATATATATATATATATATATATATATATATATATATATATATGACTTATTGTTACACACGGCAAGGTAAATTCATGGGGGTTTTAATAGGCCCTGAGTCCGCGATCACCGTATAATGATGATGATCTCCACCGCCATGGCTCGTACCCACTCAGAGGGATCGCAGTGGAGGCAACGTTGTCTTCATTCTCTACCCGCGCTTCCCTTGTTTTTTCTGGTAGTGATACTTCTTATCATTCCTCCGGTCTCAGACGAAGCCCTCTGGGCGAGTCATTCTTGCATCCTCCGTGTAAATGGCTTCAGGCGGGCAACATGCGTCACCTCTCTCTTGCTTGAACGTCGGCCACTAGTGGTGACACGTGCAATTTCATAGTTGACCTCGCTGAGACGATGAAGTATCACGAAAGGACCGGCGTAGTGTGCCAGTAGCTTTTGGCTCAAGCCGCGTCTGCGTATTGGGGTCTACACCCACACTAGATCACCGGGGGCATAGGTTACATGCCTGTGTTGACTGTCGTAGCGAGTTTTGAAGGACTCTTGCGCTGCCAGTGTACGTAGGCAGGCAAGTCGACGTGTCTCTTCTGCACGGCACAAAGTTTCCGCAATTGTTAAATCGTCATGGACGACAAAAGGAAAGATAGTGTCCAGCGTATGTTGAAGTGAGCGAGCGCAGAGCAGATAGAAAGGGCTGTAGTCTGTCGTTTCGTGTTTCGACGTGTTGAAGGCGTACGTGACGAATGGTAAAACTTCATCCCAGTTTTTGTGGTCGGAGGCGACGTACATTGACATCATGTTGATCAACGTTCGGTTTGTGCGCTCGGTGAGGCCGTTAGTTTGTGGATGATACGCAGTTGAGTGTCGGAACTTGGAAGCACACAAATGAAGTAATGATTCGACAATATCAGCGGTAAATTGTCGTCCACGGTCACTTATTATCACGCGAGGAGGTCCGTGTCGGAGAATGACTGAATTCAACAGGAACTCCGAAACCTGGACTGTCGTGGCGGAGCATAAGGCAGCCGTCTTGAAGTACCGCGTCAGGTAGTCGGCGCATACAATTATCCACCGGTTACCTTTTGTGGAGCGTGGAAATGGTCCCATCAGATCAATACCGACCTTTTCAAAAGGGGAACCGGCAGGCTTTACAGGTTGTAGGTGACCAACTGGACCCGAGGAGGGCCGCTTGTGGCTCTGGCACTGCATACAGCTGGCCACGTAGTTCTTAATTGTCTTGCTCATTTTCGGCCAATAGAACCGCTCTTTCGTGCGACTAAGTGTTCGTGCGGTGCCTAGATGGCAAGAGGTGGGGTCATCATGCGTGAGACTCTGAACAGACGTTTGGAGAGACGCAGGAACAACTAGCAGAAAGTGGGCGCCCGTCGTGGACAAGTTTCTCTGGTAAAGAGGACTGTTTTGGACGCAGAATCGGACTTCGCTTAATGAATTTCTCGCTCCAGGGAAGAGAGCTTTCAAGCTTGGGTCATTACGCTGCTCAGCGGCGAAAGTCACGGCATCGGGAAAGCCAGATGACAGCGAAGCGATAAGGTGGTCAAAGCTATCGCCTTCACAATCTGTCGATGTTAGCGGCATTCTGGAGAGGCAATCCGCATTAGCGTGTAGACGGCCAGTCTTGTATGAAATGGTGAAGACATGTTCTTGCAAACGAATGGCCCATCGTGCGAGGTGGCCGGATGGGTCACGAAGGTTGACCAGCCAACACAGGGAATGCTGATCTGGGAAGATTGTGAACGGGCGACCATAGATGTCTGAGCGAAACCGTTGCACGGCAAAAACTACCGCTAGGCATTCCTGTTCGGTCATTGTGTGTTGCGTTCAGGCTTGCTTAAAGAACGACTTGCGTGCGCCACAACGTGTTCCTTCTTGCCAGAACGCTGAAAGAGAACAGCACCGATATCGATGCCACTTGCGTCTGTGTGAATTTCCGTGGGCGACGAAGGATTGAAGTGCCGAAGTATTGGCTGCGAAGTTAACAAACACTTCAGCTTGTGAAAAGCGGCATCGCACTCGGAGGTCCACTGAAACGGGCTGTTCTTGCGTAGAAGGCTCGTCAGGGGGTGAAAGACATCCGCAAACTTGGGTACGAACCGGCGGAAATACGAGCAGAGCCCGATGAAGCTACGCAGTTGTTTCACAGATTTAGGACGCTCGAACGATTCAACGGCCGCTGTCTTTTGCGGGTCAGGTCTAATGCCATCTTTGTCGACGAGATGTCCTAACACCAATGTCTGTCGCTCGCCAAAGTGGCACTTTTTTGAATTCAATACAAGGCCAGCTTTTTCAATGCAGCTGAGCACGAGGTCTAGGCGAGTGTTGTGCTCCTCAAACGTACGGCCAAAAATTACGACATCATCAAGGTAACACATACATATATGCCATTTTAAACCACGCAATATAGAGTCCATAAATCTTTCGAATGTCGCAGGAGCATTACATAATCCGAATGGCATAACGTTGAACTCGTAAAGTCCGTCGGTCGTAACAAATGCCGTCTTTTCTTTGTCAGCTGCGTGCATCGGAATTTGCCAGTAACCTGTTCTCAGGTCGACAGATGAAAAGTAGGACGCGGAATGCAGGCAGTCTAGAGCGTCATCGATGCGCGGCAGTGGATAGACGTCTTTCTTGGTAACAGAATTCAGTCGGCGGTAGTCAACGCAAAATCTCCACGTACCATCCTTCTTCCTCACTAGAATTACGGGAGCAGCCCACGGACTCGCCGATTCCTGTATTATTCCCTTTTCCAGCATCTCTTAAACTTGCTCGTTGATGATCTTGCGCTCCGATGGTGCCACTCGGTAAGGTTTCTGCGTAATGGAATGCGCCGATTAGGTGTGGATCTGATGACGTATCCGGGACGCTGGGATTAAGGGCCTTTGGCTGTATTTAAAAAAATCGAACACTTTCGAGTGCTTAGACAGAACGTTGAGCAGGGTATGACGTTCACTTTGGTCAAGTGACTTGCTGACCATTTGTAGCAATCGGGCATCTTCTGAACCCTCTAAGCCTAGATGTTCATTTTGGCTTGTAGCATCAACAAGCGCAACCAGCGTCGTACATGACTCGGGTCTAAATACTGCAAGTTTCATGCCGCCTGGCAGAATAGCAGGCTCCATGGAACTGTTCATTGTCCAAACACCTGCCCGTCCATCAACGACTGACACTATACAATGGGGAATGAGAATGTTTTTTTTTTTCAGGCATGCCGAGGGAATCGGTTCGAGCGTGGCGTCAAACGTGCCACAGTTGTTACTGGAACATGTCATAGGAACACACGCAGCAGAAAATGCAGGAACGACTGTGTCCACGGAGACGAAAAAGATGCATTCCTCTGGACAGGAATTTTCCAAGAGCGCCGTTGGGAAAGTACCATGTATAGAAAGATGCCCACTTCTGCAGTCTACAGTTGCCCCACACTCACAGAAGAAGTCAATACCCAAGATAACATAATGTGTAGACCGCGGAATAACCGCGAACTCTGTGCAAAACACCTTGCCACACAGCGAGACGTCCACAGTACAATATCCCACCGGACACAACACGTCACCACTTACACCACGAAATGTCACACCATGGTTCAGGCAAAACATCACTTTTGGTCCTAGCAGGTTCTTAAAATTACACTCATCACCGAAACTGTCGCGCCTGTATCAACAAGTGCCATAGTAGCCACTCCATTGAACTACACGAACTTTGTTCTTCAACATAAACGCTGACGGGGGTATATCTGTAGATAGCACCTGTGATCTTGCGGCTTAACTTTGTTCTTCAGCATAAACGCTGACGGGGGTATATCTGTAGATAGCACCTGTGATCTTGCGGCTTCACCCCCACTGGCCGCACCGACTAGTTTTCCGGCGGCGGTGTACGTGCGCGTCGCCGTGACGACGGCGATCGTGGAGCATGGGGAGCTGGAGGTGGCGTCAAACTTCGATCAGAGGCCGGCGAGTGTAACGTGTCCCGGTAGGTGCGCGTGGTTTCCGTGACGTGGAGTGCGGATAGTCGAAATGTTGGTGATACAAAGGCGAAGACTGTCGCTGATATGGGCGGTGGTCACAAAAACGTGCGATATGAACCGGGACGCCACAGTTGTAGCATACCGGAATTGGTCGAGGGGCACGTGTCTGCCCAGAGTATCCTCTCAGAAGGCATGGGATAGTGGTGCCGCCCTTCAGGGGCACTGTTGGCAGGCGATGTTGGGTAAACAGGCGGGCGAAAACTTCGTTCGTAGTTGGGAGTTGGATGACGGGGGAATCCAGCCTGCCATGTGCCTTGATATTCATAAGCGTCTGCAGCGTTGATCGATGGTTGCCATGGTGGAAGAAAAACAGTAGTCCGCACACGTTCTGGTTCGTTTACGTACACATCCTGAAAATCGCTGGGGCGATGATAGGTCTGCTGAGATCGAAGCAGCTCTTCTCTGACATTCTGCCGTATGGTCAAAGCAAGGTCGTTAGGCGGCACTGTTTCAACACTAGCAACAGTGGGGACGTTGGACAGGCGGCCGAATTTAGGAGGAATTCGTCGCATCTTGAGGGATTCAAAGGTACGTTAATGCTTTATCACGTCAGACACGGAGTTCAAGCAGTCTTTTCCAATTAAGAAATTATACACATCTTCGGCTATACCCTCGAGAGCGTGTCCAACCTTGTCTTCTTCAGACATCCTCCCATTCACGATCTTGCACAGCTTCAATATTTCTTCAATGTATGTCGTACATGTTTCTCCTGGAAGCTGTGCCCTCTGAGACAATGTCTGCTCCGCGCGTTTCTTCTTTGCATCCGAATCACCGAAACACTTCTGCACTTCTTCAACAAAACGTTCCCAAGTAGTGAACATGTCCTCGTGGTTCTCGTACTACATGAGGGCGGTGTCAGTTAACGAGAATACGACATGATTGAGCTGTTCGTTCGAGTCCCAGCCAATGCTTCTGCTCACCCGCTTGTAGTTCTTGAGCCACACGTCGACGTCTTCTCCTGAGGTTCCGCCGAAGTTTGGCGGCACTCTGTAGTATGGCGCGGAACCCATTAGAGTTGGTCTTGAAGCATTGGATGGCTGCTCTTGGGCTATTACGATCGGTGAAGGTGGAAGTCCGACGAGGCGGCGGCTGCGACGAAGTCCTGGTAGTGAAGCTTCCGTCTTTGGGTTCGTCCTACCCAGCACCTTCCACCAAATTGTTACACACGGCGAGGTAAATTAAGGGGGGTTTTAATAGGCCCTGATTCCGCGATCACCGTATAATGATGATGATCTCCACCACCATGGCTTGTACCCACTCAGAGGGATCGCAGTGGAGGCAACGTTGTCTTCATTCTCTACCCGCGCTTCCCTTGTTTTTCCTGGTAGTGATACTTCTTATCAATATGAAGGCATGGAAGGAGAAGCCGAGGAGGAAGATGTGATTAATGAAAAAAAACGGCGTATGAGCCAGGCCACGTCTCCCATTCATCATAGCGTCACACGAGTCGACAGGATGAAGGCCTGGCCGCCGCTCACCAGCCTCACATCATTCACGACGGCACCGGCAATACGCCTCAACTAAATATCGACTACAGAAGAGGTGATCTCAGGCGCATGTAGTTACCAGCATCATGACAGAACCATCGACTGACCTCCCCATCGCAAAGTACACCGGATCAGCGGATGACGTACCCGTAGAGGACTGGTTTAACCAATTCAAGCTTCACGCCAACGCTGCGTTCTGGTCGGAACGGGAGATGGTTACGAACTTCAGCGACCACGTCACCGGTGAGGCACTTAAATTTTACCTCACCCAGTTATTCAAGAACTACGAGCCTTGGCAAAAGAAAAAAAAAGGAAATAATCATCTGGTTTCAGGACTATAATGAAGATGCGATTAGAACACGCACTCTCAGTGCATTCAAACTCAGTCATCGCAGTCATAAGCAGCCTTCACACATTCGAGCACAAAGCAGGAATTTACAATTCCCGTCAGGTGAAGTTAGCCACGTGCTCACAGAAAGACCACGTGGTCGTTTTCCCAACCTTCCACATGATTCCTCACCTGCACAAATATCGCCAAAGCTCAACTCTTGGCTGCATAAAAGAATAATCTACTATTGATGACCCAGATGCACCTAATAATTTGTGCCGCATGCGTACTTTGCAAATGAACTTGGTATCACCTGTCATCAACATTACCGATACGCCTGAAGAAAGAACCTGGTAAGAACGTCGGATTTACGCATGACGAGTTAGCGAATCCGCACGAAACCAACACAGAAAACGAATGTTCACAGAAATCTTATTCGTTCAAAGTATTCAGCTCAGCAGGTCCACAAACACAGAAGCATTCACAATCAGGATCTTGTGAACCAAAGTCTTCTGCAGAAGCGTCTAGTGTCCATCAATCACAGAATCAAAGCAAGGCAGAAGGCTCCGACGCATCGAACATCGCACGCTGCTAAGCGCAAGAGCCCTTTGTAGTGAACAGTGCAGAAGAAGCCTCCAAAGACCTTTGTCGATTATCGTGCACCACCTTCATTTCTTTCGAGAATCACGACAGCCCAACGACTGCCAACTATTTACTGGTCACATCAACTATCAAAGAAAAGCAGACTCGTGTTAGTAAAAGAGTACCACCTCGTCAGATTCTGCAACATCAGCAGTGTCAGCAGAAACTCAAACTTCAGAAACTATGGCACTTACATCAAGCAAAACGACAAACTAAAAGGAGATCACAAGTAGACTTGCGGCTTATGCATGATCGTCAGGAACGACACCAACTAAAGGAAAGACCAAGTAAACACCTGAGCCATATTCGTTGAAGGAAATCTTCAGTACCAGATAAAAATTCATCAAGTAGAATCCTAGCGACGGAGATACTATCACAGAAAGCCACGAAACCGATTGGACGCTACCATTTGCAAAATCCAGGAACACAAACATCTTATCATCACCTTCGGTTCTCGCAAACTCAAGTTCGAAGCAATGCTTCTGTCACAGCCACGCCACAGAATACAGCGCCATGACAGAAAATTCGGCGCCTACGACGTCCGACCTTCAAATGCTATAAGGACGTCCAACATCGTTTGTTTTTCGCAGCTGCGGAAGCCATGTCATAGTTCAGTTGTGCAGCAAGCGGTTATCTTCTCCATAACACCACAGTCAGCCTCGTCCACCAGAACTCCTGCGTTAACCGGACTTCTGCCTTTTCCCTTGAAATCTTTGAAAGTTTACGGAACTCCCCTAGAGCATAGAACCAATTAGGAATTTTGACATTTGTGACTTTTCAACCTCTCCTTGTTTACTTTTTTTTGTTCGTACTTCACACCTTCTTTCGGGGGGAGGGGGGAGAAGCCGTGGAAGAGGAAGTGCTTAATGGAAAAAACTGCGTATGAGCCAGGCTACGTCTCCCATTCATCATAGCGTCTCTCTCTCTCTCTCTCTCTCACACACACACACACACATACACACACACATATATATATAAATATATGTTTATTGGGTGAACCTAACGGGCAGGTGGAAGATTTGAGATAGCGACAAGACGAGGAAGATGGTGGAGCTCGAGTGCCTATCTCGTGGTGCCTAACTCTGAGATGATGATTGCTGTTCCCTGGTGTCGTCATCATTGCTTCATTATAATTGCCCCCGTCGAGAAAGATGAAGCCATCCTGGCTATCTAACAGGGGGGATCGGGCGGGTCGAAGTACGGCTTGAAGCGGTCCACGTGAACACTATCATGTCCACGCCAACGATAGTAACCGAACAGCGTAAGCGGTTCAATGGCATAATTGACGGGCGATGTGGGCTCTATCACGCGGTATGGACCATAATAATTTGAAAGTAGCTTAATAGACAAACTATAGGTGCATAGGGTGGTACATACAGACATACAAGGTTTCCAGGGCGAACTTTGCGGTAGGAGGGTGGTTATCATCGCGGGGCTTTTTCTGGCGTTGCATGGTCTGCCGTAATAAACTGCTTCACTAGTTGGCGGCATTCTTCGGCGTGACGGGCGGCTTCCGACATGGCCGTGCACTAAGATGCGTCTGGTGCGTATGGCAGCAAAGTGTCAACTGGGTGGGATGGTTGACGTCCGTATAGGAGGAAGAATAGGAAAAAGCTGAGGGTGGCTTTGATAGCGGTGTTGTACGCATAGGTCGCAAAGGGAAGAACAGGTCCCAGTTTGTTTGGTTAGATGCCACATGCGTCGCGAGCATGTCACCCAGGGTCCGATTAAACGGCTCAGTCAGGCCATTTGTCTGAAGGTGGTAAGCTGTACTCTTCCGGTGTACAATATGACATTGATGGAGAAGTGCTTAGAATATGTCAGATATAAATACACGGCCCCCATCACTGAGGAGCTCGTGAGGAGGACCGTGACGCAACACAAACCGATGGAGAACGAAAGATGCGACGTCCTGAGTGGTCGTGGTAGGAAGAGCAGCGGTTTCGGCGTACGTGTCAGGTGATCTACAGCAACGATAGCTCACCGGTTACTGGCTGTGGTCAATGTCAGAGGTCCATAAAGTCTATTTTGACGCTATAGAATGGGAAGTCGGAGCACGCAAGCGGCTGTAGTGGAAATGCGCTTGGGTTCGGTGGCTGTTTCCGTCGGTGACACTCGTGGCAGCCGCGAATAAGCTGTCGAACAAATGTAAACATCCCACGCCAGTAGGGCCGCTTCCTTGAACGTTCGTAGGTCTTGAAGACACCGGCGTAAGAGCATTGTGGGTCGGAGTGAAAGGATGCACAGATTGTAGCGCACAGCTTGTAGCGCAAGCAGCCACTTCCTGACGTCTGGTTTTTTGGTACAAGGGGCCACCACAAATGGTGAAGTGCGAAGCCAAGTGTCGCATTGCTTGAGTGGTTGGAAAAGTTGGTGCACCAGATAAAACGTCCAGAAGCGAAGTTATCCATAGATCGTCGTGCTGTGCAGAGGACATTGTGTCGATGTCAAGAGCTGACAGTGCGTGTTCTTTAGAAGATATAGAGGCAGCCTCAGTAAAGTGGTGATCACGAGAGCGCATCAGCATCGGCATGCGGGCGGCCGAAACGGTACATGACGCGGATTTCATACCCTTGAAGTCGCAGAGTCTAACGAGCAAGGTGATCTGATGGATCCTTGAGCGACGACAACCAACATAAGGCATGATGGTATGTAACTACAGCAAACGTGAGGCCATATAAGTATGGGCGAAGCTTGACAATCGCCCAAAGTATGGCTAAGTACTATTTTACGGCAACACTGTAAATTACCTCAGCCTTGTTGAGCGTTCTGATGGCGTAGGCGACGACATACTCAGGGGATCCGGGCTTGCGTTGAGCGAGAACTGCACCGAGACCGACACCGCTGGCGTCTGTATGAATCTCAGTTGCTACCGTGGCATCATAGTGGCGCAATATAGGCAGTTATGTGAGGAGACGGCGAAGAGGGGTAAAGTCGGGATCACACCATGGCGAAATACCATGGACACTGCATAAAAGTTGGGTCAAAGGGGGCAATTATTGAAACAAAGTTGCGCACAAAGCGACGAAAGTAGGAGCACAATCCTACGAAGCTGTGTAGCCGTTTTACAGTCGTCGGTTTCGGGAATTCAGCGACAGCGCGTAGTTTAGCGGGGTCGGGAAGAACGCCATTCTTTGATACGACGTGACCGATAATAATGAGCTTCCGAGCGGTGAAGTGGCATTTCTTGAGATTCAGTTGGAGGTGCGCATTCTTCAGACGCGTGAGGACATGTTTCAAGTGTACAAGGTGTGCGGCGAAATTGGGTGCAAAGACGACAATATCATCGAAGTAGCAGAGGCATATGTTCCATTTCAAACCCAGCAGAACCGAGTCCACTATGCACTCGAATGTGGCCGGTGCATTGCAGAGGTGAAAGGGCATGACATTGAGCTTACATAGCCCGTCTGGTGTCACAAAGACTGTTGTTGGACAATCGGCATCTGCTAAGGGCACCTGCCAATACCCCGAACGCAAATCTAACGAGGAAAAAAAACTCGGCACTTTGTAAGCAATCAAGAGCGTCATCAATCGTGAACAAAGGGTATACGTCTTTGTGAGTGATCTTATTAGAGCGCCTGTAATCAACGTAGAAGCAAATTGTACCATCCTTCTTAGCAAGAACGACAGGTGGTGTCCATGAATTTCAAAAAGCTCGGATAACGTCGCGCTTGAGCATATCGTCAACCTGTTAGGTGATAACCTGACGTTTGGTGGCAGAAACACGGTATGGTCGCTTTAATACTGGCGCGTTGGAACCTGTGTCAATGCAGTGAAATAAAGTGGGAGCTTGGACAAGGGTAAGTTGAGTAACGTCAAAGGATTCACGGAACTGGCAAAGTAGCTGAAAAAGCTCAGAGCGTTCAAATAGCGATAGCCTGTCGGCGATCGATGAATCGAAAAGCTTGGATAGTGGTACATTGGCAGGGTTGAGGGCACTGAAGGCGTCGTAGTCACTGAAAGAATTTGGCGGCATGGTGAAAATTTGTTTTTTATCAATGCCAAGCACGTGTCCAAGAGATTCACAATGGAACAGCTCGACGGGATACGGGAGGGGATTGATGAGGCACAGAGCACTGTTTCCTTCAGAAATGGAAAGGGTTGGATAAGGCAAAGAAGTTATCTTCGAATAATGAAGGGGCTCGCTGGTTCAAAGATTGCAGCTTCGTCTCTGGTGCTGTCATAAAACACGGGGAGCAACAGAGCTGCTGTCGGAGAAATTTCAGTGCCTGCCTTCTTTGACGAAGAGTTTGTGTACGGTGGGCTGAATGCGGTTGGTTGGTTGGTTGGTCGTTAAACAGGAATTGTCCAAGTTCCGATTTTGCCCAATCAATATTGGCGTGGTTATGAGATAGAAATTCCCATCCAAATCCAAGTATGATGTCGTGTGAGCATGACGAAAGGACAAAAAACTGAACAGTGTAATGCTTCTTCGCGATAATCAGTCGGAGATTACAGGCGGCTACAGGCTGAACCGGGTTTCTATTCCCTGTTTGCAAGGACATCATATCAAGAGGCGTAGTCACTTTTCAGAGCTTGCGGCAAAGTTTAGCGTCTATCACGAAAACGGCAGCACCGGTTTCCACTAAAGCATATGCTCGAGTACCTTCTACAAAAACTTCAACAATTTTTGACGGCAATATCCGAGGACTTGAGCATTTTGACAGCGCAGTTCTTGCCTCCTGAACTGCGGCGGTTAGTTTCCCTTACGTTCAGGAGCTGGCCGACAACGCATGGGTGACAGGAGGTGACGACGGGGTGAAGGTGAGCGACCAGAGATAGCCCGTAGACATTCCCGCGAAGACAAGCTTGAATGAAGATTTGAATTTCCCAGACGAGGTGGAGGAAGGTCCATGAAGCTGTTGTGTCAGGACATCTGTGTATCCCAGCACGTGACGACGGCACTATCGGGTGATATGGCCAGGACCGCTGCACGCAAAACAGATGGGCCGGTTATCGCGCGTTCTCCAAGTATTGGCGACGAGGGGAGGAGCCCATGCAGTGGACGGGTGAGTTCCACTTGATTCCATTTGTTATAATTACTCACCCATACATTCCTTGGCATTACTGTCTGTTAGATCTCATTAATATTGCGTCAAAACACGGAAAAACGAGCCCTTATGTATACAGTTTTTTCCCTTATTCATTAACGAGGGTCTCGTCCTGGCAGACTTGGTGTCATTAGGTTGTATTCGAGGGACTATTGGTCAGCTGCCCGCTCGTAATAATTTCACGTGCTACGTGACGCCACACATGCGCATAAAAGGGTGTTTCACACTCGCCGCTTGGCTTATAGATTGCGCTGAGTCATACTCCTATTTCTAAATTCACATATAAACCCCAAAAAGTGGATGGAGGGAAGGCCACTGTGATAGCTCAGTGGTTCGAGCATCGACCGCGTTATTCGAAGGTCGTAGGTTCAATTCCTGCTGACGGTTGGTTATTTTTCACCCACTTTTCTTTCTTTCTGTTTACAATCCATTTGTTCTGTTAACTTCCCCTATACATTCCTTGCCATTACTGTCTGTTAGATCTCATTATTATAGTGTCAAAACACACAAAAATGAGCCCTTAATGTATACACTTCTTTCCTTTCATACATACATATATATATATATATATATATATATATATATATATATATATATATATATATATATATATATATATATATATATATATATATATATATATATATATATTATGACTAAGACCAGTGGAATCGGTGCTCTGGGCGCGACCAGCTGAATGGAAGAAGCAAAAGAAGACCAGACGGACGAGGTAAGAATAAAACAGCCAGCCCGCAGCAAGGGTGCTGTCTCTGTCTCGTTTATTCCTCTACAATGGCGCAGTTGACAGTTGAACCTTGCGGCTCAGCCATCTGTCCGTAGCCTCATGGATCGTCGACAGCGCACGCTTCTCCATCAAGGAACGCCGTCCACGCTTCGCTCACGATAGAGTCATCAACCCGGCCGTCGCTATGGCTGCCCATCTGACCATCAGTGGACGGCGTCTATGCCTTCCGTGCGATACCAGGACATGGCCTAACGAACACCATGCTACCACTTCGCTGCAGGAATACGCACAGTATAAATTCTTTGGTAATGCTTTTCAAGCTTCCCATGGCATGCCTTCCGTTGCTAGTACTCTTCCAGCATACGGGCCACCACCAAGCGCTGTCCAGATTTCCCTGCTCGTGGATCTCAACAATGAGAGTGCGGGAACCACTCGAGACTCGGCAAACGTGATCCCTGTCTCTGCAGGCTTCACCCCCAACAACACCCCTATCATCGCGCGACTCCGCGGCACGGTCAACGCCTTAGAAACATCACACCCTGTGCTGTTTCCTGCCATCCTGCCGGCATTTAGCACCGCCGATGCCATGCTGGATACAGAATCCTCACATGACCTGGAGGCCAGCCCACCCGAGCAGCGCAGAACGTCCGAGATGCCCTTGTGTAGCTCTTGGACCAGCTGGCCGGCTTCGCGTTTCCGCTCTCTGTATTTTCACGTGCTATTTTATTGTCGCAAGTCGTCGGCCAAAAACCGTTCTGCGGCTTGGAGAATGACGCTGACGACGGGGTGGTGACCATTAACACGATGGCATTATGCGAAGCCTAGACGGAGCCTCACAAGTGGTCCGTGGTTGTAGATTGCCTTCGGGAAGGTGCTGCGGCATGGCAACCAGTATGAAGGCTTGAAGCAGCAGTCATGGGTGAAGTGGAGCTCCAAGCTCATAGCTGCTTGCAGTCCGATTCTTTGTGATTATTGCCCGTGCAACTCGACTTCCCCTGATGATGCAGCCCAGGAGAAGTCTAATCTGAAACCACTTAGCGCGTTCTTTCGGATTACTGCCGATCCGAAGGATTCAACTCGGACGACTACTATCCTACCAACCCTCCGTGACTCAGGTCAACGGCACCATCACGAAAGGGTGGGTAACTCTGCCTTCCACAGACTTTTCCACTGTCAAGAATAAGCGGTCTGATGGTGCACCTGAGTCCGGTGGGTCCCTCACTGCAACCTCAGCGAAACGCCCTGTGACAGGCTCCAAGGCATGCGTCACTCTTTTGATACCACGTTTCACGCCGGGACCCGTCGCACCAACTTCCGTGCCAGCAGCTATTATCATTTTCAAGTCAGAGCTGTCAGAGACAACCGTGAATAGCAAGGAAACATTCCTGGACCTGTTTGTACCACATCTGCAGTCACTGGATAAGCGTGTGAGCTATATCGATGTGTTCTGCAGTCAGAGGGAGCCAGCATCGACCTTTCCGACAACATGGATCTTGTCGAAAATGACAAGCATGCCATTCTGACTCCCAACGTACCACCTGAATGACGCGCAGGCCTCAACAAAGCCATTGCTGTCTACATGGAAATCAGCCTCGATTGTTCGGGCCCTGACCTTCTCGGTGAAAATAAAAGCGATAACAGCAGGGAAGCTGCAGACACGCCACATCATTATTTTGTTCATTGGGCTGTGCGCACTCACACGCACCCGGTATTGCGCAAGTATTTTCAGGCTCGGCATGCAAATGCGCTTAAAAACCAGACCACCACACTAAGACGGCATAAGCGTCTACTCGGCAAGCAACGTCATCAACGGCAATCAATGGCAAGCAACGTCCATTACACTCATTGTTGCCCACCAAATCGCCACACCAAGTTGCAAAGTCGTAAGGACAGACCACCTAGGCACAGCCAGTTTCGTACCCCGGAGTCTTCATCGACGAATGTGCGAGAAAATGCCAATGCCCAACGTCTACAGCAACACTGTGACCAATCAAGGCGGCAATTACAGTCACAGCATGCCAAGGCACAGCATAGCTGCGTCCTGCTGCGGCGAGACAGTCAGTGCCGCCCGCCAGAACCATTTTCACCAAGTCTTCCGAACGCGTCACAACGTGGCCGAGGTTATAGATCACCGCAACACAAAGTCGTAATCTAGAGTCGCTATCGGTCAAGGTTTACGCCAAACCTCAGCAAACCTTAGCATCTTCACCGACATTTCGAACGACCATGGCAACACTCCCAGCAGGCGAAGTTCAAGCGTGGAAGAGTCTGGCCACTCTTATGCAGGACGCTTTACACAGATATTCTATCGATGTTGCAAAGTGGTCGCTGCCGAGCACCACGATGCAGTAAATCCACCCACCTGAAGCACTGTCGGCAGCTCCACACACTCGCACTCACGGCCGGACCAAGAACAGCAGAATCGGGGCTCTGGATGCGAGGAGCTAGATGGAAGAAGCAAAGGAAGACGAGAAGGACGAGGTATAGAACAGGTGGGCCGCAGCAAGGGTGCTCTCTGTCTCGTTTATTTCATTACTATATATGATGAATATATGATGAAGGCCAGACTCTAGGCCGAAACGTCGAAATAAACCACGTTGTGACCGCTCACGGAGGATCTACTAGACTATATGCAACGCTACGGCCACTGAACCACCATTCCTGCCTATATATATATATATATATATATATATATATATATATATATATATATATATATATATATATCACTTTATGTCCCTTTGTGGTAGACGCGACCGACACGCAACAGTCACTGCCGCCTTCCGAAGGCGATTCCGCAGCTTGCCTTGTATTCTGGGCGAGTGTAAGGAAGCAAAAGTGACGCTTGGACACTGGAGCGAGCTCGGTTAGTACGAATCAGAATCATAAAATTACAACGTGAGGGAATAGAACAGCCACATTAGTAAAGAGGCGTTGTATCATGGTTTCTGAGGGGTTGTACAACTGTATATATATATATATATATATATATATATATATATATATATACATAGAGAGGGAGAGAGAGAGAGAGAGTTTGTGTGTCTGTGTGTGTGTGTGTATGCTCATAGGGCAAGTCGGCTGGCAACAATAGTTTCACCTTAGTATCAAACGTCCTTACGCTTGCCTGATTAAGCAGTCTCGCTAAGCAGAACATAATCATGTGTCATCGACAGCTCTGGAAACGGCTCTCGAAGCTGTGAAAGCGGCTTCAATAGGTCGGTGAGCACAGAGATGGAAGCCCTAGGTTTTTGGTGCCTTTACGGGAGGCGTGGGGCCGAGCACGACAGGAACTGGCGGCTGCGTGCTTCCCCCCGAATGGGCTCCCGCTGGTTACCCGGGACACCGTGTGATCACTTCGAGCAGGTGTCGAACTCTTACTGATACCTATGCGACAAAGACGCCCCACTAACTCAGTGATGGTGACCGGGCAAACCCTTATGAACGTTGCATGGGAGTGGAGGACAACCATGCTTGGACTCAAAAGGAGAATTATAAGGGGACTTATTCAACAATATTTCATACGGGTGACAAGATGGCTGTGAGGCCAAAGTGGCCAGACTTTAGTTACGGCTTGATAGAGTTAAGCTATGATTATTAGGTGGCGTTAACGTATAATCTTGTTGTTAGAGCATTTGGGAGGGTTTGTATAGTCGGTTCACACCCAAGTATATTCATTGCTTTTTAGGCGGTGAAGCTAACTAGGACATAGTAATTTGTTGTGGTCATGATATAGAATACTTGCTATAGTTAAAACATGGCACAAAAAATGTTTTAAAGTAACTTAGGCGTATGCACATTCTCTGCATAGCGTTACAGATTGCTTTTTCCGGCGAAAGAAAAAAACACAGCAAATTGTATTGAGAAGTTGATGTCTACTAAAATGTGCTTAGGCGTTGAGGACTCTCAAGGAAAGCTGCAACACAAAGGCGCTGGTTGATCACTAAATGCCCCAACAAATTACTCATATTAAAATTATCTCTTCACCGGTAAGTTGGTGGGTTCTTGAATACACTTTTGAGGCGCATGTTCTTTACTCCAGCAATAGCCTATCTCCTCTTTTAGTTGCGCAAGGTTACTGAAAGTCGACATAAGCTTGCATATATGTGTACTTTGCGGTACTATAGTAACGTTTCTCTAGTTATATGAAGCAGGGCTCGGATGTAGGTATGCTTACTTACCAGCACGACCCACAGCTTTGCCCACCTGTCATGATTAATTGCATAAATATGTGTGGATTTTTTACTTATTGTGCAGAATGTCTACAGGATTTCTCTTGGTTAGCTGCGCTTCCATCGTTCTCTCAATTCATCAGCAAAATACAGCCCCCGTCCTCCAAAATTTCTAACAACACCGTAAATCAGTGTGAAGAAATTCGAAAGTATGTGCGTTGCAGTCACAAGGAAAAGGTCGTGGGTTGTGTGTTGGCGAACTGCAATGAAGCAAGCTATCATTGCTTACCACGAAAAGGTGAAGCAAGGAATGGGAAGCCAGTGAAATTGTACGTTGAGTGGTCATTCGTTGGATCGGGTCACAGCATTGTTCCGCTGCAGTTTGCGATGACTCGGGTATACTAAGGGCACATGTAATGACATGCCCACAGGCTAAGCGATTTCTTCGTTGGATCGGCCAAAATAGTCGGCGTACCGATGCAAGCACTATACTTGTGAATGGCTGTGTATGTGCGATGTTGAAGTCGTGATGTCGGATCACCAAGGCGACCTGTAGCATGCTTAAAATGTCGAAGCACCAAGGCAATCGGTAACATGCTTAAGAGAAGAAATTGCGGGTTGTTGTTCGCACCGTTATTTTCGAGAAACGCGATTTCTGATGAATGGCAACATTCACTGGCATGCATTTGAGCGCAAAACGTGGACACATAATGCAGCCGAACTAAATTGGTGACCTCAGTGAAAAAGCAAACGAGCCAAAACAGAGGTTTCTATGAGTAGGATCATCACTAAATAAATGCGGTCAAAGAAGAGGCGGCGCAAGGCAGATGAGGCGCCCAGATACAGCGCTGACAGTAGCGAAAACTTGTACCGAGTTTTTATCTAATTTGAAGTGTATCATGAGTTGAATGTTTGAAGGACACCAGCAGTAAACATAATATGTGACTGTTGACTGTACTTCGCTGCAGGGTGCATCCATCCCGGATCACACCTATGGCCTTTGCGGCCATACTCCTCTTCCTCCTGCTCATTTTTGCACTCCTGACAATGATTCCCGGTGGTAAGTATTCACTACTCCTGCATGGAAAAGGCGTAAGGCTATTACATGAAAAGAACTTCAATATTATTGCTGCGGACAGAGTCTATATAAAGTTTCAATGCGCGTAAAACGTGACAATACAACTGTAATACTGGGTTCCATCCTTATCATATCAGCAGTTTGGCGACATTGACGTTTTGGCAAGCTGATATGAATCTATTCCTTAATGTTATAAGCACAATGAAGGTTTCTAGTACTACTGGACAAGCACAGCAAAACAGCTTAATTACCAGTTTTATTTGGTAAAATGTGCTTTTATATCTTTAATAAATGAACGATATAAAAAATTCAGGAGTCCATATGAAGTTCTCCCTTTCTGCAATTCTGAACTGAACGTAACGATGATGCGGCATGTAATATGACGAATTCGAACGTCAATATCCAAGTAGATGTAAGAGGCTTGAATGACAGCAACGTTTTACAATTTTAGGAAGAATGACAGGTTGCGGTGTCCTTTGCAAGTTTGGTAGATTGTCACCGTTATGTACACAAAAAAGTCCACGAAAGTGAGATTTATCTAAATCATGTTACCCTTGATCCGACATTTTTCAATAATAAAATTAAAGTGCTTCTACGCATCCAAGTGAATATTTCTGCCAAAGGGTATACCCACTTTAGAAAAACGTTGAGGTGGGTAAACATTATTAGATGCATTTAACGCGTGGGTGCTGACAAAATCGAACAGTACTTTTTATGAAGGAATTTCTATTTGCTTCAACTGTTATTTTTTGCTGTTCAATTTGGAATCCTAAGGCTGTTGTAAAGGTAAAAAATACACACAAGAGAAATGCTCGACTCTGTGGTGTCATATGAGGTTTAAATGCGTGGAAGTACCTCAAACATAGCAATTATTGCTTTTCAATATATTTGCTGTTGTTGTGCCTCACATCGACTTGATCACGAACTGTACTTCACAAATTATGTGGTTTATCATTCTTCTCATATCGGCAGTAAGACGACGTTGACGTTTTGTTACAAGCGCGTGAAAGTTGTCTAGAATTCGATTGTTGGCATTGCCGCTTTGCCACTGTCTTCCGAACTCCCGCCTAGAGGCTAGCTTGTTTCCTGCATCGGCATTGATATTGTCACGGGTATAGAAAGGGATCTCAGGCTCGAGTGCATAAAGGACGCAGAAGAAATGAAGACGACGATGTTGTTGTGGGGCCGTGTGTGATGGTTACGGACGCTCGTCACTATGTTTGTCGATAGCGGACGAGAAAGCATTAACATGAACAATTTATTTAATGGCATGGGTGGAACGGCCGACGGCGCACGGATACGCTACCGTGTGCAGCGCCGTTGAGTCGGACGTCGCGGCCAACCCAGCAGTTAAGGTCGCAACTCCGGAGGTTCAGGATCGGGCCATGGCTCACGAGGACCACACCCGGTAGGCCTCGTCCATGAACCTGCTCCTGGCCACTGCACCCAGACAGGAGCCGTTCGGCAGGTCTCGGCCTTGGACCTTGAACAGACACACCGGAGCTCGACCTGGCCGACACGTACGGGTCTCACGTCCGGCTCAGGAACGCTGCCAGGAACTCGTCCACTCGAGTGGCGCACCGCTTCCTCTGCCTTTGTGGCCTCAACCCTCGAGCTCTCTTTTCCGCACGTTCCTTCTTCTTGGCCAGGGCACCACCAGGTACCCTCGGGTGCACACTGCAGCTCATGAGCTCGTGGCCCACGTCCGAGTCTGGCGCGTCGCTCGGTACGGCTCGGCACCGCTTGGCAATCCTCGATTCAGCCAGCAACTCCCCTGGCATCTGAATCTTCGGCCACCCTGAATCCTCGCCTGGCTCCAAGGTCCTCCGTACACACGCCCGCGTGTCGCCCGGCAGAACATCTCGCTCGTCCCTTGCCGAAGTGCGAGGCTCTTGTGACACCGGCGCTTGATGGCATGGGTGCGGCCACGGAGCAGTCAACCCGCATCGGAGACGCGATGCTCCAAGCGGGGAATGGCCAGCCCGTCCAGCGAATAGCGTGCGCCGAGACGCGATGCTACACGCAACCGTGACCATTAGCCAGGCCACGTTCATCGCTGTGTCGAACGGCTGACCGTGGAGACGCCTCGCCGAGATCTGCGATGCCCTCGGCAAGGAAGAGAACAGCAGGCCAGGCCGCGCCCCGAGATGCAGTACTCGTGCCGGCCATGCCGCCCCAGCTGGTGGTTGGACGGCAGTAGCGTGGACGGCCGCGTTCCCTGGCCGGAACCTGGATCGCCTGCGTCCGACGCTTCGGCCCGCTGTCTTCCGTCTGCCGCTGCTCCGGCTCGTCCCCAGCCAAAAAGCCCCCTGCCACGTGATGGTCGCCCGTGGTTCAATCGTGGCACGCCACCTCTAAGGGCCACCACAGGTCATCAGCTGATTCGCTGACACTCACGCGCACAATACACGTGCCTTGCCCCGCACTTCCATCGTTGTCATTTTCTTCACTCATCACACCGTGTCTGAACTGCCCTGTTGTCCTGCATTCTGCATACTGTGTGCAATGTTAGCCCACCCAGCGTTTACTTGTTAAACGCTCCCCGTTATATATTTTTGGTGGAGGTGCGGGGTAACATTCCGACTCTGGATCTCCGTAGCGAACGTCAGCTCAGCCACGATGTCTGAAGGCAGTGCGCCATCTGTTCAGTCTACGCCTGCTCCATGACCTGGGATTTCTTCCCATCTTCTCGATCCAGGTACATTTTGTGGCACTGACACAACTGACGTTGACGAGTGGCTCGCCTTTTACGAGCGCATCAGCAAGCAATACAGGTGGAATGAGGAACAAATGCTGGCCAACATCTTTTACCTGCGAGGTACTGCAAGCACCTGGTACGAGACGCACAAGGAAGACCTGACGAGTTGGGACGTGTGCAGGCAGAAGCTCCGTGACTCTTTCAGCCTGTCAGTTGCTCGACAAATGGCATCCAGGCTGGAACTCGCGTCCTGAGTTCAATCTTCCACTGAGTCGTACGTCACCTATATCTAAGACCTGCTTGCCTTGTGTCGGAAGGCCGTCAAAGACATGACCGAACTAGAGAAGGTCAGAAATGTGTTGAAAGGCATAGCTGACGATGCCTTCAACATTCTGATATGCAAGAACTGTTCCACCATTGACTCAAATATCAGTGAATGTCGGCGGTTCGAACAAGCCAAAAGCATGAGAATAACTTAACGTTTTTCCCGACTCCCGAACACTGCTGCGACTTCAAGTTGCGAGGATCCTCTGGCACCACGTTCATTCGTGGATCCTCCAAACATCACGAAAATTGTCCGCCAGGAGCTGGAAGCCATGGCTAGTTCCACTTATCAACCCCGTGTGCCTGACAACTTGGCCCCAATATCTCTTATTCAGGCTGTTGTGTGACAAGAGTTTGCCGAAATGGACACCTTTGTTCCCCAAAACTCCAGCCGCACACCACAGCCCATAAATCTTAACGCTCACTAGCACGCCGCCCCACTTGTTGCTGCTGCCGCGTCGGTCCCGCGGTTATCATTGCGCTACCAAAATCCATCTGAGTGGCGCACTCAACATGATCGACCAATGTGCTCCTCCTGCCATCGCGTTGCCCACATTTTCCGCCACTGTCGCAACAGATGGCTTTTCCGGCAACGTTTTCTAGATGACCACCGACAGCATCGTGGGCAGTATTCGCCACCTAGTTTTGCCGATGACAACCTTCCGGACCTTCCACCTGGCCGTTCTACGCTATGCCTCGAACCATCCTATGTCGTTGTCGTCGCCCAGGGATCCCAATCCAGCCACTCGCCGTCACCTGAGGGTCACCCGCCACGCTCCTATCAACGCCGTTGCTCCCAGTCACCGGCGTATTGTGGACAGTTCTCGAAAAACTAACAGATTCAGCTCTTGGAGGTGGCGCTGCATTGACAACTCGGACCAAAAAAACCTCTACCAACTACTAATTCCAGACGAGATTTACTTGATCTTATTATAGATGGCCTGGCCGTTATAGCTCTAATAGACACTGGCGCCCACATATCCGTTATGAGTTCACATCTTCGATCCCGCCTTAGAAACTTCTTACCCCTGGCATGTCTTTGACTGCGTGAGTGGCCGACGGCAGCCGAACATCAGTTCTTGGTATGTGCACTGCCCGTGTCACTGTTGCCGGCCTTCGCACTTCAGTCCTCTTCGCTGTTCTAGACGCTTGCCCACACAACGTGATTCTCGGCATTTATTTCTTGACCGCGCATTCAGCCCTCATCGATTGTTCAACCGGCACTTTACAGCTAGAGTTGCCTTTGTACTCTGATGTACCTCCTGCAGCTCGCACACGGCTATGGTCCGTGGAGTGTCTACGATTACCGCCTCAAGCCATGTGTACATTTCTATGTCGCCGTTCCCACTTGTTCCGGATGGCGACTACTTGGCAGCTCCACTCATTGACCAGACCCTTTCCCGGAACATCATACTTCCTCATACTATAGTGAGGATTAGCGACAACAAGACGCTTCTCCCTGTCCTCAACTTCTCAATGTCGACCCAGGTCATTCCTCAAAGTATTGCCTCAGCAGAACTCTCCTCTCTGGAGCATTGTAAAATTACATCTCTCACTCCTGACATGAAGCCCGTAGCCGAACCTGTCGCAGCCACACAAAATAGAGCTTTACTAGACAGAATGACCGGTCAAATGACCGGTCCCGTCTCAAGTTGAAGCGCTCCGTGGTCTTCTATTTTCTTCCCTCGACATTTTTGATATCGACGACCGTTCCTTGGGCCGCACGAGCTTCGTAGCCCACCGTATCGACACTGGCGACGCCAGTCCCCATCATAAGCGTCCTAACCGTGTGTCTCATTCAGCGCGCCAAATAATCCAGAAGAAGGTAGAGAAGATGATCAACAAAGACGTCATAGAGCCTTCAACCAGTCCTCGGGAATCACCTGTTGTGCTTGTTAAAAATAAAGACAACACCTGGCGGTTCTGCGTCGACTATCACCATCTCAATCGAATAACTAAGAAGGATGTGTATCCTCTACCTCGAACTGATAATGCACTTGACTGCCTTCGTGGTGCCAATTATTTCTCTTCCCTGGATCTACGATCTGGATATTGGCAAATTTCAGCCGACGTCCGTGACCGCGAGAAGACGGCATTCATAACACCCGACAAGCTTTATCACTCTAAAGTAATGCCTTTTGGGTTGTGCAATGCGCCAGCAACTTTTGAACGCAAGATAGACTCCCTCTTTCGCGGTTTTAAATGGTCGTCATGCATGTGCTATATAGACGATGTCATCGTTTTCTTGCCAACTTTTGAAAGCCGTCTTCCACGTCAGTCAGCCATTCTTGACGTTTTTCACTGTGCTGGCCTCCAGCTTAACACGTCTAAGTGCACCTTTGTGCACCGTCAGATGAAATTACTTGGCCACCTTGTTAACGCTGCTCGTGTACGACCCGACCCTGATAAAGTCCACGCGGTGCGCGAGTTTCCGGTTCCACGTTACAAGCAAGAATTCAGCGGCTTTTCGGGACTCGGTTCATAATTCCGCCGTTTTGTCAGCAACTACGCGGAAATTGTTCGGTCCCTCACAGATCTTCCCTCGCAGATCTCAAGATCTCAAGGTCCCTCACAGATCTCATGGTCCCCACGTTAAAAAAGAACGTAGATTTTTTTCTGGCGTGAAGACCAAGAACATTCTTTCGCGTCATTGATTTCTCCGCTCACATCACCACCTGTATTGGCTTATTTTGACTCAGCCACTCGAATGGAGCTACGCACTGACGCAAACGACCATGGCATAGCGGCAATACTCGCACAAATGCAGAACGGTACAAACCTCTTCATAGCGTACGCTAGCCGCCTAATCTCTCAGTCGGTAAGGAACTATTCAATTACGGAGCGAGAGTGCCTGGCTCTCATCTGGGCTATCGCAAAATTTCGTCCGTACCTATATGGACACGCGTTCGCCGTCATCACAGACCACCATGTGCTCTGCTGGCTGTCAACCCTTAAGGATCCCACAGGAAGACTCGGGCGATGGGCATTGCGATTACATGAGTTACACGTTCTCTGTAGAGTACAAGTCTTGCAAGCTTCACAGCGATGCCGACTACTTATCTCCACACCCTGTTAGTACACCTGACTCCTCTGAGTTGAATGCTGATGCCAACATCCTAGCCATAACATTTTTTTCAAATAGCTGACGAACAATGCCGATATCCATCGCTGCTATCGATGATTGACCGTCTTCAATCCGGCCATGAAGACCCTTCACTGAGCCAATTTTTTTCTTCAAGATAACGTTTTGTACCGCCGCAACTTACAGCCCGATGGCGCGGAACTTCTGCTCGCGTCTCACGTTATCTGCGCAAGGACATTTTGAAAGAACTTCACAACGCCACAACTTCCGGACATTTAGGTGTATCCAGAACCTATGACCACGCCCGCCGATGGGTATTCTGGAAGGGCCTTTATCGTTCCATTCGCCGCTACGTTGCACCATGTGGCCTGTGCCAGCATTGGAAGAAGCCTACGTCTCTCCCTGCTGGTCACCTTCAACCTATTGAAGTCCCAGCCAAGCAGTTTCATCGTGTGGGTTTGGATTTGTTAGGTCCCTTCCCAACTTTGGTTATGGGAAACAAATGGATAGCAGTAGCTACGGATTATGCCACTTGGTATGCAATTACTCGAGCGCAACCGACCAGCGGCGTAACGGACGTCGCAGATTTCCTACAATATGACATCATCCTTCAGCATAGTGATCCTTCTCAGCTCCTCAAGGACCATGGCCGCTGCTTCCTGTCTCATGTGGTTGACGACCTCCTTAGATCCTGTGCTACGCGGCACAACTTTATGAATTCTTACCATCCTCAGACTAATGGACTTACTGAACGACTCAACCGCACACTGACGGACATGCTTGCTATGTATGTTTCTGATGACCATACCGATTAGGACACTGCTCTTCCGTTCGTAACCTTCGCCTAGAACTCGTCCTTTCATGAAACTGCCGGCTACTTACCATTTTATATTCTCTTTGGCCGTGATTACTTACTACCTTTCGATACCCTGCTTGTGCATGACCTTCCGTCCACCACTTCGTACGTACAAGATGCCATTTTCCGTGCCCTGATCGCACGTACAGTAGCCCGCGCCAGGTTCTCATCGTCCCAGGGAGCACAAAAGTCACTCTACGAAAGCCAACATAGGGATTTTGACTTTCTCCGGGCTCTCTCGTGCTCCTGTGGCTGCCATCTCGTCGTGTCGGCCTGTGCGAGAAACTTTTATCGCAATACGTTAGGCGATACCGAGTTCTGCGCCAAGTCACACCTGTCACCTATGAAAATTCTCCTACAACAAACCCCACTGTAACATACAGAAGTGACATTGTGCATGTGTCTCGCCTGAAGCCCTATCACACTGACTTGTCCGTCTAATAACAGCAGGCACCGGGACGGTGCTTTGCCGCGCGTGCTAATGTCACGGGTATAGAAAGGTACCTCAGGCACGGGTGCAGAAATGACGCAGACGGAATGAAGACGACGATGTTGTTGTGGGGGCATGTCGGAACTGCCCTGTTGTCCTGCATCCTTGCATACTGGGTGCAGTGTTAGCGCACCCGGTGTTCAGTTGTTAAATACTCCCCGTTACAATATTATGCCAATATCGGCGGCCCTTGATGGTTACATTATTGATCACGCACAAAAAGCATACTCCACGCGTGCATTGAACCCCCAGAGCAGCGCAGCGAACGCCAAAATAACGGGTCTTTGTGAAACCTCTGGAAAAGCTACTAATACTTGGGAAAAGTACCTTGCACGCTCTAAATCTTCACAATTTTTGCAGAATATGGCACAGTGGATATTTAACATATCTTTATTAGTGGTACCGTGAACCGCTATTTGCCCTCCACAACATTCTGTGGAAAATGGAGCTTGTTTACACGCCTGAAAAGCATTGTCTGCATTCCGTTGGTGCTATTCGCAACTTTCATCGCCTAAATAAGGCGCTAGTGTAAGTCCAAGATGGCTGTCGTTTGGGGGATTGTGAAGCTGACTGCAGTGTGCGCTGTGCCCGTCACTTCACACTGCCTCTAGTATTTTCGGCTGCAGCCACTGTGTTGTCAAGACTTCGCTTAGAAGGTCAAAAACGTGTGTGTAGTGAATTATTTAAGGAAAACAAGCTTTGACGCCGGGCTTAGGTGTGAAGAAATGCACGCACAGCTTTGTGAACACTATCGAAGTACTGTGTCTGCTGACTTGCCAACCGTGCAAATACGCACGAGCCGTGATTCGAATTCAGGAGCAACGAAACGATGAAATGAAGTGCCTTTGACTGCATGGAGTGTGCACAGCGGCACCCAATGCATTTCATGATTTTTGTACCTGTAGCTTACTGTGAGCAAACAATAAAAATTAAACCATTGCTACTATGACTCGCAGTATCTGTCCCACTTTGGTAGTTCACTACCGAATTAGGAATAATCGTAGTAAAAGTCACTAGTGACTACATATACAAGCACTTGTGAACCGCCAAAGTGAGGACGACTGAACGCTGGAATGGGCTGGCTGCGCGGGCATCCCTCACACGGCAGTTATGACGGCTGCCGCATGGCGGTGCCACCACCTGTGAAAGTTGCGAATACCTGACGACGAAGAAGAATTTGGACGTAGCCCTTTTTTAGCATGAGAAGATTTAAAGAACCTTTTATAGCCAATTTGTAGGGAAAAGCCGAAGCGAGACAGCACGTCAGTTACCATAGAAGAAAATGCATCTCTACGAAGGGAACCCTGATGTGTTGGAGAAGCACTGTGAAGTCAAATTGCCCGCCCACTTACGCACATAAGCGAGTGACAACATGCATGTACAGAACATGCAATGATTTATTTGTCATAACTCGGATGTTGAGCTCAGTCCTACATTCTGTTTTGCCTTCATTATTATTGCTTCGTGGTCCATCACGATATCCAGGCTGAAGTTCATGAACGTGTGGCCCATGCACGTTTTCTTTATATATACGTATTTGTAGAGGGGTGAGTGTTCTACGTACTTTCGTTTTTCTTTTGTGCAGGCCTGTTTTGTATGATGGCTTGATTATGAGCTTTTCACTTTATAGGCAAGTCGATGGCTGCATCATCTTGTATGTTTCTAGAACCACATTGCACCTGTTTCTGGGCGTCTATCGGGACGTCGACCATTTGACTTTTTATTCTGCACAGCCTGTTTCCGTCCGTTGAGCGCCTCATGATCATAAATGGGAGCCACGGAAGGGTTATTCACTGCTTCTTCAGCTCTCGCCTCCGGGTGCTGTTAGCATAGACATTGGGTCGGTGCATGCGGCACTCTCACTTGCGGAGAAGAAGCTTGTCGGCGTTGTTGCTTACCCACTGTCTTCCGAACTGCTGCCTACGAACTAGCTTGTTTCCTTCATCGGCGTTGGTATTAACGCCACACGGTGCAACAAGTTTCAGACTGACGTAAAAAAGTAGCGCCACGTAGGTTCCCTCCAGAAAGTAGACGATGATGTCAAAATGGCTAGTGACGAGTCAACAGAGACTTCCTCCGAAATGTTCGCCATCCAGCCGCCACTAAACTTCAACTTCGAAAGAACGTCCAAATCACCAGCGTGGTCGCAGGATTTCAGCCACTACCGCTTTGCTTCGAAAAGTTGGATGCTTTGACTAGTTGGTGATTCGGAATCAGCGCGAGCAAACTAGTCGTTTTCTTGCAATGTGAAAGTATGTCGGTTTGTCTCTAAAGTGAACGAGCGCAGTGAGAAAGTCCAAATTAAGTATTTTCTATAAACGTTGGGAAAACAAGCGACGATTATATTTCAAACCTTCAAATGGTCCGAGGACGATGTCAAGAAATAAAAGGCCGTCAAAAACAAATTTGACAAGCACTTCTTATATACCCCCAATGCCATCTATGAGAGCGCTTGCTTTCACTGCAGAAGCCAGAATCTCGGCAAGGTCATCCACATCTTTGTTACAGTTCTGCTTACGTTTGCAGATAGTTGTGACTTTGGCATTTCCATAAAGACACTGATGCGTGACTGATTTGTTGTTGGCCTCAGGGGCGCTCAGGTCTCTGAAAGTGCTCTCGACAAGGCCCGTCTTAACGAAACAGTTCACGACCAACAGCTACAATCGAAAAAAGATTGGCTGCATATCCACGGAGTAAATCATGGAGAGCGGGGCGAAGCATTCCTGCGTCCAATCGTTCTTGCTTCCGTCCGTTCATGCGCCCGTCTGTGTGACCATCCGCGCGTCCATCCGCCCGTCCGTGCGTGCGTCTGTTCATGCATCCGTCCCTGCGTTCGTCCGTGCATCAGCCCCTGCGTCCTTTCACGCGTCCATTCATGCATCCGTCTGTGTGTCCGTTCGTCCATCTCTTCAACACTTGAAGTACCACCATCTCGCATCTTTTCATCATATATCCCCCATATAGAAGCACCGCCATCCAGTGAACATTCCAAGGACTAAACGAGAGGTGGCACACGCACACTTTCTTATGGCTTGCGCTTCGGGTCTACTTCCCACCTTAAACCACCTCGAGTTCATGGTACATACTAGTTCACTGTACTCATGGCACGGCAGCCCAACGCTCGGTAAACCTTTCTAAAACCAATGAGGTGACGCCCAGCGAGTATAACGTAGCAACCTTTTCCTGTAAGATAGTGCTCAATGTACATGCCAATAACTGCTAATGGGAAATGAGAGACATGAGAATTCGGCTTTTACTTTCTTACGGCTTGCGCTTCGCATCTACTACCCACCTTCAACCACCTCGAGTTCAGTCATGGTATATACCAGTTCATTGTATTCAATGCACTGCGGCTCAACGCTCGCTAAACCTTTGTAAAACTAAAGAGGTTACACCCAGCGAGTATAACGTTGCAACCCTTTCTTGTCAGATAGTGCTCATAGTACATGCCAATTGTTGCTAATGGGGATGGGAGCGTGCGCGTTAACTAAAACCTGAATGCTCCTGTCTCTCATTTCCCATTAGCAGCCATTGGCAAGTACATTAAGCACTAATTTTTATTGTTCAACAACGCCCAGAAGAAATCTCTCACCGGCACCAAATTGAAGTCAAAATGTTATACTTGTTACATACTACAGCGGCTGTGAGGGACGATCAAGTGATGCTATAAGAAGCTTCGCCCCTAAAATGGCAGCATATCCACGGAGAGAATGATGGAGAGGGGGCCAAGCATCCGTCCGTCCATTCGTTCTAGCTTCCGTCCGTCCATGCGGGCGTCTGAGTGGCAGCCCGTGCGTCCTTCTATCCGTCCGTGCGTGCGTCTGTTCGTGTGTCCGCTCGTCCATCTGTGCGTCCGTCCCAGCGTACGTCCGTGTATCTGCTCCTGCGTCCATCCATGCATCAATCCGTCCGTGCAGCCATCCGTGCGTCCGTCCATGCCTCTCTCTGTGTGTCCGTTCAACCACCTATTCAACACTCCAAGTACCACCACCTCTCAACTTTTCATCATGTATTCCTCATCTAGAAGCACCACTATTCAGCGGACATTCCAAGAACTAAACAAGAAAAGGCACACGCACACTTCATTACGGCTTGCGCATCGTGTCTACTTCCCACCCTTAACCACCTCGAGTTCATGGTATATACTGCTTCACTGTATTTATGGCACTGCGGCCCAACGCTCGGTCAACCTTTCTATAGCCAAGGAGGTTGCACCCAGCGAGTATAACGTAGCAAGCCTTTCTTGTCTTCTGTGCGTTGTTGAACAATAAAAAATTCGCAGCGTGCGCGTAAGCTAAAAGCCGGATTCTCCTGTCTCTCATTCCCCTTAGCAGCTATAGGCATGTACAGCGAGCACTATCTTTTATTTTTCAACAACGCAATTTAAAGAATGTCTCACTGGCACCACCTTGGAAGTCAAAATGTGATACTGGTATCACACTACGACTACTACTACGACTACGAGAGACGAACGAATGCCGCTATAAGGAGCTTCGCCCCTAAAACAACACCAGTTCTTCCGGTACCACAGTGAAAACAGACGTGTACGCTGTCAGAAGAAGAGTGCGTTTCTGCACACTCTATGAAAGGGACAGGAAACGTAACGCGTTGGAAACTCGGTGCCTGACACTCAGCGGTGTCCTTTCTGCGTATAAGACGAAGTCCAGCGTGGCCATCAAAGGCAGCAAAGTGTTACCTCTGTGACGTGTACACTGACTTTCGCGCGGTCTGTCGCAAAGAAGGCTTGCTGTAATATTTCGATGGCAAGTATATAGACACTCTCCACTTGATTTCGCCACCAGCGTTGACGTGGGCGTTGTCATCACTTACCGTATATGTACGCGTATCAATATATGAAAATGCAAGAAAGTAGAAATTCCTGAAAATAATGGCCCCCAACCTGCATGTTTCACTGCAAATGTCGTCAAAAGACTATAGTCATGCGTCTGGAGAGAGTGAAAAAAACATTTATTTGATGTTCTGCGCAAGAAAATCAGTAAAGGTGTTCTGGAGGCGCCGCGTTAAAGTGCCTTCATGCATGCAGCGGAGGCAAACGAGCTCATGGAAGCACGTCACACGTAAGATATGAGCGCTATCTGGCAGTTATTTCGCAAAACTAAGCGTGCGGCGTGCGCGCCCGCCTCGGAGGCGATAAGGTGTTGAACACAAGGCGGCGGGTAGGTGCCACCACTGTGTCGTCTAAGCAAAACGTTGGAAACACTTGCGTTTTCGAGCATGCGTTGCATTGTCAGCGCAGTGTAATAAATGTCATGGTCCTTAGAATTACTTATGTATGCCTTCTCTACTAAAACAGATACATGAAGAATATGGACGCGATGTTATTGTGCCTCAGATATGCATATTATTAGCTTTTATCTCGACAATCGCGCACGTATGAACCCTGAAACTTGAGCAATATTGGTGGGCGCTGCGGACGGGGTTGAATTTTAATTGTTTTGGGTATCGGTTCTGCGGACAAACAGACAAGTCCACTGACAGAGAGAGAGAGAGAGCAAGATGTGTGCGTCGAAGGTCCCCAAAAAAGACTATCGTCTTTAAAGCTCCCGCACTCGGAATGGAACAAGGAACCATTGAGTCGAGAATGTGGGGCGTTAACCACTAAGCCACAAGCAGCATGGCCTCTGCCATTCAAACGGCAGCTATCTATAGCTATTAATTAGCGCTAGTAATGGGCATCAAGGGGGGAACGAATGTGTTTCCAGCATCGCCAGCAAAATGGCGCTAGGAGCGCGTGGCGGTGCATAGTCCTATTTTTCACGCGTACTTTGCCCCTCATAGTGAAGAAGGTGGGCGCTCGCTCGCACGCCTTTATCTCGCGGTTGGGATGATCGTACGTCTTCGCTGGCATTTGGCTTTCACTAGGACGTTTCCGTCGTAGCTACCGGGCCCAGAAAGGTCACTGCAATCGTTGGACAGTCTTCGTTTGCCAATAGGACGCGCTTTTCAGACACAGTGAAGTAACAACTGCGACGCTTATTCGCGCTCACATGTACCTGTGAGTACGTTTCGTGCGTCATTTGTGCGTGAGAAACGTGAGGCACGTTTAGGTCGGCTTGCCATTTGGCGCGTGGCCTTCCAATTTGTTGCTATCACAATCATTCCTTCATGTTGGCTGCAAAGCTGTGAATTTTGCGTATCAATCGAATGCCAATTTCCGTGAAAGTATACACGAGCGCTTAGATATTTATTTATTTATTTATTTATTTATTTTATAATGCTGTCAGCCCTCTTTTGAGGGCTCTTACAGGTAGGGCACTACCAAATACAAGCCAATCAATATAGATTCATATCAGGTAGCAGCGCAATCAAATAATACTTGTGTAACACTTTTCAAATAGGCAAACACTGCCTGCATTTACAGCAATGCCTGGCTATGCATTACATGGCCTAAACACAGCTGGGAGAAAGAAAACAAAGCAACTCAACCAAGGAAACATGAAGGCTTATCATTTGGCAGCTTCATCACTCAAATACATGCCCAACATTATTTCGAATTTGCAAAGATCACTGGCATTTGCTACCATGCCTGGCAACGCATTCCAAAGCTCAATCGCAGCTGAAAAAAGAGAATAACGAAACACCGACAAGAGTATGGTACAAGATCACAGTCGTGATTAACCCGACTGATTCGTTTCCTTGGCACTTTTAGGTACAAATCTTTGTTAATTTTTACTCGTCCTTGCAGTACCCTGAAAAGAGATTTCAACCGGTTCTTTTGTCTTCATGCCTCCAGTGATTCGAGTTCAAAGGACTCGACATCTGCGTGACAGAATCCAACCTACGATAATTTGGGCATATGAAGTGGACGGCATGGCATTGAACTTATAATTTTTTTTTCAGGCTGTCTTGATGAGGACTCCACACGACTGAGGCATATTCTAGTAGTGGCCTTGCAAAAGCTTTAAAAGCTACAAGTTTGATATCTCGCGTAGCTTGATGTAGTTTTTGTCTTTAGGAACCTAGTCTGGTTTGCTTTCAAGCACACATTTTCTATGTTTGTATGCCATGCCAAATTTTGAGTAAGGACTCCTAAATATTAAAGTTGGTTAGCATGGAGATGTATATTCCTGTCAATAGAATGTTGAAAGGGCAGAACGCCTGTTTGTATAGTCATATGTGTGTATGTGTTGATTTTTTGTAGTTTACTTTCATATCCCATAGGCTACACCAATGGCTGAATTTTCCCAAGCAATGAATAGAGCTAACTTGATCGTGCTTGTCGTTACAGTAGAATAAATTAGGCAGTTATCTGCAAAAGTTTTTACTCGTACCCGGCGTTCAACTACTGAAAAGATATCGTTGATACATATCAGAAATACGAAAGGGCCTGATACCGAACCCTGGGGAACACCCGAGAACACTTCGAGTGGACGTGACAAGCTGATATTTAAATGTACGTTCTGTGTTCGGTTACCCAAGCATTCTTTTATCCAAGTCACTAGTGTTCAACCAATACGAATTTCGTGACCTTTAAAAATTAGCTTATCATGAGTCACTTTATCAAAAGCGCTGGCGAAGTCTATAGAAATGACGTAAATTTGTTGCTTATCGTTTAAAGCTACCGCAAAATCATGAACAACTTCGATTAATTGTGTAATTGTCGATCGTCTAGCTTGGAAGCCACGGTGGAATGAGTTTATAAGTTGTTCTGCTCAAGAAATTGGGAATTGTGTTTTGCGATGATGTGCTCCAAAATTTTGCAACCAACACATGTGAGTGAAATGGGCTGGTAATTGTTTCAAGTCTGCGATCACCTCCTTTCTATACCGGTATGACATCTGCCCTTGGCCAGTCCAAGGGTAAAGAATGGGTATTTAGAGATTTTCCAAATATTACTGTAAGGTAATACAATATCCCGTTTAGCGTAATGCTTCGAAAATTCTCAACAGATCTCATCAGGCTCACTAGATTCTTTCACGCCTAGGCTCAGAAGTAGTTCGAACACTCCTACCCATAGGATAATAAGTTCTTGTATTGGTTTACGTAGACAATATTCTAAGTGCTCACCCACGTTACTGTTTGAATTTTTTGTGAACATGGACTAGAACAAGTATTTGAAGTATTCAGCAATGTCACCTGCATGTTTTAACGTTCCTGTATCGTTTGAGAGTTTTTCAATGTTATCTTTTCTACCGCTCAGATACCTCCAGAACTTTTGTGGGAAATTTTTCAAAAATACAGTCAGTGTTTCATCAAAGAACCGCTTTTTATTTAGCGTGACAGTGTGCCTTGATTCTGAGCGATGTATGGATATTTCTTCAGAGCCCTTCTTCTTTTTCCGGAGCCGCTTTAGCTTTTTTTTTCATAATGCCACGGTTACTCCAGGGTTGGCGTTGTTTGAATTCTTTTAGACGTGACGGCACAAAGCGCTCCTCGCAATGGTCACAGCTCATCGATTGTTTTTTAGTTTTCGTGTTGTTCGAAAACGCCAAATTAGAATTCCAAGAAATCTATCTCTGCAGTGTCAAAATCAATGTTATAGTCTCTTGTATTTTTCGCAATAGCGTTTTTTTTCTGTAGGATGTAATGCTAGGAGTCAATTTACTACAATCATTTTATGGTCAGAAATATCATGCTCAATTGAACACGAATCTTCCTCAATATTGTTTGATAGGAACACTAGATATAACAATGACCGTGACATAGAAGTTATTCATGTATATTCATGAACAATTTGATTTAGATTAAAAGAGAACATTATGTCCGATAGTTTATCTGCACAAGACTTTTCAACGCCATTGTGAACCAAGTCCTGCCAATTATTATTCGGTAAATCGAAGTCCCCAGCCATAATTAGACGTGTGTTCTTATGTACACTGGTGCCTAAAAATGTGATCAACTGGTCAAAAAAGTCACACGAGGCCGAAGGTGGATGATATATTGCATTACCTAAATAAGCAAAAATTCCAAAATGATTCAAGCTGTTTCAGGAATGTCAAGGTCTATTATGGACGCATAAACAGATTTTTAAAATAATATACACACTCCCCCACCACGGCAATCTCTGTTATTCTGAACATTTTATATACATGGGAAATTATTACGTCCGTATGCATGCCACAAGGCATCCAACTTTCTGTCATCA
This sequence comes from Rhipicephalus annulatus, assembly GCA_013436015.1. Taxonomy (NCBI): domain Eukaryota; kingdom Metazoa; phylum Arthropoda; class Arachnida; order Ixodida; family Ixodidae; genus Rhipicephalus; species Rhipicephalus annulatus. The sequence goes on along the minus strand of WOVY01002972.1, from coordinate 379,715 downwards.
AGACCATACTGCCACGTTCCATTTCTGAAGTATTGTTACCACCCCAAAACACTACACGATTCTCAGCACAAAACGCGCGAGCAGTTTTCGAGAAGCTTCTGGACTTTAGTAGATCATTTCGAAAAGATCACGCCCACTCTGGGAACTGTACAGATTATTCTTGAACCTACGCCACCGCAAGCAATAACGCTAGAACACTCGATGGCAAGAGTATAAATGCCGACGCACTTCGCCGCTTGTCAGTAGTTGATCGACGGCCGACGCTCCGTTCACTGCTATCTGTGCAAGACTGCTACTGTAATCCGACTTTCCGTTGGCCGGGCACAGGTTCGCCCAAATAAACTGTTAAATCCCAACACAAAGTATCCTGTCTTCAGCCACGTCACAATCCCGTGACATCTGCTAGAGGTGCTGCTTCTTTCATGTATCGCACGCCCCCATCAAGCCGTGAACCCCGCCCACGTCGCGGAGAAGACACCGACGCCAACCAAGAGCAGCGAACAAGCCGTCGACAGAAAGGTCTCCCACCGGAGTACGGTCTTCTACACGACAAGGCGCGGAAGACCAAGGCCATGACCTCGACTGCAGCGACAATGACAACCGCAGCGCCCCAGCCCGCGATCGCCATTCATCAACTCAGGGAACCACCAACGTTCCATGCGTCATTGTTTGAAGACCCGTAAACCTGGCTAGAATCATACGATCGTGTGGCTGCCCTCAAACACTGGGACAACGAAGAAAAGCTCCGTCGTGTGTATGTCTACCTTGAAGACACCGCGAGAACCTGGCTCGAGAATCCGGAGCTCACGCCCCTAACATGGGATGTCTTCTGCATGCAGCGCATTCCTGCAAACGTTCGCTAGCGTCGCTCACAGAGAGAGGGCCGCTGCTCTACTAGACACCCGGGTTCAGCTACCAAATGAAAAGGTTGCACTTTTCGCAGAGGAGATGACCCGCCTATACCGTCTCGCTGACCCAGACATGCCTGAGGAGAAGAAAGTTTGTTTCCTCATGCGAGGGGTCAAAGAGAAGCTCTTCGCGGGACTAATGAGGAATCCACCGAACACCGTTCAAAAATTTGTATCCGAGGCGACCACTATAAAAAAAACCCTTCACAAGCGCACCAGACAGTATAATCGTCGCCAGACTCCAGAATGCGCTGCTGCTCAAGCCAGTGACTCCGAAGACTTGCGTAAAACGATCCGAGCGATCGTGTGGGAAGAGCTGCGCAAGCTGTTGCCTTCGGCGAAGCGTCAAGTGGATTCGATCACAGACATTGTGCAAGAAGAAGTTCGGCAATCACTTCGAATTCTCCAAACACCGCTGCCCGAGCCAGAAACTGTGAGCTACGCCGCTGCAGTGCGCAACAACGCTCTTCCCCGTCCACGCCGAAACACCGCCCAGTCGCAGTTCCGTCACCAGGCGCTACCAACGCTACCACCCTCACCGACGTCCTACCGTTCGCCAGCGGGCCAGTGCAGTGTGCCGAGGAAAATGGACGTTTGGCGTGCACCTGACAACCGCCCGCTCTGCTACCACTGCGGCGAGACTGGGCACACATACCGCCGTTGCCAGTACCGACAGATGGGACTGCGTGGCTTCACCGTCAATGCACCGCGTCCGAGGCCAGGAGAACGGCCACTTGACATCACCGACTACCTGACAGGAACTCTATGGACACCACGAAGTCCGGCCCGTTCGCCGTCGCCCAGCCGCCGCATGTCACCGCACCCCCGGAAGTACTCTGGACCAACGCGGGGCCGATCTCTTAGCCCGTATCCACGAAACTAAGGGCAGCAACCGATGGAGGTGCGGTTGCTGTGCGACGAACTACCGAAGATCCTCCTCCGACGACGACGCCGCGACGGGGCTTTCCGAACACAACGCCAACCAGGCAAAGCCCTGATGGCGAAAGATCACTTACCGAAGGTGGCCGATGCAATATGGAAGCAGTGGAACGGGCCGATGCAGCCGTGACCCGATGACACGCCCTAACTGTAATGCGAGACGGCGAACTAGCGACCTCGATGTTCTTATCGATGGCCACAGTGTGACCGCTCTCGTCAATACTGGAGCCGACTATTCCGTTATCAGTGGGTCGTTCACCGCGAAATGAAAGAACGTTAGGACAGCTTGGGAAGGCCCTGAAATCCTCACAGGCGGAGGTCATCTCGTAACGCCTGCAGGACTCTGCACAGCGAGAGTCACCATTAATGGCCGTATTTATCCTACAGACTTCGTAGTCCTACAGCGTTGCTCGAGAGATGTCATCCTTGGTATGGACTTCTTATGCCTCCATGGTGCTGTCATCAACATAAGAACAAAGTAGATAACGTTATCCACAGAAGAAGCATTACCGCCGCGAACGCCGTCAGGAGACCATGCTTTGAATGTCCTGGAAGAACAAGTCATCATTCCGCCTCGCTCCAGCGTCATTATTTCAGTTGGCGCTGCTAAATCACCTGACTTGGAAGGCGTCGTTGAAGGCAGTCAGCATCTGTTGGCCACCCGAAATATTTGCGTCACAAGAGGAATTGCAGAGGTGCGGAGAGGCAAAATATTGGTCATGCTCACGAATTTCAGCAATGAGTACAAATATGTCAACAAAGGAACAACGGTCGCATACATCAAAGAAATCGTGGACGCCACCAGCGCTTTCGCCCTCACCGATTCTGCGGATCCTGCTCAGAGAAACCCAGCCCCTCCCACAGCTTTCGACGTCAATCCTAGACTTCCGAACCATAAGCAAGAACAGCTCAAGGCCCTGCTCCTGCAATACGAACATTGCCTTTCGTCGTCATCGAAAATTCGGCAGACCCCAATCACGACACATCGCATCATAACCAAAGAAAATGCCAGACCACTCCGTCAGAGTCTGCAAAGCGTTTCGACCTGAGAACATGAGGCCATGAAGAGACAAGTTGATGAAATGCTGCGGGATGACATCATCCAGCCGTCCAACAGTCCATGGGCGTCCCCCGTGGTGTTATTGAATAAAAAGGATGGGACCCAACGTTTCTGCGTCGATCTTCGTTGCCTGAACAAAATCACAAAAAAGGACGTGTATCCTCTCCCACGAATAGACGACGCACTTGATCGGCTCCATAACGCAAAGTACTTTTCGTCAATGGACCTCAAGACTGGATATTGACAAATCGAAGTCGACGAAAGAGACCGAGAGAAGACGGCGTTTATAACACCGGGCGGCCTCTTCGAGTTTAACGTGATGCCCTTCGGCCTTTGCTCAGCACCTGCAACTTTTCAACGTGTTATGGATACAGTATTGACAGGATTGAAGTGGCACACTTGCCTTGTCTACTTGGACGACGTCGTCGTGTTTTTCCTCGAGTTTTGACCAGCATTTTCGGCGCCTTGAAGCTGTACTTCAAGCCATCAAGACGTCCGGACTCACACTGAAGCCAGGAAAGTGCAGATTTGCGTACGAAGAGCTCTTGTTTCTGGGGTACGTGATTACCAATTTTGGAGTTCGTACCGATCCACGGAAAACAGCCGTCCTCGCCGACTTCCCACCGCCCACTGACAAAAAGGTGGTGCGCCGATTTCTGGGCCTGTTCACATAATATAGGCGGTTCGTGAAAAACTTCGCCCGCCTCACCCACTCACTAACCTTACCGAAGCCGACGAAGGAGTTCAAGTGGGAAACGCCGCAGGAAAACGCTTTCTAGGAACTTAAACATCGCCTCCAGTTGTCTCCGTTACTTGCTCATTTCGACGAATTTGCCGAGACAGAAATAAACACTGACGCAAGCAGCGTAGGTCTTGGCGCCGTTCTTGTGCAGAGGGCTGACAGACTTGAAAGGGTTATTAGTTACGCCAGCCGATCGCTATCTCAAGCAGAAGCCAATTATTCCACAACAGAAAAGGAGTGCCTCGCCATCATCTGGGCTACGTCAAAATTTCGCCCCTACCTCTACGGCAGGCCCTTCGAACTTGTGAGTGACCACCACGCCTTGTGTTGGCTAGCCACCTTGAAGGACTCTTTAGGTCGCCTCTCACGATGGTGCCTGACACTTCAAGAATATGATATTACCGTCGTTTACAAGTCCGGCAAGAAACATTCCGACGCCGACTGTCTCTCTCGTGCGCCTGTCGACCAAACACACCTGACGACCCGGATGACGACTACAGTTGAGAGCATTGACGACGCGGTGCAATACTTGAGTGAGAAATACGACGAAATACTCAAAAAACGGAACAAAACGATCGTGACGTCAAGGACCTTAAGCGCAGATTGGAAAAAGTTGAGATGCGGGGCCGAGAAGTAGCTGAAGTGCAGGCAGAAGTAGGTAATCTTGAGTGGAGGAGCCGCAGACTCAACCTAGAATTCCATGGTATACAGGAAACGGAAGATGAAAACTTGCTAGAAGCGATCAACGCAATGGCAATTAAACACCAGTTCCCGCCACTCGCAGAAAGCGATGTGGTTGCCATTCGTCGGCTTCCGCCCAGAAAAGATAAAACGCCGGCATTATCTGTAGTTTTGCGAAGCAAGCGGACCGAGACTTCAGGTAGAGAAATAGAAAGAAACTGAGCAGCCTAAATGAGCACTTCTTCTTGGCGGAAAACCTGACCAAAAGAGCGCGTGCGCTGTTGTTTGAGGCAAAGAACTGGGCTAAAGAAGCGAAATTCAAGTATGCATGGCACTCAAACGGGAAAGTTCAAGTGCGTAAAGCTGATAGGGAGAAAGCCATACGCATCGCAAATGCTAGTGATCTAAGCAAACTAAGCTAAAGAAAGAAGAAATGATCGGCTCAACATGGCTTGCGTAGGAAACGATTCTTATGTGCTTCCGGAAGCGTTTTCGCACAGTTTGGGAAATTTCTATTCAAACTCGTTTAAATGTTTTCACTTGAATGTGCAATCGGTAAATAATAAACAGTCCGACCTTAGCCTTTTTTTTCGAACAATTAAATCATGTATTTGACGTCATAATGTTAACTGAAACATGGTCAACAGATGAAGCCAGCGTGTTTCGCTTGCCTTCGTACAATACGTTCTACCTTAATCGAATTTCTGGTCGTGGCGGTGGCGTATGTATTCTTGTGAAAAAGGTCCTTGACTGTGACGTAATTCAAAATTTTACCTACTCTTGCAATGACTTCGAATTTCTATCAGTTAAACTACAAAATGTGGTTCTTGCCGTTTGTTATAGATCACCAAATGCGAAACGGCATCCTTTCTGGATTACCTGGACACGTTTTTTGCATTCACTAACACAAATCGCTTAGACGTTGTATGTGGCGGTGACATGAACATAAATATGCTCAAACAGGAAGCTATAGTACAAAAACTTGATATTTTGCTGAAATCTCATTGCTTTTCAAATATGATCACTGTCCCTACGAGAATCACACAAATGTCTTCGTCCTTGATTGATTTGTTCTTAACAAATATACCGACAGAAAACCTCAAGGCTGGTGTTATTACTGTAGATTTGAGTGATCATTTGCCAATATACATTTGTTGTAGGAAACACTTATGTGACAAAAACAAACCGAACACATTTTTCACCCTGCGTATAAACGAACGAACTCTGAAAATATTTTCGGAGAAGATTTTGAGGGCTCCTTGGACGAATATACTTAAAATGAATGAGCCAAACAAGGCGTACGAAGAATTTTTGAACATAATAAAGCCAATTTGTACTGCTTCGTTTCCTCTGGTTAAAACAAAGCAGAACAGGAAAGTTCGTAAACTTTGGATCAACGCGGAACTTCGGAAAAGAATACAAGAAAAAAATATGTTATTTAGCCGCTATCTTAAAACGAAAGACCGTAAATTGTTTAAAGAATTCAAGGTTAAACTAAAACGCCTAAATAAAAATCTCAAAAAGGCAATACAAGAATATTAAAACAATATGTTTAGTTCAGTTTCTGGGTGTTCAGATATAATGTGGAAAAGGCTAAATTCTCTCTTAAATCGCAATGTGTCCACGGGTTCAGTACATAGCATGAATCTTAACGGCGAGGTCATATCAGGAAAACCCTTGGCCAACACTTTCAGTAAATATTTTGTAAATGTCGCAGAAAAATGTGATGTGAGTAGTAACCTTGGAAGTGTCCCATTTATCGACAGTACCATTTTTCTTGATCCGACAAGTGAGAATGAAGTGAAAGAATTAGTTTTGAATTTGAAATCAGTACAGCACTTGATATTGACGGGATACAAGTTCAACTTATAAAGCATGTCATTATATTCGTTCTTCCTTATATAACGCATATATTCAATTTGTGCCTTGGCCGGGCAGTTTTTCCCACTAAAATGCAAGTTGCACGCGTTACCGTCCTCTTCAAGAAAGGCGATAGAAATAACATGTTGAATTACCGGCCTGTGTCCATTCTGCCAGTCCTATCGAAGGCATTAGAAAAACTAATATTAAAACGGCTGACTAATTTTGAAAGGAAGTTTCAGTTGTTTCATGACTCGCAGTATGGTTTCCGCAAAGGCTTCAGTACAGAATATGCTCTCATGGCACAGAAAGAGTACATTTATCAGCAATTCGAACAGGGAAAACGTTGTGTTGGGGTTGTTCGTAGACTTTACGAAAGCTTTTGACCACATTAACCACAAATTACTTATAGAAAAACTGGAACGGTACAGTATTCGGGGAACGGCGGGATCATTATTACAGTCTTATATGCAACACCGTAATCAGATTGTTAGCCTGGGTGGTTGCAATTCCGATTCTTTGTCAATCACTGCAGGAGTTCCACAGGGAAGCATTTTGGGACCTTTCCTCTTCAATATTTACATTAATGATATCGTGAACATCTCCTCTAACGTAAAATTTATAATATATGCAGATGATACGAATATATTTTTAACAGGAAAATCAGTGAACGAATTAATAACACATGCAAATCTTCTGCTGATTAGATTAGAAAAATGGACAAGAGAAAGCAGTCTAAAAATAAATGTTGCAAAGACTAAGGCTATGGTATTTCACGCTAAAAATAATGCGGAAATTGTAAAACAAACGATCTTTTTAAATTCCACTCCTGTCGAGATAGTCCCTTCTCTTAAAATATTAGGAGTAATATTTCAAGAAACATTATCATGGGATCACCACATACACTTCTTAGCTACGAAGGTCTCTCAGGTAGTCGGCCTTGTGTACCGAAACAAGCACTTGCTTCCTCGGATTATGTTGTTGTTAATTTACAATACCATATTTTTATCAAGAATCAATTACTGCCATCTAGTTTGGGCCCTAACTTCTAAAGAAAACATAAACAAACTTCATATGTTGCAAAAAAGGTTACGGGCGGTAGAGAACGTGCCACGTACTTATCATACTCGTTCCTTATTTGAAAAATACAACCTAATGCCAGTAATAAAAATGTATGATTTTCTTCTGTCCAAGAAATACAAGCAAGACATAAAAAACTCTAACTTGTTTCTAAAGCAGTTGGCAGATATAATACTCAACCAGCCTAAGTATAATACCCGGAAAATTGAAGTGTGGACTGTTCGAACCTCTAGAACCACATACGGTCTTCAATTGTTGGGAAATAAACTTCCAAGGTTACTAAATGAACTTAGGGATAACGAAATTGACTTGGAAAAAATCACCTTTAAACAACTGCGGAATCATTTTCTCCAGATGTCATGATCACTCGTTTCTGTTACTTGTAATTTTCTAAAGAATGTATTTTTGTATTTTGTTTTTGTTGACGTGTATTTTGTATACTGCTTTGTGTTTTTTTTCACGATATGTTTTTTGGTGCCTTGTTTGTTTTTTCTGTTTTGGGAAATGAGTATGCATTTGTGGTGTTGCCAAAGCAATAAATTAGGCATATTTCTTTTATGATGCTTTTTCTGTGTTTTGCAAGGCAAATGCACCTGTATTTCACATTGCGAAATTATTTGTTTATAGCATTATATGTACCAATATGTTACACCTGTACAGTGTTGATTGCTCATTTTTTGTCGTATACATGTTTGTATGCTTCGCTCGGATGTATTACACAAATGCCTCCTTTTTTTAAGGCAAATACGCCAACATTTTTTGCATCTTTTGAAATAGATTTTTTGTCGTTGTTGTTTAAGCATTAGACGTTTCGTTTTATCACACATGTACAGTGATGATTTCTTTCTTGTCATAGACCTGTTTATTATACGCGTATGATCCCGAATGTTTTTTATGAAAGTGTTACCGCTGCTGCAATGTGTTCGGGGAGGGGGAAGGGGGCCTGCGGCCTTGTCAAGCTGGCATCACGCCAGCTTTTTCTGCGGGTCTCCTGCATCATGTATCCTTGATGCGAAATAAAGCCATTATTATTATTAATATTATTATTATTATTCTTGGGAACGATAACTACCGACGACTTCACTGAACGGCAGCGGGCCGACCCGGAACTTAGGGCCGTATTAGAATACCTCGAAGGCTGGACTGCTGAAGTCCCGAAGGTATTCAAGCACGCACTTGCGTCGTTCTTCCTGCGAAATGGTCTTCTCCAAAAGAAAAACTTTTCACCGCTTCGAGTCAAGTACCTCCTTGTGGTGTCTTCAGCTCTGCGCCCACAACTCCTGCAGGCCCTGCACGACGATCCGACAATAGGGCACCTCGGTGTTTCTCGCACGCTCGCGAGGATACAAGAAAGATACTATTGGTCACGCCTTACCACCGACGTCACTCGTGATGTGAGAACATGCGGGACTGTCAACGACGCAAGACACCACCGACAAGGCCGGCGGGACTTCTGAAGCCGATTGAAATACCTCGCCGACCTTTTTAGCAGATTGGTAAGGACCTACTGGGGCCGTTTTCAACGTCGGCTTTCGGAAACAATAGATCGTGGTAGCTACCGACTACCTCCCTCGCTACGCCGAGACAAAAGCCCTGCCAAAAGGCAGTGCATTCGAGGTAGCTAAGTTCTTCGTCGAAAATATTGTCCTACGTGACGGCGCCCTGGAGGTCCTTATCACCGACAGAGGAACAGCATTCACTGCTGACCTAACTCAAGCGATCTTGGCATACAGCCAGACAAACCACCGCCGGACGACGGCGTACCACCCACAGACCAACGGCCTCACCAATCGGCTAAACAAGGCGATTGCCGACATGCTGGCGATGTACGTCAATGTCGAACACAAGACGTGGGACGCCATTCTTCCGTACGTGACCTTTGCATACAACACGGTGGTGCAGGAGTCGACGCAGATATCTCCATAAAAATTGGTCTACGGAAGGAGTCCGGCAACGGCGCTCGATGCCATGTTACCCAATGTCACTGACGAAGAACACCTCAATGTGAGTGAATACCTTCAACGCGCCAAAGAAGCCCGACAACTCGCACGTCTCCGTATCAAGAATCACCAGACAACCGACAGCCACCGTTACAATATTCAACGACGCTTCGTGGAATACCAGCCCGGTGAACGTGTTTGGGTATAGACGCCGATACGCCGACGTGGACTCAATGAGAAGCTTCTGCGACGGTACTTGGACCATACAGGGTGGTTCGACGTCTCGGCCCACTTGATTACGAGGTTGTCCCCGACGGCATCACGAACTCTCAACGACGCCGACCGCGGCCTGAAGTCGTCCATGTCGCGCGCCTCAAGCCGTTTCATGCGGGTTAACCAACTGAAACAGTGTTTTTTGTATTATTATTGTATCGTAATTTATTCATTGTACCTTCTTGCATTATTGTTGTACCTTCATTTTTAGTTAAAGCATCCGGACGATGCTTTTTTCAGAGGGGGGGCAATGCCACGTTCCATGCAAAACACGCGTGCAGTTTTCGAGAAGCTTCCGGACTGTAGCAGATCATTTCGATAAGATCACGCCCACTCAGCGAAAAGTACAGATTAATCTGGTACCTACGCCACCGCCAGCGATAACGCTAGAACATTTGATGGCATGAGAATAAATACCGACGCACTTCGCCGTTTGTCAGTAGTTGATTGACGGCCGACGCTCCGTTCGCCACTTACCTGGTGCCGGGTATACCGCGACCAGGCACGCTGCCAGTCGTCAACCCCATCTCATTGAGCATCGCACGGACCCCTGGACATTCCCACGGCTCTGTCCAGGTCTTCATCGTGACTCAATGCCCGGGCGCCACAGCGCAAACCATGGGAGCCCTGGCCAGGACGGAAGTGTGATGGCTTTGGCAGCGCCACCGCCGAAAGCTCATTGCTTTAATTTTAGCGCTCCAGAGGGGAGCACCGTCGACGACATCATAGATGCCCTCGAAGCAGTAACCGGCCCAGCCGGTATTAAGTCCCTCCAGCACATGGGGGGCGCAAAGTTCAGCGCCGCAGCCGCAAACGTTCATGCAGCCACCAAGCTGAAGAGCCGGGGCACCATTCTCTTGAAGGGCGTATCAGTTCCACTAGTGAGCGTCGGTCCTGAAATAGTCCACGTCACAGTCTTCCGGATACCGTTGTGGGTAGGTTACGCGGCCCTAGGGACTGCCCTTTCTACCTACGGCAACGTGCAACATATCCACGAGCCAGTGTTCAAGGGCCGCTTTAAGGTGGGCACAGGTGTCCTTGTAGCGCTAGTAAAAAAAGTCAAGTACCGAACTTTCTGACATTTAAAAACTACAATGTCATGTGTGACTACCGGGGAATCCAGAAAGTGTGCTCTAAATGCCGGAACGCTGGCCACATAGCCAAATATTGTGCCACGCCCCCTTGCACGTGATGCAACGTGTTTGGACATGCCCCAGTGGGATGCGCAGAACCGTGCCACGAGGGCTCGGGCAGCCATGCAACTGCTGACTGCGTACGTCCGAAGTCCTTCGCAGCAGCTGCAGCAGCGGCCACTGAAGAACAAGTGTGCACCGACCTCACGCCCGCACTTCAAGATGATTATCCGGCGCTCGAGCCTGAGAGTAACACTGAAACAATCGATACCGACGCCCGTGCTGAACCACAAGACGCAGGGGACCTGCCTCCCCTGTCTGAGAAAGCCTCGTCAACCCTTCACTCCCCGTATGAGACCAGCGACTTTTCGCCGGACGCCTATGAAGACCACAGCTCATTCAATGTCGAAGCCAGAGTGCCCGTACATAGCAGAGACCACGAGGGCTACAGTTTCGACATAGTTGGCGCCACCAGCAGCACCGAGGCGCTGAGAGCTTCGATAGGACGCGGCACCCAAACAATGAGACGCGCAGACGCTCCGGACATCGGCCCAGAAAAGACCACAACGATGATTATGCCACTGACAACGCCGAGTGCCCGCGCCGGCAAATACTCTGCTCACACCGGCAAACTAGGCCTGTCTAACCTCATTTACCAGATTACAGGTGCGGCCGCTGGTGCGAGTGTCGGCGTCAGCGCCATGGAAGTTGACCGTCCAGCCACGAAACGTGCCCACCCACCGACCACGGACTCTGAGGGCTCTACGGACAGTAGTAATCCCCAAAACTCGCTAATGCGCTGACGACGTCAGAGCATTTCTCTCTTTAGTTATGTTTACTCGTTGAGCGCTCGCCCCACCCTCTGCAAGAGGTTTCTCTGAAGTTTGCGTGCACTCCCCATTTTTTCAAAATGGTGCATTTTCTCTCCTTAAACGTCAGGGGTTTCAGGCGCCACGATAAGCAGAGAGAAGTCATGCACTTCGCAAGGTCACGTCATGTCGACATCCTCTTCTTACAGGAATGTAATTTAAAAACCCTTTTATGTACAGTCATTTTGTTCGCATTTTGGAGTTGAAGCCTTTTTTTTCCGCTGACTGATTTAAAGATGTGTGGAGTAGGAGTTGTTTTGACACCAGCTTTACGTCGAAGAGCACACTGTGTTTATGGTTTTGACAGCCACACACTTGCAGTAGACTTTGACCTTCACGGCAGACGAGTAAGGGCGCTCGTAATATATGCTCCAGCTCACCGTGGGGGCACGGCAGACTATTTCAATTCACTCGACTCATTTATGTTTGACAGTTATCCCACTTTCTTAGTAGGGGTTTGCAACTGTGCTGAGGACACCGACAGAGATGCGCGCGGACGCAGACAAAGCAGACAATATAGCGGAGTTAGCGCATTGCGACAACTCATCCGCAATTTCAAGCTCAGGATGCGTGGGTCGACACTCACGGGGATTACTTCGTTGCAACCTGGCAACGGGGTTCCAACATGACGCGGCTAGACCGCTACAATTTTCCAGGAGTGCTAGCCACTCATATCCTTAGTTGCGAGGTCCTACATTTCCCACCGGACGCTCCATGCATTACAGACCACTATAAATTTTCTGTAACACTTTCCTTTGAACAATCCACTACATTTAGAAACCATTGAAAAATGGGCACGACACTCATGCACGACCCGGAAAGCGTAGCATTATTGCGCATTGCACTAGAGCAAGCGTGTGATAGGCCGCATGAACCCCGTATCTGGGACGCATTGAAACACAGTTGGCGCGCCGAGCTTACTAAAGTGGGGCGCGAAAGGAAAGCGTGCCTGGCGACAGAGATAAACTACACGCTACGAAAATCGTGCATTGTGCGAAGATGCGAGACGCTGACGTTCGCAATGCATGACTACCTTGATCAGTTAAAGGCGCGGTACGAACTTCTGCTACGTCTTAGTTCGCGCACGGCTGAGCAGTCTTCCGTCATCGAATGACCGGTTTCCGATCAGGCTGTTCTTCGAAGCATCCGCAACGGCTTCTTGGGTGAACGATTGCATGTTCTTTTCGTTCAGTTTCCGAACGGTGAACAGTCTACACGAGCAGGAGACATAATGAGGGTATTTGAGGCACATTTTTTTAATCTTTTCAGGGAGGAGAACGCGAGTGACGTTAACCATGCCACCATAGTTGATGGATTTTTCGAGGGAATTTCCCGCGTACCGGAGGAGCTCCGCGATGGTCTGTGCAGCCAAGTCACACTGGATGAATTACGCATCGTGCTTCAGCGCATGAACACAACAGCTGCCGCCAGCCCTGACGGGATACCTCTGAGCTTCTACAAAACCTTCCTTGAAACAATACAATACCACCTTTTGACAATGCTAAATTGACTTCTTGCTGACGGAATCGGACTGAATACGTCCGATCAAGGAGCGTGGATGCCCATTTCCCTACTTAACTCAGATTATAAGATATTGACAGCCATCCTTGCAAACCGCATAACTAACATTCTACCGGAAATAGTACGCGACATACAAACATGCTGTGTTCCAGGTCGTGCGATCTACTCCTCGATGGCGCTGACCCGCGACTTGTTCACGTATGCTACATGAACACAAACATCTGGTATTTTTGTTTCCTCGGATCAGGAAAAAGCTTTTGATCGCGTAGAATGGAACTATCTCTTCGCTGTGCTGGAGTGCTATGGTTTCCCAACACATTTAACCGACGTCCTCAACTTGCTTTACACAGACTTAGAAACGTCATTAGTAGTGAATGGATATACATCTGAGCCAATTGAAGTAAGTTAGGCTTACTATTTATCTAAGTTTTACATAGGCTTACTAGTTATTTGAGTTTATTCATATCGATGTCATGAATGTTCTGTCTCTGTTGTATAATTTTGTATTGTACGTTACTGCATATGCAATAATTTTTTTTCGCTGTATTAAATAGCTTGCATTGTACATACACATTGTTCACCATTGTCCATTTTTATGTGTGCACATAAGCTGTGTGTGTTATATTCGGAAATAAAATTCTCTTAAACGCTATCTGTGCAAGACTGCAACTGCAATCGGAATTTTCGTTTTCCGGGCACACGTTCGTCCAAATAAACTATTGAATCCCAACACAATATCCTGTCTTCGGCCACGTTATGACCCCGTGACAATATGAGGACTTTGTGAAAGCAGCAAATATTCTAGATCAGTTGTCTTGTCAACAATGCTGCGTGCATTTAGAAAAATAAACACCTAGCTATGACGCCACGGTTGAGGTGGGCATTGATCGTGAACTTATTGAGCTGTGCGAGTCAGGCGGGAAGTTGGTGACCCGAGCCTTTTCCTTCTTTTCTTTATCTAGTCTACTTCGTCCAACCGCACACGGTATGCGCTTATCTTGGGTGAGGTCCTAGGTGTACGATAAGCCTTTTACTTTTACCGTAGACGAGCTAAACTTTCGTGCCTTTCGACCGGTCCGATGCTGTACTTTCACAAAGCTTTCTTGTTATTACTGCTGTTTCTTTAGCATAATCTTGACTGACCCGCACAATAGTGCCTTTCAGCATGAAACAATGTTTTAAACGCTATCCTTTTTTCTGAAATCAAAAACTTCATAATAACGGGTCTCTGCTTATTCTAGTTCGCCTGACCAATGCGGCAAATGTTTTCAGCTGTTCACACGGAAACTCCTACAGTTCTGTCAAAAATATTGTTGAGGACCTTTTCTCTAAGTTTGGTTTCTGTTTCATCACCGCATTCGGGGATTTCAAACACTACAAGGTTATTAGGCCTACTTCTATTTTCCTACTCATTTAAATAAGATGATTGTGGTTGGACAAGTGATTCTAATGTCTGAATCCTTTTGTTAATGTCTTCAAAGACCATCAGAATATCTTTTAACTTATCAGTTTTAGCACTGACAGCGTCAATTTTATTTTTTTGACATCCATTTTGCAGTCACTTTCCTCCTGCCTGTGAATATTAGCCTGTGACATTTCTGTAACCTTATGACCAGAAGTCGGTCCTAGATTTTCTTCTATGTCCCAAGACACAAGTAACAACACGAACGTTGACCAGCAGCCAGACAAAATTGCAAAACAGTTCTGATATTGGTGGTTTCCATCGACATTCTACGGGATTCAGATTTGGGTGCACGTTAAAAAACCCCAGGTGGTCGAAATTTCCGGAGCCCTCCACTACGGCGTCTCTCATAATCATATGGTGGTTTTGGGACGTTAAACCCCACAAATCATCATCATCAACATCATCTACGGGATTCTACCAAAGTTTGTAAAGAACTGCCGAGAATGGTCTTTATAATGTAAATAAGACCGCACAATCAATGACGCTGTCCAAATCTATGATGCTGCCTAGGACACTAAGTTGGCATTGTTTTTGTTTTCCAATCATGAAAACGTACGGACTATTGAGTCGTTTCTTATTTATCTGTCTCACTATCCACAAGTTGCCTGTCCGGCATAGTCTTTCTAGTGATCATGTAATAAACTATCTCAGAGCTCTCTTTGCACGGCATGGTATTCTTGAAGCAGTGTTCACACATAAAATGGGAGAATATAGCTCATTAGTTTTCCCTTCCTATTCACAAGAATATTGGTTCTTACATACTACGTAGCTCCCGATGCCCTGTGGACATCACAGATCACCAGAGAGGTGGCGAGAACCATTATAAAGAAGATGAAGGTCTCATCCAGAAGTTGCGAGATCTTTATCTCGCAATACTAGGGCACAGGGCCACAACTGGGCCTTCGGTAAAAACTTCAGCCGAGCTAGTGACGCGCCGGCCACTGCGTACTATGAATCTCCTGGACCGTAAAAACCTCTTGCCCAAAACCACCAACATTAAAAAAGTTCACGACAAAGATCATGCTGTGAGGAAGAGTGAAAGGGGCAATTTCAATGGTGGGCATGCTGCCTGTTTTTTCCACCTCTTCGGCCCAGAACCAGCATGTGGTTTAACGACTGTAAAGATGTAGAAGTAGTCATACAGAACGCCAAGAGACCATCGTAATTTTATTAGAATGGGCTCTCGTATACAAATTGAGAGAAATCGGAGAGCTTTGGTGGGTCTCGAATCTATGACTGTATACGAGGATGGAAGCTATGGCTTGCCACAGGGCATAAGCTCGCCAAGCAGAGCCGAAGGTCGTATCCATCCGCAAAGTGAGAAGACTGCTGGTGTAAATGTCGCTGAAAAGAGACAATGTTTTTCGCCATCAGCTAAAGTACCAAGTGATTATGTGACATGCTTGGGAAAAAGGGCGATTTCCCCGGAACGCTACGGTTACTAAAAGTAATTTTTGCTTTCGATAATAGTTTGGTGGTGGCACACTAATGCTGTTTCACACTTCGTCCACTTGTGCAATGAAGTGTCGTGGTACAGTGCAGCGGATCGAAAAAAAATATCCCCACCCCCCACCGAAAAGAATTATGAGGAAATGCGATTACATTTATTGCACCGAGAGAGGGTATTGTTGCCGTCAGACGTTCGCCTTCAACGACCTCTGCGATTGCCTTGAGAGGCGCCCTGCTGGTGAACGGCGGATAGTTAAGAGCGAGTGGACCGGGAGCCGAGGACCACACCAGAAGCCGAGGACAACGCCGGATGCCTGACATAGCCCGAGTAAGAAATGCATTGGCATATAAAAGATGCAGCGTTTCAACGAACGCCACCGGAAGGCATTACAGAACGCGTGTCGGAACGCATTGACGTGGTTTGCTCTTTGGCCGAGTGACCTTCATGTTCGGGGATGGCTGTGGAGTCTGCACTTACCGCCAACTGCTCCCCCAACTCGCGCTTTGATAGATGGACGTTCAGCTGGGTGCTTTTTGGTACAGGGCTTGAATGCTGATGTTTTGTGTTCTTTCTTATGCTCGTCTACCCGACACTGTGGTTGTAATACAACACATGCAAACACTTGAGCAAACACCGGCGTAACTATAGGTTTCTTCTTATTATACAACTTTAAACCCTGGTGTTGTGGATGAATGCGAATCTTACGAGCTTCTTTTCGACTCGTGCAGTGCGGGCCTTTCGCTCGATTATTGTCGGCTTGAAAACGCGCTTTGCATGTTGAAAACACACTCTTAGCTTATCCTGATAAATTGAATTCTCAAAGCGTGTTCTAGTAAGAGTTTATGGGATTTTTAAAGTCCCTAAATAGTATTTACATGCTGCAGAATGAACTTTATTCTTTACTCCCACTATTCTTACAGAAGAAGCCACCAAGGCACCGTATGCTGAGACAACCAAGCTTACCTCAAGGAAGACCACTAGCTCTGCAACAATGTCGTCCTCAACTAAAACTACGAAGGCACCCTGTAAGTTTTTAGCAGCAGAGTTCTTTAAAGTTGTGTAAACTTCGCCTGGTGTTGGCATACCTGCGCACGCGCATGTGGAAATTGCTGAGCGAAGATGTCACCATCCATCATCTTATAACACCTTGGAAATTGAAGTGGAGGACAGGAAGAGCAGCAAAAAAAGTTGGCAACATATCAACGGAATGAATGATGGACCGTGCGGCGGACCGTCCATTCATGTATCCGTGTGACCGTCCATGCGTCCATCCGCCCGTCTGTGCGTGCGTCTGTTCGCGCGTCTGTCCCTGCGTTCGCCCATGCATCCGCCCCTGCGTCGGTTCATGTGTCCATCCATGCACCTGTCTCTGTGTCCGTTCACCCATCTATTCAACACTCCAAGTACCACGATTTTGCATCTTTTCATCATATATTCTCCATGTAGAAGCACCGCCATCCACCGCACATTTCAAAAACTAAACGAGAGGTGGCACACGCACATCTTCTTACGGCTTGCGCTTTGGGTCTACTTCCCTTTTTTAAACACGTCGAGTTAATGGTATATACTAGTTCACTATATTCATGGCACTGCGGCCCAACGCTCGCTAATCCTTTGTAAAACCAAGGAGGTTATGCCCAACGAGTATAACGTAGCAACCTTTTCCTGTCAGATAGTGCTCAATGTACATGCCAATGGCTGCTAACAGGAAGTGAGAGACAGGATAATTCGGCTTTTACTTTCTTACGGCTTGCGCTTCGTATCTACTTCCCACCTTTAACCTTCCAGAGTTTATTCATGGTATATACTAGTTCATTGTCTCCATGGCACTGCGGCTCAACGCTCGATAAACCTTTCTGAAACTAAAGAGGTTACACCCAGCGAGTATAACGTAGTCACCCTTTCTTGTCAGATAGTTCAATGTACATCAGCCAATGGCTGCTAATGGTAATCAAAGCGTGTGCGTTAACTAAAAGCCGAATGCTCCTGTCTCTCATTCCCCATTAGCAGCCATTGGCATGTACATTGAGCACTATTTTTCTTTGTTCAACAACGCACAGATGAAATCTCGGTTCACCGGCACCACCTTGGAGGTCAAAATGTTATACTTGTTACATACTACAAGGCTACAATGGACGAACGGGTGCCGCTATAAGGAGCTTCGCCCCTAAAGAAACTAGAGATTATGCATACATTGAGATCACAGGGAATGTAAAGCACGGAGAATGAAGGTAACTGTTGTGATTATTTTATGCTACGAAACGCTTTAAAATGAAGCTAAACATATATCGTCCCCCGGGCCGGCTAACGAACAGGAGATGCGCTTTCCCGCACGGAGGGCGCGGGGCCCCGCGTCACTCTATGAGACGGGAGAGCAAAACGATGATAACTCCTCTCCCTTTTTGATTTTCTCATTGCTCTCACGGTTTCAAGTAGCAACTGTATGAACATTTCTGTTACCGGATTTACAGTAACGTGGTTCAACCGTACGAGTTCTCCAGCTTATTAAAAGATAATGCACTGCACCCATGGGCTCTCTCGGAAATATCGGCTGTTTTACCGCATTTGAATCGCTACTGTGTAGACGTGCTTGAAGATATCAAATCACTTTCTGGGATTTAGGTACTGGCATGCGTTTAGTTCATGATGTATAGAGCATGTTTGAATCGTGTGGTAAAAAAAAGTTCCCTGGCCAGTTTCGTTCAGATTGCGACAGCCGTCAAGCACTCGTAGCTCTATCTAGCGTACCGGTAAAGTGAGAAAGAATAGGTGGATAGAAAAATGGCGCGTCGTCTGCTACAGCACTTTCGCTTGACGGAACGTTCAAGGCTAAGCTCTTCGCTGCTTCAACTTTTGTGCAGTTGAGTGTAATCAGGAGAAGGCAAGAAAACTGGTAACAACCACGTCGCAAAAAGTACGTGTTTACTCCCGATAACACTGACGCACCATGAAACAGCTTAAACAATTGAACACCTAAAGCACCTCAAAACACCTTAAAACACCTTAAACCCTTTAACAGAAGAGCTAGGCATCAAACTAGAAGACGTCATTCGGCTATCCGCCAAATCAAAGGGAAAGTGACAAAACACACTCACCTCGAAGAATATGGCTGGTGGCAGGTGCTCTATTCTTGGCCTCTGTGAGAGGTTACAGTGGAGAGAACAAGTTGAATGGAAAACCAGTGCCTCCTCTGTTCTCAGACGCATGGCACGTCAGCCACTGTGTTTTTCCGGCTTTTGCGCTGGTTTCTCTAAAAGCGCTTCAGCGCTTAACTGCGGGAAACATTCGCACTCAAAGATCGGCAGAGCTCAGAAGAGTGAAAATTTACAATTTCTCAGAAGGAAATGAGAGCGCAAAGAATAACACTATAGTGCAATGTATACTGCCGTCTCAGTGATGCCGACCAGTATACTCGCTTTTAAGGCCCGTAACCACTGTGCATTTATTTCCTGTGGCACGCCCAACGCCCCTTTGTTTTTAGTTTGTTGAATTGCACCTACCTTGGCTTCTTAATCTATTTTATTTTATTTCTTTTTGTGTGTGTTTATGCCTCTCTGCGCAGCAGTTTTGTCTTTTTGTGACACGTCCCTTTCTCATCATGCCTCATTATGTTTTCTTTAATTCCTCCCCACACTCCAAAAATTTTTGCACTCATAAGGGTGTATTTTTTGTCCTATGGGCAACACCCTTTTAAGGTGTCAAGAAACACCCTAAACAATAACGTGTTTACAAACACCCTGAAACCGTAGGGTGTAAAAAACATTACACTCTACTATGGGTGTTGGAGGAAGCTACATCCATGCAAGTTGGGTGTAACACGAAAAAACCCCTTGAAACGATGGCACTTATATGAATAAGCATACTTTATTAAATGAAGCGCAATTAACGGGACAACAAAACAGAGACACAGGAGGTGACGCTTAGTCTTGTGTGTTGAGGAGAGCCGTTCATAGCACTTCATTCCATCAAATATGCATCACCAACTGGCCCAAGCCTTAACTGTTCTCAGGAAGAAGCATATATGAACCTTTTCTGCGTCTGACAGGGAAGAAGGAAGATACTGGTGTCACCGACTGCACCTATACCTGCATGCATGCAGCTGATCAAATAAGGTGGCGTGGTCTTGAATTACCTGCATAATGATTGATATGTGGGGTTTAACGTCCCAAAACCACTCTATGATTATGAGAGACGCCGTAGTGGAGGGCTCCGGAAATTTAGACCACCTGGGGTTCTTTAACGTGCACCCAAATCTGAGTACACAGGCCTACAACATTTCCGCCTCCATCGGAAAAATTACCTGCATAAGACCAGTGTATATATGTGTAGGTAGACTGGGCCGAAAACGACAAGGTAGGACGTGGCAGGCGCTTTTACACACACACACACACACACACACGCACACGCACACGCACACACACACGCACACACACACACACACACACACACACAGAAGCGCGCGCCACATCACAGTAGTGCAAGAAGTAACCTGTAGTGTAAGGTCCAACCGAAAATAACGCCGAAGCAATAAATTTTAAGCCCATATGTTAACATCTGCCTTTATTATAAAAAAACTGCAAATCTGACAAACAGGACTCTGATAGCATTCTGCAAAATTTTGAAATATGTCAAGGGACCAAGTTACTTTCTCTCTACACTAAATATTCATTGTTTTCAATACAATGAATCTCCACAACTTTCAAAAGCATTTGCGCTAGTCGGGCAAACGACTGAGACGTATGGTGTTAATTGACATCTATACAATAAAAAACACGTATGAAGAGCAAGCTAGCTTCTGGAGTCATATTTACAACCCATTATATCTCGCGGTATAAATTTCGACATTAAAAAATGAGCACATTCGACAAGGTAGTGTGATTGGGGTTGTCATATTGTAATGTCAGTGTTGGTACACTTCTAACTCCAAAACCAAAGCTCGTAATTGCTGCTTGTACAATCATCTTCAGCTGCTGAGATGACTGGTGCCTTCGAGAGAAGTGGGACGAAGCTTTTCTTTCTGCACAGAAAATTCAACGCCAGAAACCTAAAATAAATACGCAGAGAACAATGGCCAAATAAGACCAGTGTATATATGTGTAGGTAGACTGGGCCGAAAACAAAGAGTGCAACATACAGTATGCACCCTACATAACTAACTCCTTTCTTATGTGCAAGTATAAATTGAGTTCAGAGCAAGCATATTCAGTGGAATCGGGCTCCACTGCAGTGAGAAATGCTAGAAATGGTATGATGAGCAATAAACGCCATAGAAAGCGCGCTGTGGCAGAATCATTATACCTTTCGTGCCGTAGATAGGAACCTTACTTTACCCTTTCAGCTTGCTCACACAGGCGTATAAAAAGGCGCTGCTCCGATTTGATAATGTTCCATTCGCTGCATGCATCGATCAATCTAAGTGAATGTCAAGTTTCATGCTTAAATACGCATCAACACAGCTGCATGCGTATTTCAGCAGATCTACCATGGTATTTTTCTAATACTTTATTAAAAGAAATGCAGTACGGCACGCAACAACACACATATTTTATCTGTATTGCAAAAAAGCACAATGCCCCTGAGCATACGTGATGGTATGCGCATTGAGAAGGTATTCGGTGTAGGTAACTTGTAAAATAAGTACTGTACACTTAAGTATTAAAATGCGAATGATACTGCTGTTCTGTAACTGGCTCACATTGATACGATTATATTGATGCAAAACAGCTGCTAAACACGGCTGCATGAAAGAGGAGGACGAAGTCGTTTTTGTTGGATGCTGGTCTGGCGCTATCTTGCTCGTCGAGTTCAGTGCACTGTAAATAGATCATTGAACAAGTTACTCGTAACATTATTGGTTGAGGTGGACAACCCCGTACCTGGATGGAAACGCGCAGCAGTCGCACCATCGGCGACCTTTCGACTGCTTCGACTGCTGGTACTTCGTCTACGCCGCCCTCATCAGTCCAAGCCACCACCTACGTCACATTCCCGCAGCTCCAGGATCCCGGCACTTTCTCTGGTGATGGTACGATCGATCTCGAGACTTGGCTGAAGCGGTACGAGCGCGTCAGTGCTACTCACCGCTGGGATCCCACGCTCATGCTCGCCAACGTGCTTTTCCACCTGGACGGCACTCCTCGAACATGGTTTGAAAGCCATGAAGCCCACATAACGAGCTGGGATCTCTTCAAAGAAAAGATACGTGACCTGTTTGGCTATTCATCTAGTCGTCAGCTCGCTGCGAAGAAGACTTTTGCTACACGGGCCCAGTCTTCTACTGAATCGTACGTCTCCTAAATTCTTGACGTTTTTGCCCTTTGTTCCAAGGCCGACCAGTCCATGTCGGAAGACGAAAAGGGTAACCACGTCTTGAAAGGCATTGCCGACGATGCTTTCAACCTGCTGGTTTTTAACAACGTCTCGAGCATCGACACCATCCTTAAAGAATGCCGACGTCTCGAACAAGCTAAAGCCCGCTGTGTAGCCCAAAACATCGTGCGCTTTCCGAACACAGCGGCCACTTCTTCGTGTGACGACGCTTTCAACCAGGCCCCTCTATGTGACAACCTCACACGCACCATTCGTCAAGAGGTCGAGGCAGCACAACCGGTTGCCACGCCACTACCAACGCCTGCGCCTTCCCCAACCACAATTTCTTTGATACAAGCCGTCGTTCGTCAACAGCTATCGAATGTCGGCCTACATCCTGTTCCTGCCGTATACTCTGCTGCGCCTTCTTTTCGTCCCCCTTCTGCTCCTCGCATACAATGCAATCCGTCCGATTGGCGTACCCTTGATGGCAGGCCCATATGTTTCAACTGTCAACGCGTTGGTCATATCGCACTTCACTTCCGCAGCCGCCGGGCTCCACCGTCTCATTATGCACCTCAGTATCACACCACTTCTGCTCGCCAGTAGTCCCCATCACTTTCTCCATCAACGCCGACCACATTTTTCGCTCCTACAGCACCTCTGAGCAGACCTCGCTACGACCGGTCACCGTCCCCGGCTCGTCGTCAGTCCCGTTCGCCCCCGCAACGCCGTGCTGCCTCCCCGACCTATTCCTAGCATCTCCGACCGGAAAACTAGGCCGTACAGCTTCTGGAGGTGGAGCTGCGTTGACGACCTTTGTAAGAAATCCTCTATTAACGTTAACAACGAACCGGAACCTTTTGGACGTTACTGTCGACAATGTTCGTGTCAGTGCATTGATAGATACTGGCGCGCATGTGTCCATTATGAGTGCTAACCTTCGCCGCCGACTTGGAAAAGTTATCACGCCCGCCCTCAACCGAGCTGTACGAGTCGCCAATGGAGGAGCTGCCGCAATTCTTCGCATGTGCTCTGCGCGAGTATCTATTGGGGAGAGAAGCACTGTCGTTCTTTTCGCCGTTATCGAACATTGCCCTCATGAACTCATTCTCGGTATGGGTTTCCTAGCCACGCACTCTGCCCTCATAGACTGTTCAGCTGGCTCTCCCCATCTCGATTGACCCCTCTTTTCCGACCCGCCTAGCCCACCGCAAACCAGCCTCTGCTGCATTGATTTCACGCGCCTCCCTCCTAACTCTGTCACACATGTCGACTTATCATCCACGCCGCCAGTACCTGATGGTGATTACATGGTGGCCCCGATTCCTGCAGTGATGCTTACGCATGGGGTTGCAGTGCCGCATATGATTCTGACGATTAAGAGAAACCGCACCTTCCTTCCACTGGTCAACTTTTCACTCACCACCCACGTTCTGCCACAGGGTATCTTCCTGGCCAAAATTACTGCTCTCCAAGATGACCATGTCGAGCCCTTCAGAGTGGACGATTGCTGCAGCTCAGTCAGTAGTTCCACTCCATCACGTTCTAGGGGCGCCGACATCGAGCGAATGGTGTCATCGGACCTCACGTCTGAGCAAACTGCAACGCTTTACCACGTTCTTGAGGGCTATTGTAGCATTTTCGACTTTGCCAGCAACTCCTTAGGCCAAATGACCATTGTCACCCATCGCATAAATACTGGCCATGCAACCCCCAATCAGCGACGCCCCTACCGCGTGTCTGCGTCGGAGCGTGCAGTATTACAACATGATGTCAGCAAAATGCTTGCGAAAAACATTATCGAGCCTTCATGCAGCCCCTCGACTTCTCCAGTCTTCCTTGTTAAAAAGAAAGATGGAACATGGTGCTTTTGTGTCAATTACCGTCACTTTTACAAAATTACCAAAAAAGACGTTTATCCTTTACCTCGCATCGACGACGCCCTCGGCTGCCTGTACGGTGCCACTTAGTTTTCAACTATTCACCTTCGGTCAGGGTACTGGCATATAGCCGTCGACGAGACTGACCGCGAGAAGACCGCATTCATCACTCCTGATGGTCTTTATCAGTTTAAGGTGATGTCCTTTGGACTCTGCAATGAACCAGCCACATTTGAAAGAATGATGGACTCATTGCTCCAAGGGTTGAAAAGGTCAACCTGCTTGTGTTACCTTGACGATGTTATTGTCTTTTCGCCCACAATCGACTCACATCTTGATCGTTTGTCAGCTATTCTGGACGTTTTTCGTCGAGCCGGAATCCAGCTTAACGCCTCCAAGTGCCGCTTCGCTCGTCGTCAAATTCCCGTGCTCGGTCACCTTGTCGATGGCCAAGGCGTGCGTCCAGACCCTAAGAAAATTCATGCAGTCACGAACTTTCCCGTTCCGAAGACCACAAAGGATGTCCGCAGTTTTGTGGGGTTCTGCTCATATTTCAGACGCTTTGTCAAGGACTTTGCGACCAGTGCGCGCCCACTCAAAGACCTCTTGAAGAAAGACGCCTCGTTCACCTGGGGCCATGACCAATCGTCATCGTTTTCGACACTTACGACATTGCTTACAACGCCACCAATCTTGGCTCACTTTGATCCATTAGCCCCAACCGAGGTTCACACGGACGCCAGTGGACACGGCATAGGAGCTGTGCTCTTGCAGCAACAACGCGGACACGACCATGTTATAGCCTACGCAAGTCGACTGCTATCTCCAGCCGAGCGCAACTATTCCATCACGGAGCGCGAGTGCCTCGCCCTTGTATGGGCAGTCACCAAGTTTCGCCCATACCTGTACGGGCGCTCATTCCGTGTTGTCACGGATCATCACGCACTCTGCTGGCTAGCCTCCCTGAAGGACCCCACGGGACGTCTTGCTCGTTGGGCTCTACGCCTTCAATAGTACACGTTCTCTGTAATGTACAAATCAGGGCGATTGCATCAGGATGCGGATTGTTTATCCCGCTACCCTGTTGACGAAGCGACCAATACCGAGGCTATCACGGACGTTTTTCCATGTCGCAGCTGTTAAACATTGGCGAAGAGCAACGTCGGGATGCTTCTTTACGAGCCATCATTGACAAACTGAATTCAACGCCTCGCGACCTGTCCCTACGAATGTTTTTGGTGAAAGACGGGATGCTATATCGCCGCAACGTTGATTCCTTCGGATCAGACTTACTTCCTGTCATCCCAGCGCACCATGACGGGCCATTTGGGCGTTTCTCGCACATACGATCGGGTACGACGTCGGTTTTTTTGGCCTGGACTTGCCCGCTCTGTTCGACGCTATGTCGCCGCTTGTGAGCCCTGTCAGCGTTGCAAAACGCCGTCTCCCCCCACCAAGCCGGCTACCTTCAGCCGATCGACGTTCCAAACGAGCCTTTCTTTCGAGTTGGTCTCGACCTGTCGGGCCTTTTTCCACTCTCCACAGCCGGAAATAAATAAATTGCTGTTGCCACGGGATACGCGACGCGGTACGAAATCACACGAGCACTCCCGACCAGCTGCGCTACCGACGTTGCGGACTTTCTGCTGTACGACATAATATTATTGCACAGTGCTCCCCGTCAACTTCTCACCGACAGTGGCCGCACGTTTTTATCAGCTGTCCTTCATGAAATCCTGAGGTCTTGCCATACCAAGCACAAATTTACTACTTCGTACCATCCCCAGTCAAATGGCCTCACGGAGCGCCTTAACAGGACCCTAACCGATATGCTTGCCAAATACGTTGCGCCAGACCATCATGATTGGGACATTCATTTGCCGTATGTGACGTTCGCCTACAATTCATCTCGTCACAACACTGCCGGCTATTCGCCCTTCTACCTACTATATGGCCGGGACCCAACTCTACCCTTAGACACTTTACTACCTGCGGCCACTGAATATGCTGGGGAAGCCATTGCCCGCGCTGACCACGCACGCCAAGTCGCCCGTAACCGTCTACAGGCTTCACAGGAGCGCCAACAACAGCTCTACAATTCTCACCATAGGGACGTGCACTTTTCTCCGGGTTCTCTCGTGCTCCTCTGGTCACCTACTCGGCGTGTGGGACTGTCTGAAAAACTGTTGTCGCCCTACACTGGACCATTCCGTATTGTTCGCCAAGTGACAGACGTCACGTACGAGATTGCTCCCACCGATCCAACAAAGTCATTGTCAGCCCCGAGCGACACCGTTCACGTGTCTCGGCTAAAGCCCTATTACCCCCTTCGACATCATCTGCGTAAATTTAGAACCGGGACGGTGCTTCTACCGCCGGGGGTTAAGATACAAAACAGCCGCTAAACACGGCTGCATGAAAGAGGAGGACGAAGTCGTTTATGTTGGATGCTGATTTGGCGCCATCTTGCTCGTCGAGTTCTGTGCGCTGTAAATCGATCATTGAACAAGTTACTCGTAACAATAAAATGGAATAATTGGCTATTGGGTCATTTCACGTCAGACGTCCCAGCCATTTTGGAGACCATCTCAAATGTATTCGAAAAAGAACGCGCTGATTTTACTACACTGAAAAGGTAACTGCTGGAATATTTTGCATAAAAATAGTTTTTTGGTCACGTGACTGCCTCTTGAACTTCCGGAATCTTGTCTGGATTTTTGTGAAAAAAAAATTATTTCATAAGTACCTCTTCTTCTTCCGTGTCGAATTTGGTCTACAAGTTAGGTGAAAGGCTTGCGTAAAGTGTTTAAAGCTCAGTACTATTCTTACCATTTTCAACCACATACGCCTCAAATAAATTAGCCGAAATGTGTTATATCTGCAATTTTCTATATCAATACTGCACTTTGAATTAATATCTGAGGAGTGAATTCTTAATCCACATAAGATGTATTTGGAGGAAAATATTATTTTAGACCTCTCAAGCTGTCTAACTTTACGAGAAAACATCGCGAATTTCACAAAATAAGTGTTTTTTCTATAATGAGACACAACTTCCACCATGTGGTGGTTGAAGTAAAATAGATTTTGTACCTTATTCGAACGCAAATAAAGAGTTTTTTTCTTGTGCCAAATTTTTTCATAGCAATTTATCTTTTGAGAAAAAGATTACAGCATATCCACGGAGTGAATAATGATGAGTGGGGCGTAGCGTTCGTCCATCCAGACGCCCAAACAGATGGACAGACAGTCTGACGCAAGTATGGACGTACAGAAAGACGGAGGGGTTCGCGGACAGACCGGCACACGGAAGTCTGATTGGATGGATGCACAGACGAACGGACGAAATCACAAATGCACGGACGAACGATTCGCCCCACGAATCATCATTTCGTCCGTATATATGCTGTGAAAACCACTAACGCTATCTATTGTGCAACTCACAGTGGCTACATATTACTAGTACGACTACACAGGAGGGAATGACCCATGGCCTCAGAGCTTTGCCCCTAAATGATTTTTGAAATTCCAAGTTCCCCGTATGCCATACGGTCATACGGCAGCCGACGCCTCGAAGTTCCCCATTGCCGTTGATAGGAAAATTCAAAAATTATTTTATTCCAAGAAATAGAAATTGCAATGATGTAACTAGTCACATACAAATAACTGTTTATTTGCTTTCAATTTAGGCAAAAAGTGATATTTAATTGGACCCCCACATGGTGCAAATTGCGTCTCAATATGGACAATGCATTTCTGGCTCAATGACAGTTCTGTCAAATGAGTGATATTTTCTCGTATAGGTTAAGAGCTTAAGATGTCTAAAAATAATTTTCCCTCAAAATATCTTTTCTGTGAAGTAAGTAGTCACAGCTCAAATATTCATACAAAGTGCAGTACGGCAATGAGAAACTGCAAAGATCACACATTTTGGCTAAATTCTTGCAGACGTATGTGGCCGAAAAATTGTATTAACATTACTGAGCTTAAAACACATTACATAGGCCCCTTTACTTAAAATGTACCAAACTTGGTATAAAAAAGGAGCGGTACTTGTAAATTATTTTTTTTACAAATAACACTCAAATAACATTGTGGAAAGTTTCAAAAGCAACCACGTGACCAAAAGCTTTTATCTTTCCGAAATATTTAAGCAGCTCACTGTTTTCAGTGCATTCGTTCAGCACGATGTTTTTTCAAACACTTTTGCTATAGCCGCGAAATGGGCTGGGAAATTTCGAGTAAAGTGACCCTGTTACTTTCACTCAATGACCATTGCATACTGCTGAATTACGGCCATTTGTTTCAATCATGCTGGCTGGCTGAGAAAGCATAACTCCTTCCCGATGCTGCCCCGCCGCGGTGGTCTAGTGGCTAAGGTACTCGGCTGCTGACCCGTAGGTCGCGAGATCGAATCCCAGCTGCGGCAGCTGCATTTCCGATGGAGGCAGAAATGTTGTAGGCCTGTTTGTTCAGATTTGAGTGCACGTTAAAGAACCCCAGGTGGTCTAAATTTCCCTCCACTATGGCGTCTCCCGTAATGATATGGGGGTTTTGGGACGTTAAACTCCATATATTAATCAATCTATCCTTCCCGATGCAGCGTAGGCTGTTCAGTGGCTGTGCGTGTTGTGTTCGCAGATGAACATGCTGCCCAGTCTTACATTTTGGCTGCAACACATGCTTAGATACTGTGCAGTATGTATAACATTAAAATGTTTTTGTGCAACAAAACAACTAATATTACGCTTCACATAGCGAAAATACCTTTAACATCTGAAGTACTTAGCGAAGTTAAACGCCAAAGCGAGGCGATGGCAATAAAACCCTGAATAACAAGAATAATTTGAAAGTTACACATGATGGAAACAATCTGAATAAAATGTGCTCGAACGTTAGCAGTTATGTTCCAACAAGCGTTTACACTGTTCAAGTAGCTAATTCGACCACACACACAGGCGAAAGCTCTGTTTAAACTTAAATACAGCTTCAGTGCTCGATACGCTACACAGGCACGGCTGTCGGTAGTGTCACGC
Source organism: Rhipicephalus annulatus (assembly GCA_013436015.1). Taxonomy (NCBI): domain Eukaryota; kingdom Metazoa; phylum Arthropoda; class Arachnida; order Ixodida; family Ixodidae; genus Rhipicephalus; species Rhipicephalus annulatus. Next base: position 350,566 of record WOVY01002972.1, on the reverse strand, counting down.
TACGTTGCAGGTGAACTAAAATACCGGTGAAGGCGAATTTAACGAAATTCATTGTATTAGCAAGTAGGCTAACTTCGCGAGGCACACCTAACGCGAAGCAATATGCTGTGTTGTCACCCGATGCATCGACCCGAGTTATCACGGTAGTGTTACCGCACAAAACGAAAAAGAACCGAAAAGAACGACATTGACACCATGCCCTTGTTTTTCGTTCTCGGTCTTTTTGTGCAATAAGGAAAAAGAGAGTAAATGAACTACCAACATGCCCAAGCATATGCGTCTTACATACGGTTGATGCTTAGAGCTAACAGGCGCTGTCCCCCCACATGTGTTAATCAGCAAACTAAAATTGATGTGCATCACGAGCGGGCCCCGTTAAACACGGCTGCGAACAAAGTGCACCGCAAAAATCTGTTCAATTTATTCGCTGAACGTCAGCGGTGCACGCTCACTCTTATTTGTACTTTAAACAATCTAAACAAACAAACAAACAAAAAACTTGCCCACAATCACACTTCGCCATCATCCTCGTGAAACAGTCCGGACAAATATTTTCGCTAAGTAAACAAATGCTTATTTGTCATCGACTAGTGGAAAACAAAATTGTTTGAAGGTGTTGTTCTCGTGCTCCCGCTGTTAAAGCGCTGAACAGAACAACGTGTTAGCGGTACTCACTATTTCACTTCGAGTGCTCTACAATTGAATCCACAGGTCCAGTCTCCAGAATGGTGCACCTTCGCAATAATCAGCACTGACAGAACACACAGGTCGAGCCCAGAGCGCAGGCACATTGCAAACTAAACACCGACTAATTAACTCTACTGATCGGGAAGCCACGCGCACCACACGCACACACACGGGAGGGTTTTTCGCCAGCGCACGCAGTGACATCTAAGACGAAGCGGTCCCTTTACCGCGCTCTGCACCCGGGCGCGCAGCGATTCCGAGCAGCCAATACTGTCTAGGTGACGAGACTTCATGGCGTCGGTGCACTCTCAGACCGGCTAGATGCGGTTTAACGCTAGCTCCAGCCCTCTACAGATAGCGCGGGCGCTGTTTTTTCTATTTGCGTATTTGCGGCAGTGATCTGTTGGCATTATACTCATTTTTTAACAGTGCATCTGAATTGCAGCGAACATTTTGGAGGTGCTGGGCGGCCAGCACGAGCTACTAGTCAGAACGCGCATTTGTAATATTCAGGAGCAATATTTAGCGCACCTTCACCGACTTAATGTAGTGAATACTGGTAAAAAAGCTAAGATGATGCTTTTTGTTTAGCAATATGGGTCTTTAGGGACTGCACATTCATGGTCACGCAGGCGATATTTTATCAGCACTTTCATTTCGGTGAAGACATTGCAACATTACATGCATCGGCCGTCGCACTATTTGATGAGAACATATTGCCACGTGCGTACTGCTAGGAAAACGAAGACGACAGCGCATACGAGCATCTGCACGCTTTTGTGGAGCAAGCAATAACAAGAAAGAAGAGGAAAGCTGTGGCGCCCAGTAAATAAAAATACTGACCCGCTGCTACTTTTTCAACCTGTTAATTATACTTCTGTTTTCACCTTGTGACAATACATTTGTACTTAGCTTGCAGTCCTTGGAACGAGACCACGGCTGAAAATATTTCATTATTGTTGTTTTCTCACTACCTACAAAGTCAAGGCTTTGACCGAAGCACGTCTGCTGGGGAAGTTACATAAATTGAAAAAGGGGATCCACAAAAAGCAGAGAGAAAGAGAGAACTAGAGAATGCGTTTCGGCTCCCCTGAGGAGAGCTTTGTTCGCCATTTAGTCAACAAGGCTCCCGTAATTGTGAGCGAGGCTGCAACAAGGTCACAGAAATGTCCTTATTCTGCATTTTCCTTTATGGTCGATGTCTTCTTCCTAATTTCAATGACGCACGTTTAAGGGCACATGACGAGGAACATTCGCTACAGTAATTAAATAAAACGTGCCTGCTAAAAATACATGACGTCAATGTTCGTTTTTTAAGGGACCTGATGGCCTGCTGACGTGGTGTTTATGGCTAAACAACTGTGTGTTTTTTTTGCAGGTGGCAGATTTTTCATCTCCAGCTTTAAAAGCTTCGATCTTATGAGGGACGGGGGAGGGGGAGTGTTTCATGCATGGCTACACCAACGTGCACAACATTATTTTGCTCAGACAAATGAGTGCACTTTGAGAGTGTTGACTAATCCCGCAAATGACACGGATGAAAGAGAGAGACTCAGGAGAATTGACCCTTGCTCTATTGAACAAGCTGCACTCCTATTGTATCTTCCGTCTTATAGTAGTTTGCGTGCTTTATCGATGAAAACTGCGTTTCGATCACATTACTTCCTGCTTCGATTCATTACTAGACCCGCAAGCAGCTAGTTGTAGGAGCCTTGCTGGTATCAAGATGGTTAATGTGTACTAACAGTATAAGCAAAACTGCCCGAATATGTCGTGCACTTGTAGCCTTGTGGGCACGTGTGCTCAGATTTGAGTACACGTTAAAGAACTACAGGTGGTCAAAATTTTCGGAGCCCTCCGCTACAGCGTCTCTCATAATCATATGGTGGTTTTGGGGAGTTCAACTCCACATATCAATCAATCATTTGTAGCCTTGTTCATAACACCCCAAATAAAAGGGTGCAAATGGAGTGTTTTGAGGGTGTTCCACTCACGAACACCTCAAAATTTAAAAAAAGAAGTGTAAGAAGGTTTTCATATGGGTGCTTTTATTGCGTACACCTGCTTTACACCTTTTAGGTCGTAAAAGTTTTTAGAGTGAAGACGGGGAAAAGGGAGTGGGCTCAGCGGGTAAATCCGTGGTACAGTATCCGTGCTGATACGGCAGGCATTGGGAAAACCTCTTCTACACTGTACCTGTTCCTCTCGGAGTCCGTCTGCTCGATAGTAGGAAGAGATATGCGAGGGTTCAAAGTCATGCGGCAGGTGGTGGACGTTTCGAAAACTGGCCTCGATAAAGGCTGCACGTGCACACATACATTGATTAGCAGCTTATGTTTTATATAACCAAATGATTACAGTTCCGTAACGGTACCAACAGTAACATAGACATTAGCAACGCAATAAGCGGTAAGATGATATGTAGGGCTTGTACTCGCGAGAAAGGTAGCCCTAGACACCGCTACATAAATGAACTTTAGCGGATGGAATTGAGCCATAACTGACTAACGCGAAGTTATGACTGTATCATAGGATTCAGTAAAGCTTGCAGCTGGGCGAGTGATTTCAAGATAAAGGTCTGTGCGCGAATTGAAAACAAGGACACAGAAAAAATAGGATTGGGGCAAGAGCTAAGTTTCAACTGTTTTTTCATTATTTGACAAACTTCAAACATATTCTATTGAAAGAAACTAGCCACGTGGTCACATGGTCAAAACCAAACATCTTACAAGAAGCCGCATAAAAACTAACGCTCAATATCAAATAATGAAATAGACGAGTCGCTAACAAAATGTGGTTGTGTTCCGCAAAGTGGCCTTGTTGTGGAATACTTGATTGCCGCGTAGAATGAGACAGTTCGATACAATCCGGGTTCCGGACATTTATTTGCATTAGTCGGGTGAAATGGTGCCGCTGTCAATTTTTTTGTTAGTGCTGTCGTGTTCAAATTACCAATATCTGTTCTTGCCGTTCCGGAGTGGACACAAATTGTCAGTCGCCCCGCCGCGGTGGTATAGTGGCTAAGGTACTCGGCTGCTGACCCGCAGGGTGCGGGTTCGAATCCTGGCTGCGGCGGCTGCATTTCCGATGGAGGCGGAAATTTTGTAGGCCCGTGTGCTCAGATTTGGGTGCACGTTAAAAAACCCCAGGTGGTCTAAATTTCCGGAGCCCTCCACTACGGCGTCTCTCATAATCATATAGTGGTTTTGGGACGTTAAACCCCACATATCAATCAATAAAATTGTCAGTCACCAGTGGAACACATCAGAATACCGTTGGCACATACCCGTCTGCGACGTACGCGTATGTTGCATACGCGTCTCGGGGAATGTTTGACGATTAATGCGACGGTATTGTCCCTTTATGCATCTCGTCACTACCGAGTCCTATCAAAGACGATAGTCGTTCTTGCAGTCCTTTGACGCAAAAAATTTTGGTCTGTCTGTCTGTCTGAACATTTGTCTGATTTTCTGCCCTTAACGGTACCCTAAACGGCTTAAAGTGGCCAAACCATAATCCAAATGGCCGACGTCATCCGCAGCGCCCACCAATACTGCTCAAGATTCAGCCTTCATACTTGTGCGATTGTCAATTAAAAAGCAATGATTGCGCATATCTAGCGCACCTTCACAACACGTCAATATTCTGTATATGTGTCTCTTACTAAAGAAGGCATACATAAGTAACTCTAAGGACCCTATCGTTTATCACGTTGCGCTGACCAATGCTACGCTTGCGCGAAAAGGCAACACTTTACTAAGATGACACGGTGGTGGCACCTACCCGTCGGGTTGCGTTCGAAACCTTATTCTTATCACCTCAGAGACAGACGCGCAGGGAGCGCGCGCTTTGTTTTCAAGATAACTGCCAGATAGCGCTCATGTCTCATGTGTGACGTGCCTTGATGCACTCGTTCACCCCCGCTGCGTGCTCGAGGCACTCAGTGCCTCCAGAGTACCATTCACCAATTTTCTTGCACAGAACATCAAATGAGCGTTTCGTTCACTCTCTCCAGACCCAATACTATCGTCTTTCTACGACATTTGCAGAGTAACATGCGGATACGACGACAATGTTTTGACAGTCTTACTGTCCCGTAATGATGCCTATCCCCTATGAGGGGGTGAACACGAGATCACCTCCTAATAGCAGATAGACTATATATACACATATATATATATATATATATATATATATATATAGTCCAGTAGATCCTCCGTGAGCGGTCACAACGTGGTTTCTTTCGACGTTTCGGCCTAGAGTCTGGCCTTCATCAGAATTCGTGATGAATCCTGATGAAGGCCAGACTCTAGGCCGAAACGTCGAAATAGCCCCGCCGCGGTGGTCTAGTGGCTAAGGTACTCGGCTGCTGACCCGCAGGGCGCAGGTTCGAATCCCGGCTGCGGTGGCTGCATTTCCGATGGAGGCGGAAATGTTGTAAACCCGTGTGCTCAGATGTGGGTGCACGTTAAACAATCCCCAGGTGGTCAAAATTTCCGGAGCCCTCCACTACGGCGTCTCTCATAATCATATTGTAGTTTTGAGACGTTAAACCCCGCATATCAATCAATCAAACGTCGAAATAAATATATCAGAAGTACCTGCAGGCCGCAATAAATGTGTAGCTCTCAAAGAAGAGAGAATTCCTCGGATAGAAATAGTTTATTGAGGAAGAATACGGATAGAGCTTCCGCAATACTCGGTTATCCAATCACGCTGGTAAACGATCGCTTCTATACAAGGCGACGAGATGGCCTAGTGGGTGAACAAAAGTGTTTTAAGCGCAGGAAAAACGAAGACTGAACTAAAAGTTGTAAGCGCTGTCGTGCCGAGTTCTTCGGTCTTTTTTGTTCATTTTTTGTGCGACTAAATAGATATTGCGTTCAACAAAAAGTGTAAAAAAAGTTTTTTTGTAATTTTTTTTATGAAACGCAAATATGGTGAGACATTACCACACTAGTCCTCCATTCTCTCTTATTGTGTTTTAAAGGTTTCTAGTTTTAGCCATGGTGTATTAACTGAGTAGCGTGTTTCTAGGGAACAATGTGCTAGCGAAGAATCAGTGATGATGGCATTACAGAAAAATACAAATAAAACGAAATAAATGTGGTGTTGTGATGACTTCATTGGACCAAGGCACAGCAGCACAACAATCGAAAAAATTTTAATCGGCACTTTAAATGCGTAGCGTATTTCGATTCCTTTCTTGAAGACAATCATGAGAACCATATTTGTGTAGCCACGGGCGTGAAAAGAAGAAAAATAAAAGTAACAAAGAGAAAGGGCAAAGAAAGTGTAGCATTATCTTGTAAAGGATAATATAGCTAGGGATTGGGTAAAGCAATTTGTGGTGAAGAAGAGTATTAGGTTTTTGTAGCATGGCCTCGTAAAGCATACTATAGATAACCGAGGAACAGCTAAAGGGAAGTGGGAAGGAGGAACACAGGTTGGCGGGAAGAGGAGTGACGTTAGGTTTAGGGGAAGGAAAACGAGTAAAACCGTGAAGGAAAATGGGTACCTCACAATCTTATCATGTGCAGTATGACCTAAGAAATGTTCGAAACAAAACAAAAAAAAGCCCCGCCATGATTGTCTAGTGGCTAAGGTACTCGGCTGCTGACCCGCAAGTCGCGGGATCAAACCCCGACTTCGGTGGCTGCATTTCCTATGGAAGCGGAAATGTTGTAGGCCCGTGTGCTCAGATTTCGGTGCACGTAAAAGAAACCCAGGTAGTCGAAATTTCCGTAGCCCTCCACTACGGCTTCTCTCATAATCATGTGGTGGTATTGAGACGATAAACCCCACACGTCAATAATCAACAATCAATCAATTGAAACAGAGAAAATCAGGGTTAGGTGAAGTAAAAGGAGGATGGTAGTATAGAATCAATGAAATATAATCGCAGAATTAAGGTGTATTGAAGGAGCCCATAAGCGTAGTCTACGTGGTGATACTCTTTGGCGATCTTCATAGATGACGCTGATCACACGGACCTAAAGAGGCTTTGTTTCACATGGGAAGCACAAAAGGGGGCTAGGCTGTCGTGCGCTGTGGTATTACACTGTCCTAATGCACGCAAAAGCACATACAGAATAGCCAGCTGTCGCATACTGAGCGCGCTCTTACTTCAAAGAGAAGTCTTATTTTGTTCTGCAAGCATATTGATGACAATAATGCAGGCAAAGCTACATATGGCATAGCGAAGTGTACCATTCTGAGCGTGCAGTTGAGTCTATGAGAAGTATTTTTTTCACTTATTGTTCAAAAGCATTTACGGTATAAAGTGCGGTCATTATTACAATGGGCCCTGCCGTGGTGGTCTAATGAATAAGGTACTCGGCTGCTGACCCGCAACTCACGGGATCAAATCCCGGCTGGGGCGGCTGCATTTCCCGTGGTGGCGGAATTGTTGTAGGCTCGTGTGCCCAGATTTGGGTGCACGTTAAAGAAACCCAGGAGGTCGAAATTTCTGGAGCACTCCGCTACGGCTTCTCTCGTAATCATATGGTGGTTTTAGGACGGTAAACCCTACTTATCAGTCGATCACTATTACAATGGTTATGAATTCACAACACAAGCCACGTATAAATGTTGAAAGAGGAAGCAGACGAAAAAATAGAGATAGGGATGAATTGAAATTAATGAAAAACCGGAAAAACCTAAAAAGAAAAGAGCAAGAAGCACTAAACCGAAAAAAAAACAAAGAAGGCTGCCCACCTTCACAGATCTTTCAGGCTTTTATCTACTATGGCGAAGCTTCCACAACTTTTTAAAACTTCCTTCTTTTCTTTTTTTGTAAATGCGAAGTATTTCTTAGCGAACTTCGGTGACTTTGAGCGTATCTATTTATTTAGCCGCGTACGACATTTAGCTCTCATGGCCGTTTAATTATTTGTATCAATACCAAACTTAGTGTGGCTTAACATCACTGTATGAAAAACATATCTGACTAGTCATAACTTGAAAATCATTATATTTTTGTCATAAATGCCATGATTTACATTTTATGGTACTGCAGCTCTCGCGGTGGTTTCGTTCACATTGCATGTTGCAAAACTGGTATGATATGACATGAATGCATGGCGAACCCAAGCGATAGACCCAAACATGAAAATCATGAGATGCGTGTCATGTAGCATCATGACTACATGCGCCCGCGGCCGTCTCGCTAGCGTCACATATACCAAATTAGGTATTACGGTAAGTTAATGGGTGACGAAAGTTCGATACTGGAGCAAACATGATAACCATGAGATGCGTGTCATGTAACAATACATGCCACGCTCATGATGCGCTGGCGGCGGTTTCGCTAACTTCACTTATACCAAATTTGGTATTGTGGGAAGTGAATGGATGACGAAGGTAGCATACTGTTTCAAACATGATAAACGTGAGATGCGTATCATGTAGCAACATGACTACATCCTATACTCATGATGCGCTCACGGCCGTTTCGCTAGCTTCACATGTACCCAATTCGGTATTACGCGCCGCGAACTGACGACATAGGTTAAGGACACATCCTAGTATGATAATCACGACATGTGTTTCATGTAACAACATGACTACATGCCACACTTACTATGTGCCCGTGGCCGTTTCGCTAGCTTCACATATGCCAAACTTGGTATTACGTGGCGTCGATGGATGACGAAGGTGTGTGACTGGTGCAAAAATGATAATAATGAGATTCCTGTCTTGTGATAAAATGAATACATGCCACAGTAAAGGAGCCAATACATTTCGACGTGACACGGTGCGCGTGCTCGCCGGCGTTCATCCAGCATTGCCACGCCAGGCAGCGGTCCTGCCTTATACTCGCAGGCACGCGCCGCGTTACGTTGCGTTGACACATGCGTGTTTCTGCGCGTCCGGCGTCCCTCCGTCGCGAAGAGAGGGAGACGCAGTGTTGTCTGGGTAACGCATCGGTGCAAAATGCAGCATGTCGTATTTCCGCCGGTTGCCCTCCGGCTGCGCCGACGGATGCTGGTCGCACCGGTCGCGCCTGGCGTCAGACTATAGAGTGCTCGCGTTTTGTAGCGTCTGTGCCTAGCGTGCGCGCGTCAACGCTACAATGGAGTATATTGGGCCCTTAATGATGCGCTCGCTGCCACTTTTCTAGCTTCACATATACCAAATTTGGTGTTGCGTGAGGCCAATAGATGATGAAAGTACATGACTTGTGCAAACATGATAATCCTCACACGCGTGCTATGTAAGAACACGACAACTTACCACGCTTCATAGCGTGATTGCGGGCCTTTTGCTAGTTTTACATATTCGAAATTTCGTATCACGTGACATGAATAAATGACGAAGGTAAACGACACAACCAAACATGATAATAATGACATGGAAGTCACGTAGGGCATCAATTACTTCCATCTCGTAACGTTGTGCTGATTTTAAAGTGACGTGTCAACCTTTCTCACTCATGCTTCGCATATCATCGATTCCCACTGCACGTTGGATCTCTCATTTTTGAATACTCGCTCTTAGTTTTTCAAGGACCGCACCAATGTGATCAAGGGCTAAGGCACTCGGCTGCTGACCCACAGGCTGCGGGACCGAGTCTCTGCTGCGGTGGTCGCATTGTCGATGGAGGTGGTAATACTGGTGGCCCGTGTGCTTAGATTCAGTTGGATTTGGGGAGCCCCAGGTGGTCAAACTTATCTCCAACTTTTGTGTTTGTATTTGCCTCCGACTTCTAGCAATCAACTTCTCAAGGCTCCCCCTGAAGCCACGAATGTGCCGCATTGCGTACGAGTTGCCCTTGTGCTTCGCCCACGTCTTTATCAAGTTTGGAGCTTGTGTGAATCACGAAGAACAGCTGTCATTGCTGCATTCGTCACAAGGACCGACAAGAACAACGTACTCTACTTTCTCGGCATGTGCGCCTATTGTAGGCACTTCGCCAAGAAACTCAAAGGCCTAGTGGAACACCTCAATGACAACAGTGGCGTTGTTTTGAAGGCGTTGAAGCAAGCACTACACTATTGTTGTTTTTCTTGCAAAACGGCATTTTAGAAAATACCTTACTGTGGCTTCGAGCAAAGTACCTCTTAGTAGAGCCTTTAGCAATGTCAAAAGAGGTCTTCAAGGCCATACACGACAAGCCGATGGTTGTACAACTAGGTGTGTTTCCCGCACGCAAGAAAAAATACAGGAAAATTATTGATGACCAAGGCTTGCGCCCCACATTTGTCGCAATGAATATGAAGGCGAAAACAGCCAGTGGCGGAAAACACCACACTCAATCCCAGAGTGAGTTTTTAAGCAATAAGGCTTAAAACTTCAAGTCTTACCGGCTACGCCAAAACAAGAGCCCTGCTCAAAGGTTGCGGCGCCAAGGTAGCCAAGTTCCTTGTTGAGAACATAGTTCTCTTTTGTGGTATCCCAGACACCATCATGACCAACCAGGTACGGATTTACCGCGGACCTAACTCGGGAAATTCGGAGATACGCCAAGAAAAGCCAACGACATAGCATTGCATACCACCCATGAAAAGATCGCCTCATTAAAAGTCAGGGAAAGATCACTTTTGATTACAACACAACCACACAATAAATGGCCGAGGTGACACCGTACAAGTTGGTTAGAGGAAACACGCCAAGGACGCTGCACGCAGTGGTAGCAACTGCCACAGAAGGGCGCTGCAGCAGACAATCTCTACCCTTCGCAGCTCAAGAAACAAAAAAGAAAGATTGCGCGCATACTTACAAACAACTTCAACAACAATGTCCATATAGCGAAGAACATGTCCAGCAAACAGCAGACGTAAACCATCGGCAGCCATTGACGAAACATCGTCGAAAAATTGAGAGTTCTTTAAGATTCGCCTTTAAAACTTGAACGCGATAGAGCGATATTTTTCTCCAAGTGCCTACTTTAACAACTTGGGACACACTCTTCATTGAAAGATGTTAATGAAGTAGTTTAAATTCTACATTTCTACAATGTAAGTGATAAAGTTCAAGGTACTTTATGTCAGTGATGCCTTCGCAGATATCTGCTTTTTGTGTAATGAGCAGCATGCTTATTACCACGGGCAATTATAAGCATGAAATGTTTTTGAACTTTCTATGCACCCACTGCGTGGCCACAAAAGAGCCGTGCAGTAACCTGTGTGCGTTTCGTAATGGGTGCCCGGCTTTAAACTTTATAGGTTTATGACAACCACATGTTCTGACACCCGATAGGAATGTACGCTTTTACCACGCATTATTACTTCAATATTAAATGTATTGTGAAGCATGTATACAGACCACGTGTGTTTAAAAAGTATGAAAGTCATTTTTGGGGACCCTCAACAGAAAATTTTTGATCTTTCGTTCTGTCTGTCTGTCTGTCTGTCTGTCTGTCTGTCTGTCTGTCCGTCTGTCTGTCTGTCTGTTTGTCTGTCTGTCTCTCTGTACAGTTGTCTGTTTGACCACTTTTAACGGTACCGGGTATTTTAAACGGCCTACCCCATCCGCACCGCCTACTAATGTTGCTCAAGATTTACCGTTCCGTTCATAATTGTGCAATTTTTCCATTATAGACCAATCATTGCGCATGTTCAGGGCACCATAACAACACGTATCAATTCTGCATGTGCATCTTTTACTGGAAAAGGCATACAGAAGTAATTTTAGTAACCGTAACGCTTATCACGCTGCGCTGACCATACAACGTTGGCGCGAAAAAGCCAGTGTTTCCAACGCTTTGCTAAGACGAGACGGCGGTGGCACCTACCCGTCGCCTTGCGTTCAACAACTTATTACCTCTGAGACGGGCGCGCACCGCCGTCTCAGAGCCACGCGCTTCGTTTTCTAAGAAAACTGCCAGATGGCGCTCATGTCCCACGTGTGAGTAGACTTAATACGCTCGTTCGCCTCCGCTGCACGCTCGAGGCACTCTAACGTAGTGCCTCCAGAATACCATTCATCGATTTTTGTGCGTAGAACATCAAATAAATTGTTCACTCTCTCCACACGCAAGAATATGATCTTTCGATGAAATTTGCACATTTACATGCAGATACGGGGCTAATTTTTCCCTCTATTTTGAAACACACAAGGGTCTGTACGGTAGAACCCCTTCTCATTTCATTTCATTTCATTTCATTTATTTACTTCCAGGGCCCGAGGGCATTACAGAAAGGAGTGGGGTTTCACAACTAAAACGCGCAACAATACATTCAAAGCACTTCTTGACGGGTGATGACCTTGAAGTTGTTTACATCTGTGATGGAGGCGATGGCAGCGGGAAGGTGGTTCCAGTCCCTGCTTGTTCGTGGAATGAAAGAGTCATAATAAAGATTAGTTCGACTAGATGGCACACCAACTTTTAAACCATGATTCAAACGGGAATAAATGTAGGAGGGGTTTGTGAAAAGCTGTTCTTTTAAAATGGGGTTGTGATGAAATATTTTGTGAAAAAGTGAAAGCCGAGAACATTTACGACGCAACTACAGATCAGGCGAGTTTAGGGACATCTTCATTGCAGTTACGCTAGAATGGTGGGAGTAGTTAGAAAATACAAAACGAGCTGCGTGGTTTTGAATCGATTCGAGGGCGAGGATTAGAGTATGTTTGGAAGGATCCCAGATGGCGCATGCGTATTCTAATTTCGGTCGTACTAGCGTTTTGTAAAGAGTTAGTTTTAGTGATGAAGGTGCAGATGAAAAATTGCGACGTAAATATCCGAGCATGCGGTTAGAGTTGTTAGTTACATAGTCAACATGCATCTGCCATGACAGATTATTTGTGATATGAAGACCAGTTATATATATGAATCGACGTGTGATAAAGATGCGGCATGAATACTATACGTGCACGTGTTAGCAGTATTATCACGACGCGAAATTCTCATGTATTTGCATTTGGACACGTTAAGACGCATGAGCCATTTATTGCACCACTCGGATAGGTTGTTAAGATCGGTTTGAAGTTTCAAGGTCAGCTGGGGTAGAAATTTTCAGATACAATACACAATCATCAGCAAAGAGTTTAATGGTTGAAAAAGTGATGCAGGCGGGAAGATCGTTAGTGTAATTAAGAAAGAGCAATGGCCAGAGTACTGACCCTTGAGGTACGCCAGACGTTACAGCACAAGAGGGGGATAAACAGTCATTAGCGGTTACGTACTGGGTTCGGTTAGAAAGAAAGTCATTAATCTAAGAGAGAACATTAGGGTCAATGTGGACTTTGGTAAGCTTCAGAATTAGTAAGTCGTGAGATACAGTGTCAAATGCTTTCGCAAAATCAAGAAAAATGCAGTCAGTATCGAAACCTTGATCAGCGTTAACAAACAGGTCGTTAGTAAAGGACAAAAGCTGGGTGTCGCATGACACCATCTTCCTGAAGCCGTGTTGACAGTTGTTGAAAAGGAATTTTCTTCGAGAAAACTAACTACATGTGAATTTATTATATGCTCTAACGTTTTACATGGAATGCTTGTCAATAAAATGGGACGGTAGTTCTCCGGTGAATTAGTGTTACCTGATTTGTGAACCGGAACCACCTTGCCCTTTTCCAGTCGCCAGTTAGGCATGAACACTGCAGACTGATGAAAAATCTTCGAAAGAATTAGTGATGAGTACAACTCTGTACATTTCAATATTTTGGAATTTACGGCATCAGGACCCGCAGAAGAAGACATTCAAGTTGTTGATCAGTTTTCTAACTCCTTCCCAATCTATTACAATATAGTCCATAGGAAAAAAATTATGGCTAGGGTCTGTTGGAACAGAAGACGAAAAACTGCACAGAAAAACTGAACAAAATGCATCGTTTAAAAACTTGCAACATTCATTATTTGGAACAGGTTCGCCACAGTGTGTTAATTGTACTATCTTGTTTTCGTTACCGTTCACAAGAGACCAAAATTTTCGTGGATTGTTTTGTAGATAAGAGGGAAGAGTAACGTTAAAGTAAGCATTTTTTGCATTAGCAACTTCATGGAGGTATTCGGCGTTAGCGTTTTGGTACTCGGACCAACAGCTGGGTCTGTCTACTCTCTTGGCAGAGCGAAACAATCGCTTCTTTTTGTTGCGTAAGCTTCGAAGTGTAGCATTGAACCATGGCGAACGGGGATTAGTGCGGACATTTCTTTGTGGAACGTAACGGTCAGTTAAATATAAAAGTTTATTTCTAAAATAGACCAGTTTTCTCCTATTGATCGTTCTTCAAAGTTCGCCATGAATTCATCGACTAATCGCTCCATTTCTTCTGTAATTGACCTGATGTCAGCTCTAGAGTAATCCCGAAGGGTTTTAACACTTTTGTTAGAAGAAACGCGTGCCTTTAAATTAAAGTGTAACATGGAATGATCACTTATTCCTTGAAGGTAACTAAGGGAAGTAACCAAGTCTGGCTTGTTTGTTAGGATCAAGTTTAAGGTGTTGGAACAAGTAGCTGTAGTGCGTGAGGGTTTATGTACGAGTTGGGTTAGATTGAAGTCAGAACATACGTTTATGAAGTCAACACACTCAGATGAATTTGGAGTAAGGGTTACATATCGCTTTGCCACTTTATGTTTGGTAGGTTGAAGTCTCCCAAAAGAAATAAGGGCAAATTCGGGTAACTAATAACGACACTGTTTAAAACATCATGTAGTTCGTCAGAAAACGATGGCGAGGCGGTGGGCGACCGGTAACATGCGCAGAGAATGAAATCTTGGCTTGGCAGACAGATTCGTACAGAGACAAGTTCTAGGCCGGAAGATACATTAACCACATAAGATTTCAGAGCACTGCTGACACCAATCAATACACCTCCCCAAAACGTACGTCACCGTCGTAACGATAAATGTTGTACAATTTTTCGCATTCAAACATTTCACTGTTCTTTATTTTGGCTGACAGCCAAGTCTCTGTACAAACAATAATATCTGCTGAACATGAATCAATTGTAGAAGATAACTGCACCCGCTTGTTCATCATGCTCCGTGTATTTGTGAAAAGTACAGACATGTGCTTGACATGTGGCTGCGATGAAGATAGCTATGGATGGGGACTGGCGCGGGGAGTATGCACTGACGCGCTACCGCTCGATGCATGCGACACTTGGTTAGGAGTGACGTCACAAACCTCATCGGTCGCCGCGCAGTATACATACGTTTTCTTGTTTATTACAAGTTTGCTGCTACGCAGTGAAAAACGCTGACCGCTTGCATTGCCCAATTCAATTAGCTTCTTGCGCGACTGTCGAGTGGTTCGGCAAAAGTCCTCCCCCACTGACACGCCTGAGCTTTTAAGTTTGGCTTTTCGTGAAAGGATGCGGTCCCTCACTTTGGAAGAAGAAAACCTGACGATGATGGGTCGCATTTTTGTGGCTGAAAAAGCGCCCAACCTATGTCCTCTCGAGATACTACCAGAAAGTTTAGAACTTTGCATTTCAAGCTGAGAGGCTAGGTTACACACGTGTGTTTCAGATCGCTCCCATGTCTCCGTTTCATTAATGATATGTGGGGTTTAACGTCCCAAAACCACTATATGATTATGAGAGACGCCGTAGTGGAGGGCTCCGGAAATTTAGACCACCTGGGGTTCTTTAACGTGCACCCAAATCTGAGCACACGGGCCTACAACATTTCCGCCTCCATCGGAAATGCAGCCGCCGCAGCTGGGATTTGAGCCCGCGCCCTGCGGGTCAGCAGCCGAGTACCTTAGCCACTAGACCACCGCGGCGGGGCTGTCTCCGTTTCATTGTCAGCTATTCCATAAAAGATAAGGTTGTCCCTTCTGGACCGGTCTTCAAGCTCGTCCATCCTTGACTTCAATTCCGCATTTTCGCTTTGGACAGCAGCAGAAACAATGTTTGTTATGTCAGCGGCACATGATCCGCGGTCAAGGGTATCGACAACTGACTCAAGAGCGTCCATCCTAGTTGCTAACTTGGAGACCGTTCGCGTCAAATTTTCTTGATTATATTTAAGGTCAGCAAATTGCTGCAAAACATCAGCGTGACACGACTCCATTTTGGCGGAAAGATTGGCGATAGCTGCTAGGACTTCCGAATTAGGCCCCGGATTCGTCTCCACATCGCCGCAAAGCAGCAACTGTTTTGTTACAAGAACGCATTCACAAAACATCTCGCAAAGGACACTTGGGCACGGAAAGAGCAGCAGGCAAACGTTACTAGAACGTTTACAGTACAGTGACGGAATTTCACTAACCTGCACAACAAAAAGCAGCGGTTTGGTTAGTGACGAACACATGCCTGCCGCTCCCTCGTGCCCACTAAAGGCTGGCGTACGATGCCCGTCCTTTAAGTAGTCGGTGTCTAGTGTTGACCATGTCGATGACGCTTGCCTGTCAAGAAAGGGCTTGAAGGCGGTTTCAAGATCCGGTTGGTGACGAAAGCATGGCTCGTCGATAATCGGCGCCGGAGGCACCAGCTGAACTTGCAGGACTGGAACAGTCGATGCGTCATGCTGTGGTAGAAGCCATGCGCCAACCAGGAAAGACTGCACAACAAAAAGCAGCGGCTTGGTCAGTGACGAACACATGCCTGCCGCTCCCTCGTGCCCACTAAAAGCTGGCGTACGATGCCCGTCCTTTAAGTAGTCGGTGTCTAGTGTTGACCATGTCGATGACGCTTGCCTGTCAAGAAAGGGCTTTAAGGCGGTTTCAGATCCGGTTGGTGACGAAAGCATGGCTCGTCGATAATCGGCGCCGGAGGCACCAGCTGAACTTGCAGAACTGGAACAGTCGATGCGTCATGCTGTGGTAGAAGCCATGCGCCAACCAGGAAAGACTGCACAACAAAAAGCAGCGGCTTGGTCAGTGACGAACACATGCCTGCCGCTCCCTCGTGCCCACTGAAGGCTGGCGTACGATGCCCGTCCTTTAAGTAGTCGGTGTCTAGTGTTGACCTTGTCGATGACGCTTGCCTGTCAAAAAAGGGCTTGAAGGCGGTTTCAAGATCCGGTTGGTTACGAAATCATGGCTCGTCGATAATCGGCGCCGAAGGCACCAGCTGAACTTTCAGGACTGGAACAGTTGATGCGTCATGCTGTGGTAGAAGCCATGCGCCAACCAGGAAAGACTGCACAACAAAAAGCAGCGGCTTGGTCAGTGACGAACACATGCTTGCCGCTCCCTCGTGCCCACTTGCCGTGTAAACGACCCGGGTTCAATCTTTACTCACAATTTTGAGATCGACTCTGAGCTTCTCATGGCGGAGCTCATTTCGGTTTGCGGCACGACCACCCTTACTGCGCATGTGCTTCCTCTTCCCCCTCTCTCCTTTCCTACGCTCGCTCTACCTCTTTCTCCTCTATAGGCATCCCTCCTCACATTTACATCGCCAAGTGCATAATCGCGCCCCCTCCTCCTCCTTTCATACGCCCTCCCTCTCTCGCCTGGTAGCGTCGACAGATACAGCGTCTGCTAGTCTACACCCCTTTCTATCTTTTAGGCATCCCTCTCTGCTGCTTTTGCGGTCCCGTTGCACATGCGTGCATCTGCCCCTCCTCTCCACCCTCGCAACGATGACGCTTCATTCTTCCAACGCTTCCCCCTCTCTCACCCAGCAACGTCGACGCAGGCAGCGTCTGCTAGCGAGTTTTTTAATGAAAATTAGTGACTCTTCGCTCTTCACAGCAGTTTACTGGCCACCTTCAACTCAGGCACAGGATCTTGACGTCTAAGGTAGTGAGTGCTGGCGAAAAATTTCTTCTGTGCATTGTTGAACAATCAGCGTTCGCAGTACTCGTCTTAACTAAAAGCAGTCTGCTAGATTCTGTGTCCGAACGGAGCCTTCTGTCTCTCAATGTTATTAGCAGCCATCTGCTAGTTTCAGAAAAACACCAATTGATCACCATTTTTTTGCGCCTCACTAGGTTTCTCTGCTGCGCAACGCCGCGATGAGTGCGAGCGTAACGCCAGTGCCAATGTAATGGCGCGTTCACTCATTAGAAGTGAGGAGAAACAAAAACGCCAGAGCTGCCAGAAAACCATGACCGTGCGCGTTGAAGATGTTTGCATTTCTTCTGCCCCAACCCACCACCATGGCCACCGCTACCTTGATAAATAATTCCATTTTGCCTGCTTTCTGATCACTAAATTTCGTACCGTATTGTAGTCATTCACGCAAAGTACTAAGAATAAATAGCTCGCACCTTTTCAAACATTGTTTCTGGAGATACACCAGCAGAAATGACACGAGCGAACGCACTGGCAGCCGGCAGCGGCGGTGGCGAATTCAACTGGCTGAAAAAGCGAGACACGTTGGAGCATGTCAGCTTGCTGCCACTGCACTGCCTAATTCCAGAGTTCTCGGCGATTGTAATCCAAACCAAGCTCTCGATGAACGCGTCTACGTTGAGGCCATCAAGCTTCGACGTGCTTCACGGGTAGTTCGCGATTTCAGCCGATGCGGGCCACCGCCGACTCCTTTGCCACCATGTTAAATCTGCGGCGGCCTGGATAGGTCACGTGGTTTCATCTAGCGCAGCCAAAGCCGCGAAACGGAAACCAGATCCAGTTTCGCATGAGGAGAAAATCAATCTCGGACTGATTTTTTTGTTCCGGCCGCGCAGCGTAGTTTTCCGGATGTTTAGGCGGCGAAACAAGCCAGTTTCCAGAGAGTTTCGCCGCTTCCGCTCTCTTTGAGGCCAAGAGTGAACGCGCCTTAAGCGTTAGAACCCACTGCTTCGCAGCTAGACGTGGTCGCTTTCAGCGGGTAATGGTACAATATTACGGGCAAAGCTCCTTAAGGCGTGGGTCTGTCCATCCTCCGTTGTAGTACGTAACCACCAGTGGCACATACCCGTTCTAGAGCGCGTATGCGCCACCGGTGGTTTACAAACGACAAGCACGGACGGACGGACAGATGGATGGACACACCGACGTACGTACGGATGGACGCACGGATGCACGGATGGTCAGCTTGACGAACGGAAGCAAGAACGAACAGACTGCCGGAAGCACGGATGGGCTGACGGACGCTTCACCTAACTCAGTATCATTCACTCCATGGATATGCTGTAAATATTTTCAACATTTTATTTATTAACGCGATATTGTTACAAAGGTCGTGTTACAGAAATTCCGCCGTCACTGTTGGTTAGGAGCGAAAAATTGTTCCTAAGCGAAAATTCAGGAAAGAAGCAAATAAAAGGAAGAATAAAATTTCGGTCCCAGTGAGGATCACATCCGGGCCGTCCGCTTGGGAAGCAGGTGTCCTACCACAAAGCCACGATATTACTTGCACCTGCTTCGAGAAAACAACACTACATGAACGCCACGTAGTAGAAGGAGTCTCGTTAACGTATTTTGTTCGACAGGTGTCACTACCAAAACGAACCCATGCGGCGATTTGTAGGCGCATTTGGGAGGCCTTCAAAATACGCCAAAAAACAGTATAGTGCATACATCGCCGCTAAAAACGCACAGGAACATCCGAACAGCTAAAAAAGAATGGACAACTATGTCTATCTGGCGGGAAGCATAACATGCCTTTCCAGAGGCTTTGGTCAAGCAAACAGCGAACGCTAGATAATGTGCTGCTATCTGTGAGGTATTGTGAGATTTTATGGCCTCCGAGGTGGCGAGCTGGCTGTGTGTGTGTGTGTGTGTGTGTGTGTGTGTGTGTGTGTGTGTGTGTGTGTGTGTGTGTGTGTGTGTGTGTGTGTGTGTGTGTGTGTGTGTGTGTGTGTGTGTGTGTGTGTGTGTGTGTGTGTGTGTGTGTGTGTGTGTGTGTGTGTGTGTGTGTGTGTGTGTGTGTGTGTGTGTGTGTGTGTGTGTGTGTGTGTGTGTGTGTGTGTGTGTGAAACAAAACTTAATATTAAGTGAAGGGCGCACTAGGGGCTGGATTTCGATACCGCGATAAACCTTAAAGGCGAAGCTCGAGGGTCCCTCAATTTTCTGCATCATTCGCCATCTTCTGGTCAGGAACAAGATCATTTATCTCTCACAAACGACGCGCCAGTACTCACACCGAAATTCCTGTGAAACAAGCTCTTTAATGTTATTGTTTTAGAAAGTCCACTTTCTGAGTGGCCGGTGATTCTTCGGTGAAAGCGCTTTTGGCTTCATAACACAGGTGGTTGCTCGTCGGCTGAACAAGTTAGTGGGTTACCAATTGGGGTTTCCCGCTGGGGTGGTCTAGTAGCTAACCTACTCGTCTGCTGACACGCAGGTTCACAGGATCGAATCCCGGCTGCAGCAGCTGCATTTTTGATGTAGGCGAAAATTGTGTAGACCCGTTTACTCAGACTCAAGTGCACGTTAAGAAACTCCAAGTGGTCAAAATTTCCAGAGTCCTTACAACGGCGTATCTCATAATTACATAATACTTTTAAGACGTTTACTCCCCCCCCCTTAATGAACAAGCATTGGGGTGATACTTCTTTCGAAAAGCTAATGCCACGAGTCTTAATTGTTGTCAATTGTTATGGTAAAGTTTCGAAAGCTTCGCTTTTTCTTCAGCTCATTCTGTAAGCCATAGATAACGGTATCCTCTCGGTTGAACTTAAGGCTGTCCCCACGCCTGCGAGAGGGCGGAGAGCCATGGTCTTCTCGTTTCTTCGACAGAGCGGCCACCGACTGGTACTTCTTCCTCCTAAAGGAGGGCGTAACAATGCACTTACTCAAGACCACATTATAGTTCTGCCTGTCTATCTGCTGAGATCACACGTAGGACGAGAACAGTCAATTTTATTCGAGAAAAAGAGGGTGCGTTGAAACTGTGATCAGGTAATAAATCGTAGAGGCTGTTTTCGTCACTATCAGTGGGCAGCGTGTATTACTGCGGTTTGTTCTCCTTCCCTGGGCGCAGGGTCATCTAAATAGTTTCGTTTTGAACACACTGACATCAGCGTGTGTCAACGCTATGACCTTGTTTCAATATTTTATCTTTCTCAATAAAACGCTTTCTTTGTTTCAACATTAAATCTTGTAAAATGCAGTTTGTAGTATACCGCACATTGATATAGTAATTGATATTAAAATTTGGTAACACTTTCGAAATATCTTTCACAATCTCATTTGTTTTGACTATTACAATGACATTTTTGTTTTTTCTTTCTAGTTGGACTGATATGCACCACCAGACCAGAGGGACAAGATGTACTACTGAAACTTCTACGTTTTTGTGAGAGATTTCTGCTGCAGTTAAACCAATTGAACGATAATCGTGATGGTGAGTAGTGATTAAAGAAGTTGTCCAATTCTTATTGGTACGTTATTTTGTTCAGAAGCCTGTGCATAGTATCAATTAGCACTAAGTGCCTGTCTGTATTTTATCTGTATGGTTTCTGTGGGAACGAGTGAAAGTGACATCTGGTGATAAAGACATTGAATACATTTACCAAACCTTGAATATTATTGCCGCAGCTGCTGCAGTTGTCATACACATTCATAGTCTCCAGGATGTGCAGAACCTAAAAAAACAATTACGTGGGCAGATGATATTAGGAAGTTTGCAGGTATAGCATTGCATCAGAAAGAACAGGACGAGGTCGCTTGGTGGAACATGAAAAAGGCATTTTCTCTCTAGTGGGCGCAGTCATCTCGATTATTATGATGATGATGACATTCAACATGAACCTCATCAAGCTCGTAATCATGTTTGACACCAAAGTAGTTTGCTTTGCTCATAGGAGTCATTAGGAACATATTGTTAGCATTCTGTTCCCAAAGAAAATACTTGAGTCTACCTCACAGCACTGTACTTGAGCCGCAGATATACCTAAAGCATGCAGCACTCCTTCTGGCATGAAAACTGCTGTGGGCGGGTCTAGTTTATGACCGGTGGTTGAAAGTATAAAAGCTGGTTAGGCGCGTACTATGAATATCAATAGCATAGGCCACAGGTGGCAACATGAGCATTTCGGTGTAACGGTAGAAATGATTTTAACAGTTTCATCTGAATAACTTCCTTACATAGGTAGCCTGTTCCTAAAAATATGGGTTCTATACACATTATATGAACAAGTGACAATATATTTTAAAGGCTGCCATTTCTTCAAATCATATCTGGTTTTCTTCAAATATTATTGGGTGGTCATGCGACGTCACTGCTGCAGACTTGTTCTGCTTTACGTACCTGTACAGCAGCTAACCAGTGATTATTTGTTAAATTGTGGTACTGAGTAACAGAGTGTTAGCATTTTCTCGGTGCTGGACGCAGTAATCTTCATATGAGCATTGAAATTTGATTTCAATATAGTAAATCACGGGCACGTTTCGATACTTCTAAAGAATGGATATGAAGTAAGTTGTACGGGTATGCAACTTCCAAATACAAATACATTGCCACTAAACAAATAATAAATAGTGAAGAATTTTATCGGTGAAATAAAGTTACTGTATCATCGGCAAATTACTTTAGTCTTGACATGGACTTGGTGAGCAAAAGAGGTTGGAACATGGCAGAGAAAATTGACATGCTGTGCACGTTTAGGAATTTTGCAGTGACGTAGACGGAATTAGTAATAATGGTAACAGGTTACGTTATGTGCACAACATGGGCACTCTTCGTGTGCAATTTTTTTAGTACAGTGTAAGAGCTATTATGATTGTTGCAATGCTGCTAGGTTATCCCACATCATCTCAGCTTCCAAAAGTAACACAGGGGTGGTCATCGCACAGAGAAGTGCACAAAGACATGCGCTTACTTGCAATGATTGATTTATATCCGCATACACAACTCGTGTCCACATGCCGACCACCGCTTGCAGTCATCCATAAATAAAGAAAACTACACGTAGTTACGAACATCACCTACGTTACAGAGAAAAGTTTATATATACCTCACGTACATGCAATTATCAACACTCTAGTTAACGCGAGCGTAACGCATGGCAGGAATAAATACATCAGAGTACTTCTATAGGATTCCAAACTAGCCCTTGTGTCAATATCAAAATTCGCCATTGCCCGAAAACACGAGTGTCAGGTTATCTATTAACAAAAAAACGAACAAACAAATGGAGCCTCGCAACAATGGCAGCTGTGAGTGGAGCGTTAAGGGCGAAGGGTGCATGAAGAATTGGCGCTGTGGAGATATAGGGTTATATCGCTGCTGCCAGATGGCCCAACATTATGCAAGTCTAAGCATTATCGGCCAAAGGCCTGCCCAAGTATGAAAACAGTTTTGTAATTAGAATACTTGAACTCTAGAACTATGCAGCTCCGTATAATATGAAATATGAACACCGTAGGAGCTAATTTATTCGCAGGCCTATTGAAGGTTGCGCTACTCGGGTAAATTGTTGACCCTATTCATCATCGTTTTCGTAAACTACGGTAATGGATAGTGATCTGTGGAAGGTGGGTGATAGGCAAATCGTAGGTGGTATTGCATAATCCGCAGATCATGTTCCATTGGGCAGATTGATGTAGGATAGATGTCGGAATCCCACTGGATTCATGTTGGGTGTACAGCAGAATGAATATTTGACGATGGGCCGGTGACAGGCAGATATGTATGCCTTACTCATGCTCAAGCTAATTATTTTAAATGAAAGCACCCCTGATGTCCGTCATAGGAATCTGTTATAGCAGAGATAAAGCACAGATATGAAACGTGTTCACACTGAAGTGGTGGTGGTGTAGGTAAAGTGATTTATGCAAGCGTATGCAAAAGATACTGGTGTTCGGCTGGTGTAGCACCGTTTGACCACTTTGATGCTATATTGGCTTGTACCACTGTTGCCGTTTTTTTGTTTTTTGGACGTCATATTAGCTTTTCTCTAGTTTAGGTAAATGCCAGCTTGACCAACAGCTAACACTCTTCTATGCAACCATGAGCGGCCAAGTGGTAAATTATAAGCTGCCAGAAGCATAGATTTATGTGGTTTTATAATGAAGTCAGAAGTATAGATTTACGTAGAGATTCGAAGTTCAGGCTGTAGGTTTTAAAGGATGTAAGAATAGTTAGAGAAGTATACTACTGCACTGCATAAGCCCGTAAAAACATATTCTATACAATTTCTGATAACAGCAAAATTACGATGCTGAGATTCATTGCAAATCTAGGTGGTTTTTCTTTGCTTTCATCCTCTTGTGGCACGCCCGATTCTGCATAGGGAAGAAAAGAAGGTTTCATGGAATCGTTACAGGAACTTTTCAAGAGGCCTTGAGTATTTTTCTTTGTGTGGTTAGTGATACGCAGGGCTCAGAATGCTTGTTTTGCACTATACAGCAGATTGTGGTGGCAGTAGCAATGAAAAGGAACTGCACAGCAGAAATTACGTGCAGCTATCATCCTTGACCGCAAGAGAATGCGTTTCGCTATTGTTAGGTAAGGTGACGTATAGGTGTTGTTTAAAAAGGAGAACCTTGACGCTGTTTCGTCAAAGAGGGAGTGGTTTCACACTCTCGGAGAAGTGCTGAAACGAACAGTAGGGGACCCAAAGCGTCTTGAGTATCATTGAAAACCTACTGCTTTTCTTTGGTTTATTTTTCTTTCCCTTTTCGATTGTGGGTAAGTGTAGATTATGCCTTGTGAAGCATGTTTTTGCTAAACACTGACGGCGGGTGTACCAATAGTTTTCACTCATTACACACGCTGAATAAAAAAACAGGATGTGACCTTGCAAGAGCATGAATGTTCTATGATTTACGTGCGTAGCCATTGTAGCTTTGATATTAAAAGAGTAGCTTAGGGAATGCGTTGCTTTGAAATTGTCATTAACTAAACAATCGATCAGTCAGACGAGAAGGGGGCCTCTAAATGTTCATCGCTCTTGAAATTTCATATAAACACTCTTGTTATGACAAGACCATCTAGACCAGGAACTGCTTCAAACCAAAATGATTTATAAGAATTCAAATAGCATTCACACGCGCCAGGCAGCAGTCTCTTTTCTTGTTTTTCTGGCACTTTCTCACGATATTTTGAAAGCTCTCGCTCACCCAAGTTGTATTGGGATAAACTTTGGCGGACTATTTCAAACGACTCTTCGAATTGTGCACGGGATGGTCAGATCGTCTGAGAAGTTCCTTTTTTGCTATTACATTTTCTAAAAGACTCTTGGACCTTTTTTTTTAAATCAACGCCATGTCACCCGGTGGCAGTTCCATTGCTCGCCAAGTCTTGGTTCTGACTGTAGCATTTATTTCTTTGATATATTCTTGATGCCATTTCTTCTACCAAGCTCTCACAAGTTTGCATCGCCTATACCATGCTTCTTCAACAACACCGTTGAACAGCCTTCTTTGTCGGTTATGAAGCCTTCACCATCCACAAATATATTTGCCAGCGTTAAGGGTGTAGGCTCCTTAGGTGCTCCAGACACGAAGTCAACGGTCGATTGTTGAGTGCTCTTTCAACTTCTGCTACGATACCACCTAACTCCTCCACCTAGGATGTACTTTTCGATATAATGTTTCACACCGACGTCTTCAGGCTTCCTAGGAGCACTCGTAGAATCCTCCCCACCACGAGACGCACTCTATCGTTTTCCACTGAGTTTCGTGGTGGCTACAGTAATGTTTGTTTAATGATTTCGAGCAATCCATTGATTTCCTGTTCAGCTTTTATAAATAGTTTAGCGTTGTCTGAATAGATAACTGAATGCATTTACTGTCGAGCTGGTAAGTCGTCGGAATACTTGTAAAAACTGGATCACAAGTAGTGTTTTTGTAACCTCAAATTGTTCTCTCGTTATCGAATAACAGGCGAACATCAGTTTATATTGTTTCACGATCTCATACTTGTTCTTTGCTCACGAAATTTCTGTAAAGTCAACATCGTGTTGTTGAATAACTCTGCTTCAGCAATTCTGTCTGTCGGCAGTGGACGCATGTTCTGAGTGGTTGGTCTGGAGTTGTGGCTCTTGCAGACGACAAATCTATTCAGACGCTTTTCACTACTGTCGATGCTGCAATAACCAAGACTTAGTCCGGAGTTGCGCTGGTGCCACTTGCACTCGCTGTTGTAATATCATCCGATGCACGTGATGTATTACAGTTCCAAGAAATGCCTCTGTTTTAGAAGTAATATGACGTGCCTGCTGGATTTTTCGCTGCATTGCAATTGTCCCCTCTGTTTGGCCATTCTGTCATCAACAAGGTAGAATTCGTGCCCAATCGTTTCAAAAAAATTTGCGCTTGAATAACACTCACCCCTTATTTGTCTCAGTTATACTGAGGTCTTTCTTATTCAATAATTCTCTGCATTTTTTACTCCTTCTGACAGCATGGTTGTTACCTTATCACCAATCCTGTCATTCTTGCAAGCCGTGTGTATAAATATTACCTTTCGATATCTAAGATTGATTCACTTTTGGATCTTGCGTCGCATTAGTGGCATGGCGTTTTGTGTTGCTCTTCTCACCTTAATTCGTGCAAATCATGTTTGCTGTGTTCTCCTCCCGTATGTTATCCACTCGGGACTATGCCACCACAACCGTGAGCTCACGAACCCCCGGCGTTCATTCGTCGTGTAAGTAGGTCAGCAGGACTGTCTTCACTTTGAACAAATGACAAGCTTTCTTGTGTTTTTTCTCTAATTTCTGCGATTCTGCTGGTAACGAAGTAATTCATTTTGCCTTCAGTCATCGAGTCCGTCCAGCTGTGTATTTCCTAAATGTTTTGTTGAAGTGTCTCTTGATGTAGTCCCGTAATCTCGATGCTGCCACCACTGCTATTTGTTCAAGTCGTAGCAATGTTAGCTCTTTATTTGGAGCTGGGTGGCTTTTTGCTGTCACTAAACTTAATCCTTTGCTTCCATCACGGCACACTATTATTAGGTATGCTGTCATTCCGCATGATGATGGGCTCGCGTCGACAAATACATGCAGCTTGTATGCTTGTGCTAGTTCATCCTTGCTTGCATAGCATCGGATGATTTAGAGAAATAAAAGCTCCTCCGCCTCAGACATAATCTTCTTTGACCTGTCGCCTCCTTTTTTAGGAAGCTGGTCATTTCACGTGACGTTTGTTTCCCGCAGCCTATCAGCCTATGCAAGCGTATCTTTGCGCGCACTGTGAACAATGACAACAATCCGTGCGGATGAAATAACTTCGCTGTTGCTTGTAAGACTCCCCTTTTTGTCATGTACGTTGAATCTGTCAATAAATCCCACTTTTCCACAGGGAAGCAAATCTTGTCCGTTGAGTGCTTTTATATCCAGTCCAGAAGCATTGTAAATTATCTAGATTAAATCTTCATGTGAGAGTCGTCCCTTTCGTTTTCATTCATTAATTTTTTATTCTTTCTTCATTGGACACTTGTTCAAGTTTATCGCTGCCTATCTCAACAGTGGCTTTACCTTTATGTAAAACTTAACTGCGTCATTAAGCGATGCTGTGACCAGAATGACATCATCCACGTAGACAGCTTTCTGCAGTGTCCTTGTGGCATCCAGAAACTGGTCTTGTACTTGTTGAAAATTGTGCCTAATTAATGTTGCCAACAGCAACGTGGTTGGTCGTGTTCCGAATGTTACCCTTGTATTGCGCCATGTTTGGACACCATTCAGTAGTTTTCCATCAGCATCATGCTTCCACCACAGAAATAACATTGCATCGCTATTTTATTCATGTATAGAGATTCGCAAAAGTGCCTTTTCAACACGTCAAGCTAATGCCACCTTTTTTCAGCAATTTATGTACTGCGACACTATAACTTCATTCGAATCGGGTCCTGCCTTTAGACCGCCACACAAAGACATGCCTTTTCGAGATTGCTACCTAATGCGAACGTGTGCTGCTTCACCTCATCCAATGAACCATTTTGGTTCGAAGCAGTCCCGGGTCTCGATCGTCTTATAAATGATGCCGTTAACCAGGATATACTACCTGTCCAGCCGCGATAAAGGTCAACCCGCCACAAAGGAGCAGAGAAGAAAACGGCGGAGGAGCAGAGGTTCCACCTGTATCGAGTACCGAGACCACGGTGGACGGAACGAGCATCGTAAAGGACGAGTGACAAGTAAAGCGTGATTGTTAAACACCTAAAATGAGCAAGGAAGTGAAGAGGAGAAGGAAAGCGCTTCACTTCCAGATCACGTAGCTAATGAACGCAGCAGAGCAGCAAAGTAAGGATGGAGCTAACTGGGAACAGTTACTCACAACGCATGCGCAGATTAAAGGAACAAGCGACAGGCTCAAGAGTGTCAACGAGCAAATATAATAGTTTCTGACTGAAAACAGTGCCGACGCTGTACTCGAAACGTTGATAGATTACGACATCAAACAAGCGGTAGCATTGTCTGCAATAGATTTCAGACTTTGGCAGCCTTTACAATAAGAGTCAAACGACATTACAAGGCAGGTGGCGTCATCAAGTATACAGGACAAGCCGCGGCAGAGCTAGTTAGGCTACTAAAGCTTGAAATGATAAAATGCGGTGAAAAAGATTTGAAATGGAACCGCTTTTGGGCTCAGTACGAGTCAGCAGTTCACCTGAGACTGAACATGAGCAAAAGATAGACGTTAAATTACTTGTTAGTGCCTCTCACTGGGAAAGCGGCAGCTGCTTTTGAAAGGCTGTAGTACTCGATAGAGGACAATTATGACGAAACTATCAAAACACAGCGAAGAACGTTCGAAAATCGCTAACAATCAGTTGAGATGTACATAAATGAGCTCTTGATTTTAGGAACAGTCAGGCCTGCTCTAGATGCCGCATACTGAAATAGGCTCGTAAAGAGTGTGCCAGGTAATTTTTGCCACTGAAGTCGCTAAAAGTGGGAACCGAGAGTTCTGCGCCATTGTTGTTGCCAGCGATAAACAGGGCATTTCTACCAGAAATATCAGTGCAGTTCAAGTCTAAAGAGGATATATGAGTAACAGCCCAGCTTTAGATGATTGCGAGCAAGGCAATTCAACAGGAAAAGTGCTCGAGGAAAAACTGGAAAGACATATTTAATTCTTGAGGAAGCACGCAGCTTTTTGGGAGGAAATGCCACGCGAACAAGAGAGGATAACTACAAAACAGAATGATAACAGCCGACCAATACGCACAACTTTAAGCTTCTATAGCTCAACGGACGGAATTCTGCAAGCAGACGAACCACACCACTGAACACTGTCGTGGAAGTATTCCTAATGAATGAAAAGAAAGCTATGCTTAGTAAAAATGGAGCGTGTTTCAGATGCAGACGATGAAACTACACTACACATGTTCTTCAAAGTCTAAGAGAAATGCAACCAATGCAAGGGATGACATGGCACGTCAGTCTGCAGAACCGTGATAAAGAAAACAAGGCCAGAGCTGTTCGCGACAGCACAAGCCGAATGCATGACGTCTACGCTATACCCAACTGAAAATATTAACCATAAGTTCGTCCTATTGCAGATCGCTGTACCATGCTTTGAAGGAGAAACATGAGGACGATATTGCTGTTTGTTATTACACAGCGGATGCCATCCCTCATTTATTGAAACTGGATTAGCTATATATATAGGTGCAAAGGTGTTGCAAAAGGAAAGGCGGACGATTGGTTCATTTGGAGGAGAGAAGAAGGTCAAGCTAATAAATGTTGTGAAAGTATTTTAGCAGCGCGAGAAACAACAACAGTGATTGAAGCATTACAAATTGGCGTTATCTCGCACAATTATATGCCTGCATTAAGTCAGAAACTCGGCGAGAAAATTAAACAGATAAAGATGGAAGTGGCGGAAGATAGTAACGAGACGATTGAACAGACTTCGTAAAACTGATTGATATGTGGGGTTTAACGTCCCAACACCACCATATGATTATGAGAGACGCCGTAGTGGAGGGCTCCGGAAATTTTGACCACCTGGGGTTCTTTAACGTGAGCCGAAATCTGAGCACATAGGCCTACAACATTTCCGCCTCCATCGGAAATGCAGCCGCCGCAGCTGGGATTCGATCCCACGACCTGCGGGTCAGCAGCCGAGTACCTTAGCCAGTAGACCACCTTGGCGGTGCAGACTTCGTAAAACTGATCATCGGCTCAAATTCTTATCAGTAATTCTTTACATGTAGAAATCGAAAGAACGTGAACACATAAGGCTGTCGAGACTATACTGAAATGGAACTGCAAGGTCCGTCGGAGCAAATAAAGACGAGACTAACCCATAATCAAGCAGTCGTGGTTGAAAAGGTTGAAGCTGTGGAGACAAAACTGCAGCAAGACCGACAAAAGTTTTGGAGCGTACCAGTGAATGAAGATCACAAGAAACTGTTTGGGTGGCACAGTAAGTGAAATCGTCGAGGAATTAGAGCGAGAGATTGGGCAAGAAAACGGTTGCTATTAAGTCAGCTTGCCATGGAAGCAGGACATCAACTTGGAAAGAAACCACGAAACTGAAGACTTGATGTGTCGCAACGACAAACCTATATCGGAGTATATTGCATTAGGAGTCGCAGAAGAGGTTCAAGATGCATCAGAACAACAAATTCACTTTTCTATCACATGCCACATCACGCGATCATTTGAGAAGACAGCGCCACGGCAGAAGTTCGAGTAAAGTAGAATAGGTTCTTTAGTTCCAGAAAAACAAATATTCTGGCGGATACCATCGGCTAAGAGCTGTTGTCGAACAGCCTGACTGGGTCGATGTAGTGTTCGACGCCTCATCAAAATCTCGAACAGTGATAAAGCGATCAATACCAAGGACTGCTTTGAAACAAAACAGTTTTCCGATAAAGTAGCACGTGCTTGCACCAGTCAGTAGTCGTCTTTCTTCTTCCGACGTTTGGAGACAATAATATATATGTACACCTAATAGTTTAAAAGTCAGCTGTATTGCACCTGGGGTACAGCAAGCAGTTTATCTGCCAGGTAAATCCTCGTGAAGAAAAAGCTAGCCGAAAGCTAGTGTAACCGATCGCGCAACAGGAATTACACTCGGGCATTTTCCCAACTCGTAAAGGAAGCTCGTTGCTCTTTGAGAGGCAGAGTTTCACAAACGTAGGAAGTGGAGATCTTTCTCAACAAGCCTAGCTAGTCGAATTGTACGATGTCATCAACTGCTCCTGTAAATAACCTGTGCGATTCTCTTTCAGGTCCCGTCATCGAGCTTTACGTCAAAACGTTCAAGGAGAAGGCAATACTCAGCTATAGCTTGTATTCAACTACGTATGATAAGGCGATCGAATATGCAAAAGCTTTCCCACCTTGGAAAACGCAACCACACGGCTTCACAGACCTAACGCTAAGCGTAGAAAGACTGGAGTCATTGGAGTTGGTGCGTAAAGTACAATACTTCCTTACCATGTGTCTTGCCCTACCTATACCACATCATATTTCTCTTTGGGGAGATGAATTCAAGTTTGCAGAAAGAATGACTATGCCGTCGCGATTCATGCAAAAATGTCACATGCTGAAATTTAGACCCTGAAATTTGCAAGTCGTGACACCCTACTCCTTGTTTCTTTTTAATTCTCTCCTTCGCACTCGTATTTCAAACGTGGCGCTAACTGCTCTTTCGAGAAGAAAGCACTTGCTCGGCAAGCAGCGCGCTGAGAGCATTCGCGCCAGCCATCTAACTCCCGCCGCCGCGGTGGTCTAGTGGCTAAGGCACTCGGCTGCAGACCCGCAGGTCACGGGATCGAATCCCGGCTGTGGCGGCTGCAGTTTCGATAGAGGCGAAAATGTTGTAGGCCCGTGTGCTCAGATTTGGGTGCACGTTAAAGAACCCCAGGTGGTCGAAATTTCCGGAGCCCTCCACTACGGCGTCTCTCATAATCATATGGTGATTTCGTGACGTCAAACCCCACAAATCGAATCGAATATCCTTCCTTCCACTAAGGCGTCTCTAATAATCATATGGTGGCTTTGGGATGTAAAACCCTACATATCAATCAATCAAGCCATGTAAGTCATCCTAAAATTATCTTAACGAGTGTAACGTTAGCCGATATATGGTCTATTTAGTGCCACTTGCTACGCGTACTGTGATCAGGCCTCTATTGGCTCACTCGGTGTCGCAGTGACCGAATATTGACTTTGTGCGCCCCACCACTTCGTATGTATGTTCTTAAACGTGAAAAGTGATCGTTAGTGAGAACCCCCGTTTTTTTAGGAGCGAAGCTTTTTAAGACGTGGGCTGTACGTCCCGTCGTAATCGTATGTACCCACCTCCGGTTAGTACATATAACAAAATGCATATACACTAAAATATGCCAATGGTACGATACTAGAGGACTTAACATGTAGTATATTAAATAATAAAAATTACAGCATATTCATGAATTGAATGATAATGAGTAAGGCGAAGCCACCATCAGTCCATCCGTGCTTCCAGCCGTCTGTCCGTTCTTGCATTCGTTCATCCTTCCGTCGATCCATGCATCCGTCCATTCATACATCCGCCCTTGCGTCCGTGCATTAACTTGGCCGTGCGTCCATCTTTGCGTTCGTCTATGCGTCCATCCATCTGTCCGTGCGTCCGTGTTAGCGTTCGTCTATGCGTCCGTGCGTCCATTCATTCATCCGTACGTCTGTTCGTTCATCTGTGCGTTCGTCCATTTGTGCATCTATCCTTGCATCCGTACGTCCGTACGTCTATGCGTCCGTCTCTGCGTTCGTACATGCATACGTCCGTCCATCCATCCGTGCGTCTATCCCTGTGTTCGTCCATACGACCTTTGGTCTGTCCGGCCACCCATGCGTCCTTCCGTTCATCCGTGTCCATCCGTTCATTCGTGCGTCCATCCATGCGTCCGTCCCTGCTCTCATCCATGCATCTGTTCGTCCTTCAGTCCGTGCTTCAGGGAGAAAGACAGAAGATAGACGGACGTGGCCAGCAGATGATTCAGAGTTTGCCGATAAAAAGTATGACACGCTCAATGAGGTGGAGTCTCACGCTCAAGGACGAAACCACGATCAGTGAGTGCGGAAGGAAAGTAGGAATGACGTCACAAAAAGACGTTGGTGATCACGTGTTCATCGGCGGCGCCTTACGCTAGAGGGCGTGGTTTAGTAAAATAACCCAAAAACCCAAAAGTTGGTGGGATGAGGGAGTTGAGAGAGCCATAGCAAAACGTCAGGAAGCCTCTAGGGAACACAGACATGCTAAGCAGCGG
This sequence comes from Rhipicephalus annulatus, assembly GCA_013436015.1. NCBI lineage: Eukaryota > Metazoa > Arthropoda > Arachnida > Ixodida > Ixodidae > Rhipicephalus > Rhipicephalus annulatus. The sequence continues at coordinate 317,938 of WOVY01002972.1, read as the reverse complement.
GGTGAACCGACAGATGATGTTGAAAGAAAATGGGAAATCTTTCTAAGCTGTAGAAGGGATGCATCCGTTCTGATCAATAAAAAGATTAGAAGAAAGGGAGCTCAGTGGCTGCCAGAAGTATATAAAAAAGATAGAAAGGCAGCTGCGAAATTTCGGAACCATCTAAACTCCCTAAAAATGAGACCAGCCTGAATCAGAGGTTTATAACAACAGCTCAAGGTGCTAATCTAGAAGGGGACGAAGCCATTGAATATATAAGAACAAGGGTGACAGAAAAGTTTCAACAAAGGGGTGCTTTATGCACCACAATAGACAAGGATGAATCGAGTGGCGCAATGGCTCCATTTTCACAACGAGAGTGGGAAGGGGCTGAGAAAAGGGTTAATAGTAGTACATCAACAGGCCCAGATGGTATTCCAATTATGTTGATAAAGACATTAGGTCCGAAGTCTCAGCAGGCTTTGGGAGAGGCAGTGAGTAAAATATTAATCGATCGTGAAGTTCCTGATGGGTGTAAACTTAGCAGGATGAGCCTGATCTATAAAGGAAAGGGGGACAAAGCTGACATAAACAACTACCTTCCTATAACAGGGATATCAGGGGCCTGTAGGCTGTCGATGCAGATTATAAAGGAAAGACTGCAGGCATGGATAGAAGATAAGCGGGTGCTGGCGGAACTGCAGAATGAGTTTCGGAAACGCAAGAGGTTGGAAGATAATCTGTTCTCACTGACGCAGTGCATCAAAATAGCAGAAAAGGAACACAGGTTCATGTGGCTAGCATTTTTTATCAAAAGAACGCACGATAGCGTGGTTCAAGAGGAACTGTGGGGTATACTGGACACACTAGGCGTGGAAGCTTTAGTCACTGATTTTTTAAAGGATATATATAAAGGTAACAAGGCAGTTATAAAGTGGGAAAAACAGATATCCAAGCCTGCAGAGGTAAAAAAATTGCCCGCAGCTTCCCTCGGGGGAACACTGAGGAGGATGCGGAAGCATGTAATTGGTTAACGGGTGTTAAATTGCGACTTACTTGGGTCGATGGCTAAATTGGTTAACGTGGTTGTGAAATGGGGTGTTAAATGAGTGAACACGTACGGCACGTATGCGAAAGGGCGTTGTTTTATTTATTGCGACGAACTTTGAGGACGATGGCTTTGTGGTCGGTAAAGTAAAGAGTGAGTGGATCGGGTTGCATCGGTTGGCCGGCGCTGGTTGAAGGGACGTCGATCATTGTGTTTGTGGATTCGTTGGCATTCATTTCACGGCGACTTCGGACGTCGACGCGCCGTACAAACCAACGGACGAGTGGCAACTGAGCGAGCGAGCGCCGACCTTGAGTATATATACAGCGCGACGGCGCATGCGCTGTCAGCTGTCGAATGTTCTCGAAGGAGAAGCGCGCGCGCGGCACAGAAGGGCGACGGCGCGACGGCGCATGCGCTGTCAGCTGTCGAATGTTCTCGAAGGAGAAGCGCGCGCGGCACAGATGGTGGGTGACGGCGCATGCGCGCGCGTCAGCTGTCGAATGTTCGAGAAGCGGTGCGGACGGCGCGGACGGCGCACTACAAGGCGCGAGTATAAGATGCTTCCGCCTCTAAAAAACGGGGGCCTAGGCAGGGGTGTCCCCAGTCACTCTTATTATTCATGATTTATCTACAAGGATTACAGGCCAAATTAGAGGGAAGTGGCCTGGAATTCAACCTCTCTTTCGTCAAACAAGGAAAACTTATTGTACGCAGATGATATAGTGCTAATGTCTGACAACAACGAATATTTGCAGAGATTGGTGGACATCTGCGGTAATGAAGGAGATAGGTTAGATTTCAGATTCAGTAAGGAAAAATCAGCAGTCGTGATTTTTTATGACAATGAAGGTATTGAGCTTAGAATACAGGAGGTCAGGGTAGAGATAACAGATAAATACAAATATCTTGGCGTATCAATAAGCAATGGGTCCGAGTACCTACGGGAACACGAAAAATACTTGACGACTAAAGGTAACAGGAATTCAGTGGTAATGAAAAAAAGGGAACTGTGGAAATACAATAGGTATGATGTTGTGAGAGGAATATGGAAAGGGGTCATGGTTTCTGGTCTGACGTTCGGCAATGCAGTCTTGTGCTTGAGATCAGAAGTTCTAGCAAGATTAGAAATTAAGCAACGTGGATTAGGTAGGCTTGCCCTAGGAGCTCACGGGAATACACCAATTCAGGGAGTACAAGGTGATATGGGATGGACATAATTTGAGGACAGGGAAGCTAGCAGCAAGATGAAACTTGAGAAGCGATTGAGAGAAATGACGTGGAGCGTTGGGCAAGGAAGGCTTTCAGTTAGTTGTACATATAGAATGTTGATGCGAAATGGAGGAAGCGAACCAGAACATTGACTGGTGACTACTTAAAAAACAGTAGGGGGCCAAACCAAAAAGAATTATCGGTGAAGAAGAAGGTGAAGGAAGCTGAGACCGACATGTGGAAAATTGGCATGATTAAGAAGTCCGCACTAGAGATATATCTAACTTTTAAGCAGGAAATTGCCATAGAGAGGATCTGTGATAATACTCGGGGTAGTTCTCTACTGTTTGAGGCCAGGACGGGAGTATTGCGAACCAAGACATATCGGGACAAATACGAAGGGGTAGACACGGTATGCAGTGCGTGTGGAGAGGAAGAAGAAACTGCAGAGCACTTGATAATGTTCTGTAAAGTTATTCATCTTATAGTTCAGGATGATGGCGCAGAGTTACTAAAAGCACTGGGGTTTAGGGAAGGGAGGGCAATATAGACATTAAGCGGGTAGAATTAACTAGAAGGAGGTTATCTGATTGGTGGCTAAAGTCAAGGCATGATTGAAAATTAAACCCTTCATCCATCCATCCATCCATCCATCCATCCATCCGTCCGTTCGTTCATTCGTCTGTCCGTCCGTCCGTCCGTTCGTCCGTCTGTTCGTTCGTCCGTCCATCCATCCATCCATTCATCCATCCATCCATCCAAAGCCGTTTAGGCACACACTCGAAGACGTAACCCTGATGGGCGAGCGCGCGAGCCAGAAGCGTGCAGTGAAAATGCGCGGTGGCGCCGACAAGATCACGGAATACGAGAACTGGAGGCCGAAGCAGCACGGCAGCGGCGTGCGGACCCACCTAGCTTCGCCCCGCTCTCCACCAATCACCCCGTGAATATACTGTTATTTTTTTGCCCATCCTTGAGTGCGTCTCCAAATAAGTTTTACTCTTCAAATAACATCACTCAAACGTTCTTGTGTGGCTGCCATGGCCTGCCTTTCTGTTAGCTGGTGCGATAGCACCCGACGGAACAGCGCGGCTGTCTTTTTTTACTCAGCGCTTGGGTGGGGCAAGCTTCACCGTATATAAGGTACAAAATATGTGCAGAGAGCATTCACAGTAACTTTAGCCACCAATAGAGAGTACCAATTCTAATGTTTTCTTTGATTAAAACAGCAACTTGATATCTCTGAAGTTTTGGAATCATTATTTGGAGGGTCTTTTCACGTGCATTTTAGGCGCACAATCCAGTACAGCGAACTCAAACCTTTCGGCACATAGTGATTAAGAAGTCCGCACTAGAGATATAGTGACACGCAGAACATGTAAGCATGTATTGTTGACAAAAAACAGCCCCTACAGAAGCGTTAATGAAACTTGAGTGAGAGATCGTGACGTCCTGCACAATTAACTGCGACTTGTCTATGGCGTTAGAGCAGGCATTTAACTCAGCAAACTTTGAACCATACTCGTTATGAAAGACGCACAACTTAATTCGCAAAAAGAATTCGAAAATATCAACCTGAAGTTCTCGCTTCTGATTCTAAGAAACCATGTCGATTATTGCTACTCCTTGCGACTAACTGGCGGTATAATAAAGAGCATTCGGTCGTCACTCGATTTGTTCTGGAAGCAGAAGGCGCAACAACGACCCACAGCAACAAAGAGCAACGTAAATCTTCGATGAAAAGTATTTCACAGCACAGTGTGCACGAAGGGAGAAGTTCGTCTCCGTCAAAACAGATGCACTGTACCCCAAGGAGTCCACGCCTCCAGAGCAAAGATGGTAGTCGCGAGTGACTTTAAACAAACTATTGTGAACTAGAATATGGTATTGTCGCGGGTTATAAATTACAGGGGGTTTATTTAAAAACGCGGATAGTGGAACTTGTAGAGACGCTCTCGGAGAAGGCCGCTAAAATTGTCGTCTTCTTCACTCGCCTGCGCTGCGCTTCTCGAGCAAATCCACGTTCTTCGTTGTGTTTGCTATATCGCCGCTAAATGCAGCTATGCACGCGACCTTACCCTCCCGCCAGAGTGAGCGTCGTCCCGATGCTCAACAGGTAGAGATGCAGCCAGCGGGTTTTTACATCACTGAGAGTGGTAAAGTTTCATGCGGACCACGTGCACTGTCTCAGGCAGATGCTGGCGACGTTTCTAACAGGAGGAGGAGTCGGGCACGACTTCGTACGTCACGTCGCTAAGACGGCGCAAAATCTTGTAGGGTCCGAAGTATCGGCGTAGAAGTTTCTCTGGGGCCTCTTCGTTGTACAGGAAACCAAACCCAGACTCTATCTCCTGGTTGATAAATGACGAATCGATGGCGAAGGTTGTACCGTTGGGCGTCGAGTTGCTGCTGGCTCATTATTCTGACTCGGGCCAGTTGCCTTGCTTCCTCGGCGCGCTCAGTGAAGTCTGCGGCGTTTGTCTTTGAATCACTGCAATCGTAAGGCAGCATGGCGTCAATCAAGCATTGTCGTAACTTCTCTGCCATGAATTAGTGCGAACGGCGTCATTTTTGTTGTTTCCTGGCCCGCCGTATTATACGCGAATGTTATGTACGGCAATATTTGGTCCCAATTCTTGTGTTTCACGTCAACGTACATGCAAAGCATGTCAGCGATTGTCTTGTTAAGTTGTTCTGAGCGCCCATTCGTTTGTGGGTGGTAAGCTGTCGTCTTCCTATGCGTTTTGCCACTGAGCGTAAGCGCAGTGCGCAAAAGCTCGGCTGTAAACGCGGTGCCTTTGTCTGTTATGACGACAGCTGGAGCACGATGTCTCAGGACAATGTTCTCAATGAAGAACTGGGCCGCTTCAGCTGCAGTGCCACTCGCGATTGCCTTGGTCTCCGCATATCGAGTGAGGTGGTCCGTCGCCACTATAACCCATTTGTTGCCGCTGTCATATGTTGGGAATGGGCCTAGCAGATCCATTCCGATTTGAGAAAACGGGGTTTCTGGCACGGGCACAGGATGTAATAGCCCAGCGGGTTTGACAGGTGGTACCTTGCGCCGCTGACAATCAATGCATGTTTGGACGTAATGTTTAAGCTCTGCTGGAATTCTTGGCCAGTAATATTTTTCTTTGATGCGTGTCAGTGTTCTTGTGAAACCGAGGTGGCCCGCAGTGGCTTCATCATGGCAGGCTTGTAAAATTTCGCTGCGGAGAGCTCCAGGAACTACCAGCAGATAGCTTCTTCCTGTTGATGAATTGTTCTTTTTGTACAGAGTTACGTCCCGTAAACAGAATGACGATAAGTTCTTTGAAAACACTCTTGGTGCATTGGCGGCTTGTCCGTTCGAGAATTCCATAAGCGAGTTGAGGTCCCGATCATCTTGTTGTTGTAGAGAAATGATAGTTGCATCAACAACTCCCCAAAAACCTGAGAAATCATCATCCTCTATAGCCGGTGATTCAATCGGTGACCTTGACAAACAGTCGGCGTCTGATTGTTGCCTTCCGGACTAGTAATTTACAGCCATGTCGTACTCTTGGAGTCGTAAGCTCCATTGTGCTAAACGTCCAGATGGGTCTTTCATGTTGGTCAACCAACAAAGAGAGTGATGGTCGCGTACGACTTGGAAGGCGCGGCCATATAAGTGCGGGCGGAACTTCGAAACTGCCGAAACGACGGCCAGACACTCCTTCTTCGTTGTTAAGTAGTTGGACTCGGCGCGTGTCAACGTTCTGCTAGCGTAGGCGACCACTCTCTCCACACCATCTTGGCATTGGAAAAGAACAGCACCTAGGCCCACATTGCTGGCGTCTGTATGGATGGCTGTTGGTGCAATCTCGTCGAAGTGAGCAAGGACAGATGGAGTTTGTAGACGCTGTCGCAGCTCGTTGAACGAAGCTTCTTGCTCTTCACCCCATAAATATGCAATGTCTTCCCTTGTAAGGCGGGTGAGTGGAGAGGCGATGTGAGCAAAGCTTGCTATAAATCGCCGGTAGTAGGCGCAGAGACCCAGAAAACGCCTGACCACTTTCTTATCAACAGGCCTTGCGAACTTTGCGACGGCTACCGTTTTATCTGGGTCAGGCTTCACACCATCGCGACTGATCACGTGTCCCAGGAACTGGAGTTCTTCGGAGCCGAAGTGGCATTTTTCCGGTTTGATTGTGAGTCTAGCGGACCGTATGGTTTGAAGGACTCACAGTAGCCGCTTTAGATGCTCTTATAACGTGGCCGAAAAAACTATCACGTCGTCGAGGTACACAAGGCATGTTTTCCATTTCAGGCCGGACGGAATGGTATTCATTAGTCTCTGAAACGCGGCTGGGGCTGAGCATGGACCGAAAGGGAGGACTTTGAATTCATAAAGCCCGTCTGGCGTCACGAAGGCGGTCTTTTTTCGGTCGCGCTCATCTACTTCTATTTGCCAGTATCCACTTTAAAGGTCCATTGACGAGAAGTAGCGCGCATACCGTAGCCTGTCCAAAGAGTCATCGATCCGTGGTAACGGATAAACGTCTTTGCTGTAACATGGTTCAGCTTACGATAATCGATGCAGAAACGCAAGCTGCCATCTTTCTTTTTCACGAGTACCACTGGCGATGCCCAAGGACTCTTTGATGGTTGGATTACATCATCCTCTAGCATCTTCTTGACTTGCTGCTGGATTACCTCACGTTCTTTCTGAGCGACGCGATATGAGCTCTGTCGGATCGGTCTTGCTGTGTCTTCCGTAATGATGCGATGCTTAGTCAGAGGCGTTAAACCCACTCGTGATGTCGATGAGAAGCAGTCCTTGAACTGGTCGAGCAGCTCCATAAGACGGCATCTTTCAGTCGGTGTTAGACTCGGACCGATATAAACTGGTGGTGTATGTGGAGGTGATTGAGCTGTGGTTTCCCCTTGCATTAGAAGACAGTCGTGAGAGTAGTCGAGCTCTTCGACGTACGCCACAGCCGTACCTTTACCGATGTGCCAGCACTCGTTCGTAAAGTTGGTCAGAAGCACCTCTGCACGCCCATCCACTAAGCTGACGATGCCGCGAGCGATGGCGATGCCTTGGCGAAAAAGAAGGGAAGTGATGCGTTCGGCTATGGCGTCTTCATTACAGTGCACGTCGCAACACTCGGAAACAAGACTACATGACAGTGGTGGCACGCAGACGTCGTCGTCAACCACGCGTAACACCCTTGGTTCTTGGTCTGCATCTTGGGTCACAGACTTGTCAGCGGCGAATGTGATCACACCATCGCGTATGTTTACCACAGCACCGTACTCTCTTAAGAAGTCCATTCCCAGTATCATAGTTTTGCAGCACTCCCGAAGAATCAGAAATGTGGCTACAAAATCCACATTCTCAATCGTGAGTCTTGCTGTAGATTTTCCGGTGGGAGCCATTATCTGGCCTCCTGCTTTCGGATATGAGGGCCCGTCCATTCCATCCTGACTTTTTTAAGTTCGTCTGCCAATTGTTCACTCATTATGGAGAAGTCTGCCCCCGTATCGACTAAGGCCGTCACTTCAACGCCGTCAATCGTCACAGCGAGGTCGGCAGTCACAGTTTTCTCGGTGGAGTCTTCATCGTCATCTCTCACGCGTTTCGGCAGCAGTGGGGGATTTTCGGCAATTCGACGGCTTGCAACCTTCCCCCCAGAGGTCGCTGCTTTCAGTTTCCTTGCCGTGGGCTGGGAAACCGACATCTGACGGCGTCAGCAAAACTACGGCGGCTTGGTGAACCAAAGCGAGCCAGGGATGGTGAGCGCGTCCGGAAAGTAGAAGAGCTTTCCCGCCTGCCAGCCTGGTCGTCGTCGATGGGGGCATGGCTTTCGTTGAACTGTCGGCGCGTAGCTGTAGGTGCACTACCGCGGTATTCAGCTCGGCGATGTAGGCAAAAACGGTAAATGTGCCCTGGCTCTCCACAGTTGTAGCAAAGTGGTCGGTGACCTGCAGTGCGCCATATGTCGGTCTTCCGCATATAGGGTCGCCTGGCAGAATCCTGCTGAGCCCAGGCTGCCACAGGATACGGTTCGAGGTACTGCGGCGCTGGTATGGGCGCGGGTTGACGAACAGCGTCTGCATAGCTGTATCCGTTAAGCTGGTAGGATACTTCAGGAGCCGATGGACGACGCACAGCGTCTGCATAGGTACACGAGTTTGGACGGTGCGGTGGAGCGGAATATTGCTAAGGAGAGGCAAACGCTTGTCGAAGTTCATGGCGAACAACTTCAGCGATGGAGGCTACCGTAGACTCCTGCTGCGCGGGTGCCTGTGACTGCAATGTGTATTTTGCATTCTCCTTCGCGATCTCCTCACGCACGATCTGTCTAATCAGGTGGCGTAGAGAAAACTCTTCGTTTGCGGTAAGTGCGGCGGCGCCTGCAGCTGCGCCGGTGGCCGGGCGATCAGACTGTCGGTGGCCTCCCTGGTGAACTCGTCCACTGTTGTCGGCGGATTGCGCACAAGACCCACAAGTAGCTGGTCTTTGACGCCCCTTACGAGATGGCTTAGCTTTCGAGCCTCGGGCATGTTGGGGTCCGCACGGTGCCACAGACGCACCATATCCTCAGCAAACATGGCGTCGCTTTCATGCAGCTGTTGGGTGCGTCCTTCAAGAAGGCGTTGTGCGTTTTCGCGTCGGTCCGCGTTACCGAAGGTGCCAAGAAACCGACGACAAAACTCCACCCATGTCGTCAATGTTGCCTTCCGGTTTATAAACCACGTCTTCGCGCCATCTTCAAAGGCGAAGTATACGTGGAAGAGCTTTCCATCGAGACTCCTGTAGTTCGATTTAGCTACCCATTCAAACTGCTCAAGCCAGTCTTGCGCATCTTCGTTCGGCCGGCCATGAAATGGTTCAGGAATGCGCATATTCTGGACCGTCACCTGTGCAGGACTCCTTGCTATTTCTTGAGTAGGGGTGGCTGTCGAAAGTGTTGCTCCCTTTAAAAGGCCAAATTCTGGTTCAAGACCATGAAGGCGACGGCTTGAGCGGTGCACAGGCGTCTCCACACGTGGCTGTCCCGTAAGGCTGGACTCGGGGCTTCTCACAGGGGTGCTGATCATGAGGTGGTAGTACCCAGCTTCTCCACCAGTGTCGTGGGTTATAAATTACAGGGGGTTTATTTAAAAACACGGACAGTGGAACTTGTGAAGACGCTCTCAGAGAAGGCCGCTAAGATTGTTGTCTTTTTCACTCGCCTGCACTGCGCCTCTCGAGCAAATCCACGTTCTTCGTTGTCTTTGCTATCTCGCCGCTAAATGCAGCTATGCACGCGGCAATATTAGAGTTCACTATAAAACAAACAAACACTGCGAGCAGCTGCACGTGAAGGCATTTGGCCAGTACTGACATGGCGCCGGCCTCGGAGAGGTCGGAAGAGGCAGAAAGCAGAAGAGGCCCGTGAATACCCACATACGTCGCTACTTAGTGAAGTTTTAGCGGCTTTAGAAATTACCCCTTGTTTATCTCAACCTGTGCCTTATTTTCTATTGTTCTCTATGTCTTAAGCTTATAAAAATATAGTGCACGAAGATCACACGAATTGAGGTCTTTATTTTGGGTAGAATATTCATGATTGTTCTAATTTATTCCGATTATTGGTGCGCCCTTCTGCTCTTACTTTGCCTTGTATTGATGCCTATGAAAACTAGTGGAAGATTTATTCAGATTATGACAAAAGCAGCACCAGTGGCATCAGATCCCAGCCAGCACAAAACCTATATATCTGCTACCCGGATCTGTGGTTTAGTGGCTAAGGTACTCAATGCTGACCTGCAGGTCACGGCATTGAATCCCTGCCACGGTGGCCGTGTTTTCAATGAAGGCAAATATGCTGGAGGCTCTACTTCTTTGACTTAGATACTCGTTGAACAACCCCGGGTGGTTGGAATTTTGAGGGTGCTCCACTAGGGCATCTCTCAATATGGTATGGTGGTTTTAGGACGTTAAATAAATACAAGCAATTACTGTTATATGAACCTTCTATAGGGCGGATCAGCCAAGAGTAAATGAACGTCATCTAATGGTGATGGGTGAGTTAGGGAGCCATGATGTTTTGATAAAACAGCGCACAGAAAGATACGAAAACACACACACCTTTGTTTGCGTCCTTTATGCGTGTTTTTTGTATCCTTCAGTGCACTTCTTCATCGAAAGGTTTTCCAGTGTGTCTTTCAAATCTATTCATTCGGCTTGATTAGTCGCAATATTCTATTGAAGCGCAGTTGGCACATTGATTCAACAGTTTCAGAAATTCTGCTTTAAGAAGAACTTGTACATTTTTCTTCGTAGAAGATCACTCACGACCGCCGCTGGCCTCACGCTTGTTCACTCTTTACAAACATGCAAGCCTCCATGAAGGTGAACACAATGGTGGTGTGACATGTCCTTATATTTTAGCACGTTCCTTCCTTTATCGCAATTACAGATGTAGGCTGCTTGATTCACTTTAAATTTCAGTTCGTGCCAATCCATGCATTTCCGTTCACGCAGTGACGAAGTGGCACACATTCTTCTGCTTGGAGACAAAGCTGGTCTTAAACAATGTGCTCTCTAGCGGATTTTAGGTTATGATTACATTAATGATGATGATGATGAAGGTATATGTGGTTTACTAACACAAGGGCCAGTGCTTACATTTTTATTAAACTTGCTTCTTCAATCGGTATAGATTACCTAATTGATTGATTGATTGATTGATATGTGGGGTTTAACATCCCAAAACCACCATATGATTATGAGAGATGCCTTAGTCGAGGGCTCCGGAAATTTTGACCAACTGGGTTTCTTTAACGTGCACTCAAATCTCAGCACATGGGCCTACAACATTTCTGCCTCCATCGGAAACGCAGCCGCCGCAGTCGGAGTTTGATCCCGCGACCAGTGGGTCAGCAGCCGAGTACCTCAGCCATTAAACCACCATGGCGGGGAAGGTATTGCTTAATGTCACGAAAATATGTTTGTGAAACAGAAATTTTTAAAAAGGCGATCGTTTCCAGAAATGTTCATATGACTGCATGAGAGAGAGAGAGAGATAGAATAAACTTTTAATAATAACAAATGCACACTGAGCCTTTTTTGGGTTGGGCCCTCTGTCTTGGGCTCCATTGCCTTGCACGACCATGCAAGCCCGCTGGACCAGCTGCTGCTATTCCTGCCAGCGTAAGCTGAGCTGTGCAGACTCCCAAGAGGAACGGGTGGGGTTGGGAATGGGAGAAACGCCCTGTGGGGCACAGCATTCTCACGTGGAGTGGTACACTATTGGTACGAATCCACAGAAGGGGCAGTAGGAGGGGTAGAGAGTTGGATGAAAGCGATTTAGCATATAAAGGCGAGGAAATGAATTGGTCTGTAGTTGCCGCCAAGCGACATCATCTGCTCTGTTAAGTGAAGGATGAAGGAGAGGATATGTATAACGGCTCTGTCGAGAGTACTCTAGCGAAGCGTTGTAGTTTAGTGGTTCTGTCGATGCGTCGTCTGGATTGGGCAGCTCTTCGAATGGAGCCCGGCCGGTCAGCTCTCGGGCAACCGCATGAACGCGTTCATTACCACGGAGAGAAGCCTGTCCAGGATTCCAGACAATACGCACAGGACGTAATGCGGACAAGGAGACAGAAGAGAGGATATTTTGTGTATGTGCAGCCACAAGTTCTTGAGCGAAAGCACGACAAGCAGCTTGTGAATCTGTCACTATAGTGACAGGGGAGTCATGTGACAGTGTCGTAGCATGAAGAATTGCCAGAGCAAGAGCTCCTCTCCGCTGCCAGACCCCTCACTGTCTGTAGTGCGAAGTGTGGCAGCTGCCACAAGGGCGTCTGTCTCTTCTGTCACCGCTAAACACATGGCTGACTTCTCTGGGTAGCGTGCTGCATCAGTGTAAAGTACTTGTAAGTCTGAGGTACCATCACCAAAGACTTGTGTCATAGCCTGAACTCGGGCACGTGGATGACCGGCGTGGCGGGAGGGATTCATATTGCGTGGAATCGGAGGCACTTTGATGAGTGCGCGTACAGTAGAAGCAAGTTTATGTCGCGGTACTTGTGTGGGTTTTTTGGGAAGCGGGTAGCCAAGACGAGACAGGATGGCGCAGCCCTGACAGGTCTGCCTGAGCCGTTGGAATAACTGTTGTGCTGGGCCTCGATGAGTTTGGTTACGGTGTTGTGGACTCCTTGTTGAAGCAAGCATTGTGTAGATGCGTGTGGAGGCTAGCCGAGAGCCACCTTCGCAGCTGTCCGTAGAAGGATGTCCATCTTTTTTATTTGAGCTAGCATGAGATTGTGAAAGGGAAGATGAAAGGTGAGCCGAATAACTATGAGTGCTTGTACTAAGTGGAGGACATCCTTCTCACAGAGGCCTCTCGTGAGATTGGTGATGCGTTGGATCATGTGTGTAATTTTAGTTATCTGCTAAGCCAGAAGGTGTGTAGTGTATGAGGCCTTGCCGTCGGACTGAAGGTAGAGGCCTAAAATGCGAATTCGTAGTACCAGAGGGATAGGACGGCCATCAAGAAACAGCGAATTGTCAGGAGAATCAGCGGTTTTGCGGCGCCGCTTGTATACCAATAACAACTCCGACTTATCCACTGAGCACGTAAGGCTGCCGGCAGCAGCATTGTCTTGTACCACAGACACAGCTTCCTGTAGGGCGTCCCGAATGGTTGCGTCTAATTCTTTGATTGCCCAAATTGTAATGTCATCTGCATATATGGCATGCTCGATGTTGGGAAGATGTTGTAATAGGGAAAGGAGTTTAGCCATAGCCACGATGAACAAACTGGGCGAGAGAAGCGAGCGCTGTGGTGTTCCTCTGCCCGCGAGACGAATGACGTCCGAACGGCCGTCTCCAATCCCTATAGTGGCCGTGCGGTCAGAAAGAAAGGACTTGACGTAATTGTAGATACGTGAGCCACACTGAGATGAAGCGAGATTGTCAAGAATAAGGTCGTGGGAGATGCTGTCAAAAAACCCTTCGGATCCAGGGCGAGAATAGCTCGGACCTGGTTTGAAGTGGAACTATCCAACACGTCCTCCTTAAGCTGTAAATATACGTCCTGTGTAGAGATACCAGAGTGGTAGCCGAATAGTGTATCAGGAAAAAAGTGATTGTCTTCAAGAAATGATTGGAGTCCAAGAGAGGACAACGCGTTCAAAGTGTTTAGCTGCACATGAAGTTAAAGATAAAAGGCGAAGATTCTGGGGGGATAGCGGCTTGCCAGGCTTTGGAATAAGTATGATTTCAGCGTGTCGCCACTCCTGTGGTAGCATGCCGTTGTTCCAATGTTCGTTGTAAAAAGCGGTTAAATATTCGATTACTGGTCGTCTAAATTACGCTGTAGTGTGTACGTAATACCGCCTGTACCGGGTGCAGTGTTACGTTTAATGCTTTGCAAAGCTGCCCTAACGTCTGCTTGTGTTATCCTCATTTAGAAGCGTATCGTGTACGTGTATAATCACGGTAGGCGGGACAGGGGCCCGTGGATACATAGTATTGCTTTAAGGTGTGCAGCAGAGTGGTATCATCGAGGACTGATTTGTGGAGAATGCTGCGGATTGCGTTAGCAGTGTGTGATTTTGTCTGCGTGGGATTTAAGAGAGCACGGAGTATACGCCACGTTCGAGGTGTACTGTGTGAGCCGTTGAGTCGATCGCAGAAGTTATGCAAATTGTTGCTAGTGAGGATGTTCGCATAGTCATGCGCCTCAGTAGCTAGTTGGGCGATTCGGAGATGAAGTTTTCGGTTATGTTTCTGTCGCCGCCACTGCCGTGTCAAGCCTCTGTGGCCATCCCAAAGATGCAGCAGATGCCGGTGCACATCTTGCGTTTCTTTTGTCGCAGCGATGAGTTTGGTAACTCTTTGAAAATCAGACTGAAGTTGTAATATCCAAGCCTCTAGGGAAGGAGATTCCTGATCGGTAGTTGTACGATTACGCCTAAATGCATCCCAATTTGTTAGTTTTATGATGCACTCTGGGGCACGTTTGGCTGCTACTTGGAGCTCTGTAGTTAGTATATGGTGATCACTGCCTACATTCCCCATGAGGTTGCACCAGGAATGGTGACTAACCCCCTTGACTACCGTGAGGTCGGGGCATGTGTCCCTGCTCACACTATTACCTAGGCGAGTGGGTTGATCAGGTTCTGTCATCAGGGTTATGCGATGAATCGCGAGAACCTGTGCGAGTTGTCGGCCTTTAGGCGTTTCTGTTGCGTAGCCCCAAGCCGAATGGGGGGCATTGAAATCGCCTACAATAACTATTTGTTTACCCAACTTGCATAGTTGTGCAAATAGATGACCGAAGTCATCGTTCCTGGCGTTAGGTGCACTGTAAACGTTAATCACGTACAGGCTGCTACTGGAACGAGAGCACGGGACTAATTCGAGAAGCACGTGTGAGATCGAGGTGCTTTGAAGGTTGTGTTCTATGACAGTGACATGCTTAGAAACTAATGCAGCTGTGCGATGTGGTGTATTGTTCGTTAAGTCCGTGTATGTGGTGTAACGCGGAAGCGTAGTGGTACATTGTACTTCTTTTAACTCTAAGACATCGGGAGTAATGCGCTGCGTCGCAATGAATTGCATTAGAGCCCCGCGTTTCCTACGATACCCCCTGCAATTCCACTGCCACACACGTACGTAGGAGTTGACAGGTGTCACGCGTTGACCTACGGTTTCTCGCCATGAACATGCAATAAAGGGGCCTCGGTAGTACATGGAGGCCTTTCAGACTGTGCTAAATCTTGGTGGAGGGTCGTGGGAAGCGGGACTGCAGCAGCTGTGGCTGTTGGGACGGTTTTTTGGGATGGTGATAGGAAACGAGAGGGGCGTATGTAAGGAAGCGTTTGTTGTGTTTCACGTGTCGGAGACGTGGTGCGTTTTGGTGCAGATGGCGCAATAATAAGTTGGCCAAGTGCAGCCGATATCTGCTGTTTAACATCCGTTACAATCTGCTGGACCGCAGATTGCAGGGCCAGCTGGATGAATTGTTGGAGTGGAGCTGTTAGTTCAGCCATAATGCTATCCTTCATTTTCTGCATTTTCACCTGCATAATAGCTGCGAATTCGTTGCTCAAAGAAGTAACCAATTTGTTCAACGCCTGTCGTGTGCAATACTCGGATTGTGCCGTAATTGACGGCATGTCATGGTGAAGCTGAGTGTCCACTGACATAGATTGTGGTAGTTGAGAGGGCGTTGGTTGTGGTGTTCTTTGCTACGTTGATGTTTGTGTGAGAGAGTGGGACTGGTGTGGAGATGGAGGGAGAGGGGGGAACAGCCCTGTCCAGCTTACCGTTTTTGCTTTCTTGTGGGAACCGCTTTGCCGGCCATAATGATACGTTGTCCCGTCCATGTAGCAGCCTTCAGATTCCTACTGGCCAGCAAAACCGCTCCACGATGACGAGTTTCCTCGCTCAAGGCCCGACTTATTCCTGGAACGGCTCCTTCGCCTGGCTGCACTCCCGGACGCATTGCTCTGCCGTCCGGGGCTGGGAGATGGTGACTGGGTCTTCCTGGGTGGTGACTGGGTCTTCCTGGTGGGAGTAGCTGACTGGGGTGGTTTGCGTCGGTTGACTGGTGGCAAAAACCGTTCTGGGCATGGTTTGGCAGCCGTCGGAGGGTCTCCACCACAAAGTATTCAAGAAGGCCGGCACTCGTGGTTGTTAGCTGATAGTGAATCCCCGCACACTCGACATTTCAGCGTGTCAGGAGGCTGTGGGCACACATCCGCGCCGTGTCCTGTTTTGTTGCACTTTCTACATTGGGGAATAGTCCGTTTGTAGATGTAGCAGCGAAGAGCCTGTTCGTACGCGTTGACGAAGAAAGGGACTCGCTTGCCACAAAATGTGAGCACCATTGCTCCGGAGTTTCCGAGGCGTCTGCACGTAAGGACCTCGTAGCCCGATCCTTCAACTTCTGTCAGAAAGTCGTCTGGTGTGATTTCGTGGCATATTTCGTTGACTACACCTTTGCACGAATTATCAGGCGCGATACCATAAGAGGCGATGTCGTAGGTTGCTGCATGCACTGTAATTTCCGTGATTTGTCTAAGTGCAGTGGCAATGTGTTCAGATGAGGTGCTTATTGTTAGCACATTTTGATTTTCGTCAGCACGAAGCTTGATATCAGGCTTCTCACTGCGTATATTTGCTGCATGAGCTACGGCGAGAAGTAACGTCTTGGGGCTAACCTTGCTCCAACTTGTTCTACCATGGCGACAAATTGCTAGCTTGTAGTCCTTGGCAGGGAGTGGTGGGAGTCTTGGTAGACGCGTCTTAGGCCGGCTCTGGCGTAGAGCGGACTAAGACGGCGTGCTGGAGAGCTATTGAGTCGGTACGATATGGGGTTGCAGCTGTCGGCGTTTGTTCGCTCTCTTGGTAACAGTGATTCATGGATGCGCGTTGTGCACATTGCTCGCCTGTGTATCGGCGTCTTGACTGGTCTACGCATCCATCATGTGTTCCGTGGAGCGAGAGGGCAATGAGTGCTCCTCGTCGGCTGGGATGCTCTCAGAGACGCTCCCCATTCGCTGTAGAGCGGGGCGGCGTTCTGTCCAAGCCGCGTCTCCGGCTTGTTAGGGTTTGCGAGGTGGACCTCTTCAAGAACTTTGAAAAGCGTTAGGACGTTTAAAAGCGCACTCACAGGTTCAAGTTGCGTGTAGGCTTGAAAGTGCTGATGCTTAGAACAAGTTCCTATCATTGCAAGAGGTCGCCAGGAAGAAATTCTTAAAAATGAACCTGAGCCGGAGCCAATGTGATTTGCGCCCGTCACATGCTCTCGACTGGAAGTAGCTCTTGACTGCAAGATTTCCCATCTTGATCAAATTCGTCGCGATGTTGACTCCTCTAGTCTGGTGTGCTGATGGATTAGACTAGGTGTTGGCAACCGTTCGAGGCGCAGAGCCTAACTTTATCCTGCCGACAAGTGAAGGCCGCACAGGAAATCGCAAAAGAGCCGAAATATGGAGGATGAAGTGCAGGCAAAAACGAAGAAACGTCACGAGAAGACAATATTCATGAATGAAACGTTAAAATTTATAAGGTACGCGAATGATCACTTCAGTTGTTATTTGGTCAAGTTGAAAGCGTAGCAAAAATGACGACTCTAAGTGATCATTCTTCCAGTCTACCTTGATTTCACTTCATTACTGCCATGTCGGCCTTTTGGAGGGAAGTGACTGCGGGAACAGGAAAAAAGAGGGCTCTGAATCTCAGGTGGGGCGGCGTACAATACTTCCATCAGAGGACACAGGGCCACATGCAGCTGTCGGATGGCAGGTTGGTGATATATTTCTAAACTAAAATGCATTATATCTAATTTCAGCAGCTTGAACACTAACATTTTATGTACTTATATATAACTTTAGGCCGGTCGGAAACTGTTGGAAACTATATGGGAATGGTGGCGGGAGGGAGGGAGGAAGGGATCGGGAGACATTTAGAGCAACTGTATTTGGATGCGTGAGGCCAGCTGCCAGAGGAGCGCAGTCGAGACAGCAGGAAATATTAAGTCAAAGTAGCAGCTATTTCATGCTCAAGGTAGATACTAAGATAGGCTTATTGCTGGTGTACATTATTTCTTGCTTCAAGAACTTACAGGGCACCGACACGAAGCGCTACGGGGTGAACATCAGTGTGTATGCGCTGGGAAACCAGTGAGTACCCTCAGCACCTAAAAGCGTGAAATTCTGAGAAATCCAGCTCAGCGAAAGGCCGTGCAGAATTGTGTATTACCTGCTTTCCCAGAACACGATGCCGAGTTTCATGTAGCAGTGCCAGGACTTCATTTCCATTAAGTAGGATGTCAAGAGGAGGAAACGTTGGTCGTATCCGTGGACTTATGCAGCACCGTGGTCCAGCCCGCTGGTTGCCCCAGTCACTATTTGAAGGCTCCCAAAAGTGCAGCGTGCCCACGTACCGCGAGTTGGAATCATTCCGGCATACAATAAATCAAAATCTAGGAACTACCTAAGATGATTTTTTATTCTAGTGCAGGTAGCTGTTTTTGTATCCGATATGACAGTACGAACAAAATTTGAGAGTTGAGGAAGGGGCTACGGCGTCATAAGCCCTAGCCTTCGCTTCGCCTCCAATATATAATACAGGGTGCCCCGGCTGTATCTAGCCAGAGTGTGAAAATATGTGGTCACACGCAATGACGACGCAACGTAATTAACGTTGCTGACCGATGCCTGAAGTGAGTGAGACACTAATTCATGTTCGGATAATTTGTTCTATTAGGCCCCTTCATTTATCTAACTTGCGAAAGCACGCAGATGGGTAAAGAATTCTACAAGAAAGTGTCGCTCTAGAGAAGTTCGAGCTTTATATTGTGACGGCGGGGAATCAACGATAAAACTGAGGATGACAGTGAAATAGGCTGCATTAGAATCTGCAAAAAGGCAGCCACGTCTCGTTTGTCCTTGTCCTGACCAAGTATTCTTGCGGTGCTTCTTTGTCCTCGCCCCTTGCACTTACGCGTGACCTTATTGTCTCATGTCGTCCCGATGTTGCCGGCTCATAGAGCGAAAAAAACTATAGTCACTGAAGGTATGGCTTTATCCCAAGCCCGTGAACAATTTCTGAAGAATGTTCTCGGTGCTTTGAACACTGAGGGCCGGCGGAAAAAACCTTATATTTATTCTCACTGATGCTTCAGGTGACCATGTAAAGTCCGAAGTATTGTAGGCATCTATTATGCGCTTCATCCTCATCTGAACAGCAGTCAATCATCATCATACGTTCTGGCTGACAATCATCACCTTCTTGAAACGTGCGCTTCTTTTTCGGGTCTGTTGCGCTTGTTCGTTCCCGAGTTCACGACCAATAAACCTCGTTACAACCGAGCGTCATACGTGGTGGAGGTGGATTGACGTTCCCAGTACCTCTCCTTACAACGCCTACTCGCTGGAGCTCTGTTCAGGCCGCTTCTTGGACCCTCATTCCGCCAACATGTCTCAGAGTGAGTGGGTGGATGCCCTTTCTGCTCCCGTCTCTGCGCCGCAAGCCGTCACTGCACCGCAAGCCCCTCCTCTTTACATCGTGAACCACCAGCGTGACCCTCCGATCTTCGCTGGTCTCCGCGGCGAAGATGTGAAGGACTGGCTCGATAACTACTAGCGAGTAAGCGCAACTAATCACTGGGACGACTCTAACAAGCTCCACCGAGTATCGCTTTCTCTCACGGGCGTTGCCAAGACATGGTTCTTGAACCATGAGATCGAGCTCACTGACTGGCCTGCCTTCAAGCAGCAGCTTCGCCAAGTATTCAGCCGTTCGATCCGATCTAGCGAGGAGGGCCCTAGATACTCGCAAACAACATCCCGGCGAATCATACACATTTTACATCGAGGATGTCCTTGCGCTTTGCCGATGCGTCAATTCTTCGATGTCCGAGTCAGACAAACTGCGCCACATCCTGAAGGGCATCGGAAGCATTGCCTACACTGCCCTTGTTGCCCAGAATCCTTCTACTGTCACTGACGTCGTCTTTACGTGTCAGCGTCTCGACGAACTTCATTCTGTTCGCCTTCAGTCGGGCAATAGTGAACACCGTACAGCAGACCGGGACCTGCGTGACATGATACAGGAGATCATACGAGAAGAACTTCCATCAATGGGCATCTCACAACCTTCTCCATCTGTCAAACAGCCTTCAAGCATGGCCCTCCGTGACATCGTAAGGGAGTAACTAACATCATTCACCGGTCCAGCCTACTTACAGCCACTCCGTCTAGCCCTCCAAAGTACGCGCAAGTCGCGGCCGCGCCTCCTCGCAACGTAAACTCTACTTCGCCGCTGCCATTACTCACGCCGCCGGTTGCTGCTGCACCACCGGTCCACTTCCGGCCAATCCCACCCGACCCTCCGTCTGTCCACTTGAGTGTGCTATCTTCCGGTGCGCCGAACGCCCTCTACTACCCGCCATGGCGCCCGTCTCGCCCAACATGCTTCTACTGTGGATATCGTGGCCATATATCGCGTTTCTGCCAGAAGCGCCAGCAGGACGAGCGTTGCGGTTACGACATGCGCGAACGGGACTTTTCCAGTGGGGATTCTTACGGTCGGCGTTATTCATCTGCACAGCAGTGGTCTCCGTCTCCGCCCGCGTCGACTAAGACGCGGAACACTTCCCGTTCAAGCCGTCGCTGATCACCTTCGCCCTTCCGTCGCTCCTCCTCTCCTCTTCGGCCAGCCTCGTTTACGACTGACAACAGGTCGGAAAACTAATGATGCAGTTTTCGGAGGAGAAACTGCACGCCTGTTCAACATGGTTTCTGTTACGGTTGAAGGAGTTCTCGTGGACGCTTTGATGGACACCGGTTCTACAGCTTCTGTGATTAGGTATGATTTGTGCAAACGCCTGAAAAAAGAATATGACACCTTATAATGGACCTAATCTAGTCGAAGCCCAGGGGAACACTATCCGCTCTTTTGCTCTTTGTACTGCTCGTGTGTTTATTAATGACATTTTGCATTACATCGAGTGCACTGTGCTTAACCGGTGCTTTCACCAGCTAATTCTAGGGTGGGACTTCCTATCTTCTTCTTCAGCCGCTATATGTTCTGGTGAACGGATTCTGCACCTAACTAATACGGACTTCATGTTCGACGAAGGTGTCTACAAGCCACTACGCATGTTCGCTCGCGAAGATCTCGAACTACCGCCACATCAAGAACGAATTGTGACCCTGATCTCTAAGGACATCGACCACGGTGACGTCTTGGTGTCCCCTTCGTTGACTTGCGTCGCAAAAGGCGTAGCCCTTGCATCAGGTGTCGTACGCTTTCACCATGGCTCCGCGCTCGTCATCGCTACGAGTGAAACGCCAGAGAAAGTTCTCCTGCCAAAGGGCACTGCAGTAGCCTGTGTTGTGGATGCTGAGCCTGTCAGCGTCACGCCACTTAAACCTGCCTCTACCAATGACCGTTCTATGAGTAAGCCTGGCTCATCCTCTCCCTTCACAGCTCTTATCAGTGATGACTTAACAGCTATCCAGGCGCAGCAGTTGCTTGCGTTATTAACGAAACACGCTGATTCTTTCGACACCTGCTCCTCAACGTTGGGCCGAACTACCACTGCAGCGCATCGCATTCAGACGGAGAGAACATCTATTGTATACCGCCGCTCATACCACGTGTCTCTCGCTGAGCAAAAAATCATCGAGGAAAACGTCGCTGACATGCTCCAACGAGAAATAATTCGTCCATCAACTAGCCCTTGGACATCCCTTGTTGTTTTGGTACGAAAAAAAGATGGCTCCGTGTGCTTTTGCGTTGATTACCGGGCACTTAACAACATCACACGCAAGGACGTATACCCCATGCCACGCATCGACGACACCCTTGATTCACTGCAAGGCGCCGAATACTTTTCAAGCCTTGATTTGCTTTCGGGATATTGGCAAATTCCCATGCACGATGACGACAAAGAAAAAACGGCATTTGCAACCCCAGATGGCCTATACGGATTTAACGTGATGCCTTTCGGGCTCTGCAATGCGCCCGCGACGTTTGAACGCGTGATCGACACCGTCCTGCGTGGTCTGAAATGGAAGACGTGTCTCTGCTACCTTGATGACATTATCATCTTTCCATCAACGTTTTCTCAGCACCTGAGGCGCTTGGATGACGTCCTAACATGCCTTGCCGGTGCGGGTCTGCAGATCAATACTAAGAAGTGCCGTTTCGCCACCAAATCCATCAAGGTTCTCGGTCATGTCGTCAGCAAGGACAATAATCGCCCTGACTCCGAAAAGATCGCTGCCGTCCTTCAATTTCCATGCCCCACAAGACAAGGATTTGCGAAGTTTTCTTGGCTTTGCATCATATTTTCGTCGCTTCATACGAAATTTTGCTTCAATAGCTGCGCCACTTCACAAACTACTTGCATCTAATGCACCCTTTGTGTGGTCCAAGGAATGTCAATCGGCGTTTCACCTATTGAAGAAAGCTTTGACGTCAGAGCCTGTACTCTGCCATTTTGATGACACCGCCCCAACACTCCTGCATACCGACGCCAGCGGTGTCGGTATAGGTGCTGTTCTCCTCCAACACGTTAACTCTGGACGGGAAAGGGTCATCGCATATGCCAGCCGAGTGCTTACTTCTACCGAAAAAAACTATACCATCACTGAGCAGGAGTGCCTCGCTGTGGTTTGGTCCATAAAAATGTTCCATCCTTATCTGTACGGCCGTCAATTCACCATC
This sequence comes from Rhipicephalus annulatus, assembly GCA_013436015.1. Taxonomy (NCBI): domain Eukaryota; kingdom Metazoa; phylum Arthropoda; class Arachnida; order Ixodida; family Ixodidae; genus Rhipicephalus; species Rhipicephalus annulatus. Next base: position 295,493 of record WOVY01002972.1, on the reverse strand, counting down.
GTGACGGACCGCTACGACTTATGCTGGCTTTCTACAATGAAGAACTTGTCCGGACGCTTGGGTCGTTGGATTTTACGCCTACAGGAGTATCAGTTTGAGAATATTTATAAATCGGGCAAAAACAAGACGCCGACTTTCTCGTTGCCCACTACCTACGGCGTCGTTCGACACTCCAGCTGCTACCTCCAACGACACCAGTGCGGACGTGACTCCCAATTCTGTTGCTTTGCTCGCCTCGCTGTACCAAACGCCAATCGACGATGAACAACCCTTCAGTTCTCGCCAGCAGGCTGACCCGTATTGTCGACGCATTATAGACCACCTCTCAGGAGCTATGCGTTCACCCAATGCATGCCTTCGTCGACAACTCGAGCACTTTAATTTTCAGGACGGTGTGCTCTATCGTCACATATATCATCCTGACGGCCAACGCTGCGTACTTGTTCTGCCACGCGCTCTTCAACATCATGTACTTAACGCCTTTCATGATGATTTGACTGCTGGCCACCTAGGCTTTCACAAAACCTACGACCGCATTCGAAGCCGCTTTTATTGGCCTGGGATTTCTACCAGCGTAGCAAAGTACGTGGGTTCCTGCTCTCCGTGCCAACTTCGCAAACTTCCGACATCTCCCTCGACTGGTCAGTTATTGCCAGTGACGTGCCCTACAACACCTTTCGAGGTCGTCGGTGTCGATCTTTATGGGCCCCTTCTTGTCACTGGTGCTGGAAATAGATGGAAAGTCACCGCCGTAGACCATATGACACGCTACGCCGAGACAACTTCAGTAGCTACTGGTTCAGCATCGGAAGTTGCTGACTTCGTCCTTCAGGCCATAATACTACGTCGTGGTGCTCCTCGTGTACTTCTAAGTGACCGTGGAAAGGTGTTCTTATCGGAGCTTTTAGGTGAAGTTCTTCGCGTTTCTGGTACCACACAGAAGATGGCGTCTAGCTACCATCCTCAAACAAACGGTCTCACCGAAAAACTTCATCGAACCCTTGCCGACATGATCGCCGTATACATTCAACCGGATCACAGAAAGTGGGATAAACTTCTACCGTTCCTCACTTTCGCCTACAAGACCGCTGTTCAACACACAACCGGCTACTCACTGTTTTATCTCGTTTACGGACGTTCACCTACTTTCTTTATCGATGTTTCCTTCTTCACCAGCAATAGCCCTCCTTCACCATCTTCTTGCGAAGAATATATTTCTCGCCTTGCCCAGTGCCGCCAGCGCGCTCGTATGAACACGGAAGCTACGCAACAAGCAAAGAAGGCCATCTACGACACCTCTCAATATGTGGCATTATTCCGACCGGGTGACGAGGTGCTGCTATTGACATCAATTCGCACATCTGGTCTCTGCGACAAGTTGCAGCCTCAATTCATCGGCCCATATGTTGTTTTAGAGCAGACTTCACCTGTCAACTATCGTGTGACGCCTCTTGTCGTGCCAACTGACCGCCGTTACCGCAGCACCGAAATTGTACACGTTTCCCGCATGAAGCTTTTCACACGACGTTCCTCGTCACCTTGACTACCCGCCCGCAGCGGCCAGGCTGGCCGCTTCCACGGGGGGGGGGGGATTAGTATAGGCATCTATTGTGCGCTTCATCCTCATCTGAACAGCAGTCAATCATCATCATATGTTTTGGCTGATAATCATCATCTTCTTGGAATGTGCGCTTCTTTTTCGGCTCTGTTGCGCTTGTTCGTTCCCGAGTTCACGACCAATAAACCTCGTTACAACCGAGTCGTCATAGTATTTCTGCAACAGTTTGTCGAAGAGGCCACGGCGAGAAATGCGTGTCAAGAAGCACATTTTGTCGCCCACGTTGTATGTGATGGGTCAGGGTCAGAGATTGTAGTGCCAGGCGTCACTGTTCTGACTCTCGATTATCCGCATTCAGACAAGTTACGGAGCTTCTTCTGCTGACTGCATAAAAACTTTTGCTTCCGTGTCATGGGTCTGCCACTAGGGGGCCGAGCCATACGCATGCCTCTCAAATGGGCTCAGTCAGTTTTTCATTTTAGCGGCTGAATAGGGACAACCACTGAATTCAAGATCATCACAGTTGTCGCCAGACGATCACCCGATTCATCAGACGCCTGGATATACCAGCTGGGCTTACTTTTTTGAACCGTCACACTTCAAGTTCCCACAATGGCGTCGCCTTTGCTACACCGTCGCAGTGCCATCGACCCACTGGCAACTAATCGACAAGCTAAGCCCACGGCTTGTTTGAAGCCTGTGTAATTGATGTTGTGGAAACTGAAAGGGAGACGCTGTCTCCCGAAGAGTACAACGACACTCGAGGATGGGCTGTGGCCCATGAACGACGCAACAAGACAAAGGACAAGACAAACGTGGTAGCAGCCACGAGGGCGGAGGTGCATCTAAGGAGGTGTCTCGAAGACTGAAGGATTTTTGGCATCACCAGCCAGTGCCTAAAGAACCGCAACTGCCAAAAGATAATTACAAGGTAATACGCCGAGGAGGTGGTCTGGACTTACGTGACAGAGTCTAGTGCTCATAAGAAACGATGTTCTACAAGCGGCAAAAGTACAGCCTGACATTGCTGGGAAAGATACGCTCACAATCAACATGCGACAAAATACCACCATCATGAGCACACCTAGTCTGGGTAATGCGAAAAAATGCAGCACCATCAAGAAAATAAAATTCATGAGAAGAGCTATGCTACAGCCGCCTATGTAACAGCAATAGAAAACACATCCAAAGGGGTATTCTACAATATACCGACGTATAATATTGAAGAAGACATAGAAAAAAAGTTTCGTCAATCAGAGGAACCCGACGATTCTACATGCACGACGTAGTGGACTTACACAATCAGTGGTCATTGTTTTCGAAGGGTTTTTTTGTGCCGCACTTCATATACTACCGTGGAGTCAAATATGGTGCTCCCTATACAAGAAATATTATAAGACATGCACTACTTGTGGACGAATTGGACATCGGGCGGATGTTTGCCCACAGCCTGACAGCAAGAAATGTCGCAGTTGTGGGGTGCTCAATCCAACTGAAAACCACCAGTTCGACCCCACTTGTAGCCTTTGAGGGAAAGGTCTTCCTGCAAGGGACAAAAGTGCCAAGAACGGTTTAGGACCCTGTAACTTTTGAAGAAAAAATGGTGGGAAAAGGAACAACGACAAGGTGATAAACAACAAGAAATGAAGATTTTGTCGAACACTAGGGCAACACAAGCCTGGAGGGAAGAGAACACACCAGAAAATCTAACGGAGGAGAAGGACAACGCAACACAGGACACAGGAGGACGACGCAGAGATCGCTTCAGCTCCTTTTCGCGAATTGCTGAATGGGAAAGAGAACGGACTCAACACGAACCCAGATCCACATTCATATCAAGGTCCACTCTTCAACACAGATCCAGGTCACGGGCCAAATGCAAGACAAGGGCAACGACACCACACAAAAGATAGTCCCACGAAGGTCCTGACGGTGCTCGGGGCAGTCAACAATTGGTGATCTGGGTGGGCAAGTTATCCGGGGAGTCCTTATGGTCTGGGAGTTTGCCGGAGGTTGTGGCAGAAGGGGCCACCCTAGGTCAAGAGCTAAACCATATTAAGAAAATGATAGAGCAACTCAGCCGTGAGAATGCGAAACAGAGGGACGAAATAAAAAACAACTAAAGGAAGAGAACGCTAAGCTTGGGCAAAATCAGCTGCGCGATTCCACTAGCTCCATAGCATCGTGTAGTCGAATTTTAACTCCTGCGCCTGCACAGGAGTCAGGAGCACATGCAGCGAAACGAAGAGCAGAGGATGTATCCCCTGTAGGAAATTAAAGACCTCTAAAAACACCTGGAAAAGAAAGGTGAGAATATACTCAAAGACCTAACTGAGGTAAAGCAACAATATTTCGCTGGATTGCAGTTTCAGCTCGTAGAAATAAAACAAAGAATAGATAGCATAGAAAATCGACTAACGCTGGTGGAGAACACGCAAACGGATTTGAGGTTTATAAGAGCAGGCCCGTTTAAAACTACTATCAAACCATACAACCAGCCAACTACGACCGAAGTAACCAAACTCGCAGGGAAAGGACCGTTCCTAGACATGGCACAACGTAATGAGTATAAAATTTGGCAGCGGAACTGACGTGGGTATTGCCAGAAACGGGTTAATTTACAACAGTTCTTCAATGGAAAGAAGGCGCCAGATGTCATCGCCTCACAAGAAACTGGAGGAATAGCTAAGGTGTGGAATTACAAAAGTAATGATAACCTTGATGAAAAAACGTCGTGTTAACTCTGGTGCGAAGAATTGTCACAGTGATAGAACACAATACAGAAACCTGCGATGTCGATCATGTTCTTGTTGAGTTCGTTTCATCGCAGAAGAGTGGTAACTGTCTGTTCATTTAAATGTCAATAGCAGCCCTAGACAAAAATAACTATAAGTAGGTCACTTTTCAAAAAAACAATCAGCATTACAAAAAACCAAGCACTGGTTATAGTAGGAGATTTCAACGCGTTGCATGCGGCGTGTGGTTACGACAAAGAAAACATCAAAGGTACTTTTCTGGATTAACGCCCAGCAGGAGGGCCTTACGTTAATAACCGACCCTCTTTTCCCAACTAGGATCGGAAACAGTGTATCCAAAGACACGTCTCATGACCTCACGTTTACTAAGAATATCTTCGCACTTTTTGGCTTAACACACAAGAAAATATGGCAGTGACCACATGTATAGTTGAGACCACGTTTAAAGCAGGTCCAAGTGAAAAAGGAGTGAAAGAATGAAGGATGGTTGAATGGGATAGTTTTAAAAAAATCAGAGAGAAGGAAGCTTGTGATGTCATCGAATACTTAGATGAATGGCTAGGCAACCTTAACAAACTATTCAAATTGCAACTAAGACCATACCAAAAACAGAAGGACTGGAAAGCACAGACAGTAAGCTCCTAAGTAATTGGGAGGCAAAAAAACCTAGGAAACGGTGGAAAACGCAAAAGCACAACGAACGCCTCAAAAAAAGCATAGCCACCCCAGTATAGATATTGAGAAGTACGCGAACCCGTTATGCAGGCAACAATGGGAGGGAAAATGTGATGCGAATTAAAAACAAATAAGGTTCTCCAAAACATGGAACCTGATAAGATGTCTGTTAGACCCGGAAGTGACAGCACAACAACAAAACTTGCACATAAATACAAAGGTACAGAGGAAGAACAGATTGAAAGAATCAGACAGAGATACATTGGGGATACAACCAAAGAGCATTTCAGCTTGTACAGAGGTAAAGTAAATGATTTCCTAGACCAACCCTTATAAGAGGCCGAGGTACAGTCAGATGTAATGAAACTGAGCACAAGGTCTGCCCCGGGCCCCGATGGGATCACGAATAAAACGCTCAAGAATTTAGACGACCAATCTATCACAGCCTTCACCAAATATATGAACAGGTGTTGGGAAAAAGGTAAAATACCCAACCAATTGAAAACGGCAACAATATTAATGAATACAAGGCCAGGCAAGAAATTAGACCGTGATAACTTTAGGCCTATTTCCCTGACATTCTGCATAGGAAAGTTATTAGATCATGTAACGTAAGAAGGTAGCGATGGTTAGTAGAAGCAGAGGAGGAAGAAGTGACAGTAGAATAAACATGAGGTATAAGCCAGGCCACGTCACCCATTCATCATAGCGTCACACGAGCCGGCGTAATGAAGACCTGGCGGCCACTTCATCAACCGGCCGCCATCTTCGAACGTCTCAGCAAGACGCAGTGACCGAGCGTGGACCACAAAAGTACATCCCAACTCTACACCAAGACCAGCATCATGACAGCACCGTCAGACGACCTTGACATCCCCAACTACACCGGATCAGCGGACGACGGACCCGTACAGGACTGGTTTAACCTATTCGAGCTCCACGCTGCCGCTGCATCCTGGTCGAAACGGGAGATGATCACAAATTTCACTGACTACATCTCAGGTGAGGCATTTAAGTTTTACCTCACCCACATCTTTGAAAATCACGAATCATGGCAAAAATCAAAGAGGAGATGATTACCCGTTTTAACGACAATGACCAAGACCTGCTCAATGCTAACCATCTAGAGACAACCGCACACTATAGTCAATTCCTTAAGCAGTCCTCAACCATTCAAAAGCCCAGCGCGAATCGACAAGTGCCTCAAGATGAAGTGGCACATGCGTTTACTTACAGAAGGACATGCGTATATTGGGAAAAACCCAACCGTCCAGTGCAGTTCCCTTGGGCACGATAGTCGGCATTTCCAAAGTCATTGCACCAACATACGACAAGAGACGTCGCTCACCCTACTGATGCGTTTCATGCTTCGTCTCGCATACATGGTCCACCACTTGGTTTTCTACGACGCAGCTCTTCGAAGGCTCCTAACGGTCACTATTCGTGTCATAAGGGCGCCTTGTTCATGGTAGACCAGCTGATGCATGGAGAAAATACCGAACAACGCTATGACTACTCGAAGAGGGAAATCCTGGTTTTACATCACTTCGCTCTTTCATCGCTAACAACGCACACCTCACACCTCACTCGGCCACTACGGTTGGAATAGAGCTGCGGAACTCCGAATATACTCAGCCAAGCCCAGGGCCAACCGTCCTCATTCATGCATCAGAACAGCTTATCTCCCAAGGTGCGGACACAGAAAAACAGTCCCAAGTAAAATCTGACCAAACCAATCCTTTCGCAGTGTCGTTGTCGAGTTCCCAGCCACATGAGAGCCAAATCAACGCAGGAGACTCGGAAAAATCACCTTTCAAGCACTTCCCTGTGCCAGGAACGTCCATTAAGAATGTCGTTGCAAGAGCCTCAGCAGATTTTTCTGTCAATTCTGGCACAACTGGCACACTATCTCCAAAGCCTGACACGAATCGCGACACCCTAATAAATATCGACTTGCGGCTTAAAGAATGTCGTGAACAACGGCCACCACAACCACCACTGCCACCGCAACGACCACTTCAGAAAAGACTGATTCCGCATTTCAGCCACCTTCACAGAAAGAAAATTCAAGGCATTTTTCTGCACCAGCGTTCAAGATTGCGCCTTCGGTCTGAACATCTGCGCCATCGCCATAGAAAACTCCCTAAACGCCACAAAACAACCGCTTGTACTCTGCAAGAACACAAGCAGCGCCCAATCAGCCACGATCAACGGGCATGCAAACTGCATGCACCGCATTTGTGTCACGACGAAAAATGCGACGCCAATAAAACTGTCGATTTTGCAAGGAATTCCAGCCTCGTTCATTCCTCGAAGGAATGCAGGCTGCGTTTCAATCGGTTTCCACGCCCAAAGCATGCTTATGTCATCTAGAGCGTAACAACCAGCCTCGCGCACCAGAGCCGTACTTGGTAACCCTGGATTGCTGCCCTCTCCTGCGAAGTCTGTGCGATCTTACGGAACTTCAATGTGACGTGGAACACAGCCCATTTAGACATTTTTTGTGTTCCAGGATTGCTTGTTCATCATGTATTGTGATATGTAGCGCGAGTATTCTTTCGGGAGGAGGGAGAATCTGTAACGTAAGAAGGTAGCGATGGTTAGTTGAAGCAGAGGAGGAAGAAGTGACAGGAGAGTAAGCATGGGGTATGAGCCAGGCCACGTCACCCATTCATCATAGCGTCACAAGCTTGTCATCGTCCCTCGCCTGTCAGAAAATATGGAAGACAATGAGCACTTCCTTCATAAGGTGATTGGAGTCAGGGCAAAACTGTCCACATAGGACATTATACTCAAGATTAAACATCAGACAATTGATTCGAGTCTGAATACACACGGCACAAAGTTCATAGTTGGCTTATATCTGAAAAACGCATTTCATAATCCATCACACAAAGTTCAGGCTTTAGGGGTAGAAAACAGAGTATACGAATATATAAAAGACTTTTTGAATGACAGGACTGCGAGAATAGTACTAGGTGAAGCAGTATCCCAAGAGTTTAGTCTGGGCAGCCGAGGTACGGCGCAAGTCTCAGTCCTATCCTCATTTCTTTCGAACATGGCCATGATAGGTCTCCCTACCACACTGAAGGAAATTCCAGGACTCCACCATAGCCTCTATGCAGATGGCATTACCTTATGGGTAGCAGAGGGTAGTGACGGATACATAAAGGAAACTTGACAAACCACAGTGAATATTGTAGAAGAATTTGCCACCCACACATGTTTACAATGGTCACCGGAAAAATCGAAACTCCTTTTCTACAACCCGATATGTAGGGGTCCTAAAAATATCCACGAAAACCTAACATTTAAGTCTGTTGGAAAAAAGCAAATACTTACGGTCGAAAGCATAAGAATTCTTGGACTCCAAATCAGCTCGAACGGTCACAACGGAGAGGGCATTAGATTACTTGTAACCAGTGCGCAGCAAATTATGCATCTACTTAAACGAATTGCAAACCGGCACTATGGTATGAAGGAAAATTATATAATACTGCTACAGGCTTTTGTCAATAGTCGTATTGTATATGTGATTCCGTACCTCAGACTCCAAGTGGCTGAGAAAGAATCGACAGAATCATTAGAGAAGTTTTCAAACAGGTGATCGGTTTTCAATCACTACCCCTAATGTGAAAATTCTGCAATTATGGCTTCACAACACATCAGAAGAGCTTATAGAAGCTCAAGGAATCACACAGTATGAAAGACTAACGCAGAGTAAAACAGGCACAGCTATACTAGAGGAACAGGGTATAGACTATGCAAATCAATTTGGTGCCAAAAAGAATGTCCTGTAAGAGATCAGGAAATACTAATCTTACCGATTCCAAACAAACATGCATCCCGAGCATCACAAGCAAGGAGAGATGAAAGTGTGAAAAATATACATCACAACGAAAAAGATTTACCGAAAAAAAACATACGTAGACGCCGCCAAATACAAAGGAAATGACAACATGACTATAGCAGTAGTGGAGTACAAATGAAATCATAAGATCAGCGGCTCGGTGAGAGCGAGCTTTGCAGAAGAGGCGGAGGAAGCAGCTATTGCAATGGCCATAGCATCCACCTTGACTTCACTAATTGTTAGCGACTTGCAGACGGCTGTGAGAAACTTTACACGAGGGCGAATATCCTAAATAGCTCAGAGAATATTGCCTGGATCCAAAGACCAATGAACAATAGATCTCGTCTGGCCACCCGCTCACTCCTCCTTACCCGGCAATGAGGCTGCACTCCAGCTCAAGGACTTACACACCGAGCCTCTGCCCTGGTCGAGCGGGGAGGATTATGAGAGATTTGAGTGGATGACGACTTACAGAGATATTACGCAGTATTACAGGCTAAGGAGGAAAGTTTATCCTCTCACGCACTGGTCATTGAACAAAGCCAGGCGGTGGCGTGGTGCCTAATCCAGACCCATGCGTTTCCTAGTCCGGTAACAATGAACTGCTGCGTGCCGGAACTTCATTCCGACAAGTTTAAACTTTGCCACAACAGGGCTGATTTGAGTCACATGTTATGGTCATGCCCGCAGGCCCCAATGAGAGGCGAATTTCCAGACGGGAGTGGAATGATACCGCGCTCCTCATCTCTGACTCTCAATTAGTACAAGCCCACCTAATACGGCAGGCCGAAGACGCTGGTAGGGCCCATGGGATCATGGCCATCTTTTCGGTTTGGTCCTCCCTTCTCCTTTCACTTCTGTAAGGGTAGGAGGATCTTTTTGCTAATAAATAAAGTTTGTCTCATGGGCCTTGTTTTCAAGGAGGAGCATTGCGTCTATATACACATTGTTATAACATCACTGCTGTAAGAGAGACTAAATGGCGTCTTCTGAGTGGTCTACTCCGTAGCGACATTGTTCGCAACTTAGATATAGGGTAGGATGTCATCACATTACGTCTACGTACAGTGGCGTACCAACTCTTTCGAAAGTGTAGGAGCATATATATATATATATATATATATATATATATATATATATATATATATATATATATTTGCAGAACATAAAGGAAACGCGGAACTCCGTTGTTCCGAGTGTTTTCGGCATCAATCGCTGAATGAAGCGGTCGCTGCGCGTCGCACGTCAGTTCAAGCAAATACAGCGGCCTTACTGGTTCGTTTCCCCAGCGTGCAGCCGAAAGTAACCACTGTTGAAAGTAGGATGGCTTAGCCCCCTCAACATTTCTCAGCGGGGGAAGGCGGCGGGGGGGGGGGCTCGCACCTCTTTTGCCTTACCGGCTGGTACGCTATGTTTACGTACATGCTGATTATTTTAGCCAGGATCCTGTTAAGACGTTCAGTCAGCCTGTTGACCAGGAGGTGGTAAGCGTTGTCTTTCTGTGCGCAGTAACACTTAGTCGCAAAACGATGTCAAAGAGCTTGGCCATGAACGCAGCACATCTGTATACTGCTGAAGCGCCACGTCTGAAGACGATAGCTTCGACAAAGAATTGAGCTACTTAGCTGCTGTTGCCTGTCTATAGACCTCCAGCTTCGACGTATCGCGTAAAGTACTTAGTAGCGACGATTATCTACTTTCTTGCGTTCGTTGTCGTTGAAAAGAGAATTAGAAAGTTCATACCAATTTGTGCTGATGGCGTTGTCGGCATTTTAACAGGCTGCAACTGGCCGGCTGGCTTACAGGGTGGTCGTTTGGGGCGCTGACAGCCGAAAAAGTCTGCACATACGTTTTCCCGACCATGGCAAGTTTCAGGCAGTAGTAGTTCTGCCTAACCCTTGCCAATGTTCTGGTGTAGCCTAAGTGACCAGTGGTCGGCTCACGTGGCAGGCGTAGGAAATTTCACATCGAAGCGATGACACAACGATGAGCAAGTATTTTATATGTGGGGTTCAACATCCCAAAACCGTCATTTGATTGAGAGACGTCGTAGTGGAGGGTTCCGAGAATTTCGATCACCTGGGGTTTTTCAACGTGCACCCGAATCTGAAGCACATGGGCCTGCAGCATTTCCACCTCAATCGCAAATGCAGCCTTCACCACCGGGAATAAATCTCGTGACCTACGAGTCACCAGCCGAGTACCTGAGCCACTAGGCTACCGTGTCGGGGCAATGGTGAGCAAGTAGCTGATAGGTGAGATCTTGTATAGTATGCTTCAGTGCACAAGCAGTGTTATGCTAGCCCTTTTGCAGGTAATTTTAGATTTTTCTTTCGAAGTAACAATTCAGCGCTAGCTGTTAAGCGTCGTCCAGCTGCTTGCGTGAAAAAGCGGCAGTGTCTACAACACCAAAGAAGGCCGTTGCGTTCTCGTCGTACTCAGCTGCTTCAAAGGGAGACTAAGAAATGAAGTCAGCATCAGCATGTCCTCAACCAGATTTGTAGGCACCGGTGAATTATAACTCTTGAAAACTCCAGCGTGTGAGCCGGCAGGAAGGGTCTTTCAAATTTATTACCAGCAGAGTGAGTACTTATCGCTGATAACTGTGAATGAGTGACCATACAAACTAGAACTGAATGCGATGAATTCCCATGCCTGTCTCAGACATTCTTTCTTGGTCGTCATGTTGATGGCTTTTGTTTGGGACAGCATTCTGCAGGCATAAACAATCACTTTTTCGCTGTTATCCTGCCAATGTACCGGTACGGCTGTGAGGTGCGCATAACCAGCGTCTCTGAGCAATATAGTCGGCGCGTCTTCATCGAAGTTGACGAGGATGGGAGGTGATTTCATGCGCTGATGAAGCTCGTGAAATCCCGTTGTCGGTCTTCGCCCCATGAGAAGTGCATATCTTCGCTAGTGAGCTTGGTCAATGGCCACGCGATGCGTGAAAAATGAGCAATAAATCGCCGGTATTAGGAACATAGTCCCGAAAACACCGAACTAATGTTTTGTTTGACAGAGTTGCGGAATTTGCCACGGTATTAAGCTTATCTGGATCAGGTCAAATTCCTTTGCTTCTAACGACGTAACCGAGAAATGGAAATTCATGAAAGCCAAATTGCCATTTTTTCGGGCTTCAGTGTAAGGCCGTCCCAACGTACTGCGTCAAAAACTGCTTCTAGCCTTCATACGTGCTCCTCAAACGTCACAGCTATAAAAGCCGATCGTGCCATCAAGGTACACCAAACAAATATGCCACTTAAGTACCTCACAGCACTGTGTGCATGAGACTCTGAAATGTTCCTGGCCCTAAACACAAACCGCAAGGGCGAACCTTAAATTCCTTAAGTCCGCCTAACGTGACAAAGGGAATCTTGCAGGGTCTCTCTCATCCACCTCAATTTTTCTAAAGCCGCTTTTTAAGTTCATTTACGAAAAGTAGCGTGCGTTTGGTAACCTATCCTTGAAACCATCGTGGCAGCGGATAAACTACCTTCTTTGTAATTTGGTTGAGCTTCGATAGTCGTCACAGAAACGCAAGCTTTCATCCCACTTTTTAACTAGTACTACGGCAGATGCACAAGGGCTGTTGGATGGCGTCATCCCGCATCGCTTTTACTTTTTTTAATTGCCTTGTGCTACTTGGAGCAACGTGATAAAAATTTCCTCGGAGGGGTCTGGCGTCCGAACCCATGATGATGCGATGTTTCGTGAGTGGCGTCTGACCAACTTTGGAAGTGTGAAAAGCAGTCGCGGAACTTGTTGATTAGCTCAATAAGGCAGTCTCGGTCGGTATTTGATAACGTCGCGATAACGTCGTAGGATAGCAGCTAATACCGCCTCCTCCGCGAGATGGCAATGTTCTATTTGTGCAGGTTCATCGAATTAGTGCCTCCAACAATGTATCAGCGTTCCTTGCTGAAATTTCTGAACAATATTTAAGCGCATTTATCGACGACATGGACAACACCCCTGGCAATGGAAACGCCACAAGTGATTGCTAGCTTCCTGAGGTGTTCAGCGAAGCCAGCTGTACTGTTTAGGTTGTCGCAATGTACTGGTACAAAAGAGAAACTCCGTTGCAAAAATGATGTTACGGGAAATAAAGTATGCACGATGAATATACTGGCGAGCACTTGCGTACAACACAGCTGCAGTCCGAGCACGTTCCCCTGCACTTCGCCGTCGTCATTCTTAGGCATCTACTGAGCCCGTGACATTACCTGCCGGCGGCAGAAGCACCGTCCCAGTGCGATGAATTCTCGGGGCGCGAGTAGTATGGTTTAAGCCGCGAGATGTGCACTATATCGGTCGGGACTGAAGCTGGTACTGACGTGGTATGGAGTGGAGCTGTCTCATAGGTCCCGCTGGTGACTTTGCGTATGACGCGGTAGGGGCCAACGTAACGGGACATCAGTTTTTCGCAGAGACCAACACGACGTGATTGTAACCACAGCAAGACGAGCGACCCCGGGGAGTACCGTACGTCGCGGAGCCGGCGATCGTAAGCAATCTTTTCGTGAAGCTGCGAGGCACATAAACAATCCCGGGTGACTTGGCGGACGATGTCAGCTCAGGTCAGGGTATCACGAGCATAAGCAGTCGATGAGAGGGCGTCAGGTTGGAGCATCGTGTCCATGGGCAAAGGCGGGTCATGACCAAACAGTAGGTAAAAAGGTGAAAATCTAGCTGTATTATGACGGGAACTGTTGAATGCGAAGGTAACGAAAGTTAAGTGGATGTCCCAAAGTTTGTGATCCTTGGAGACGTGCATCACTAACATATTCGTCAGGATACGGTTGAGGCGTTCCGTGAAGCCGTTGGTTTGTGGGTGGTACGCTGTAGTGAACTTGTGGTGGGTAGAGCAGTATTGCAGGAGCTCGTCGACTACTTCAGATAGAAAAGAGCGGCTGCGGTCAGTGATCAACTTACGAGGAGCACTGTGACGCAGAATGATGTCATGAAAAAAATAGGCTACATCAGTAGCGCAGCTGGTGGGGAGGGCGAGTTTAATGACTTACCGCGTTGCGTAGTCGGTAGCAATAGCAATCCACTTATCACCGGTGGCCGACACGAGAAAAGGTCCTAGAAGATCAAGGCAAACTCGGAAAAATGACTCATCTGGTACTTCAATGGGCTAGAGGGTACCAGCAGGTCCCACAGCAGGTGTCTTGCGGCGCTGGCAGAGGTCGCATGCAGCAACGTACTCTCACACAGAACGGTAGAGGCCAGGCCAAAAAAAATTGCCCGCAGCTTCCCTCGGGGGAACACTGAGGAGGATGCGGAGCATATAATTGCTAAACGGGGTGGTAAAGTGCGACTTATTTGGGTCGATGGCTAAATTGGTTAACGTGGTTGTGAAATGGGGTGTTAAATTGCGACTTACTTGGGTCGATGGCTAAATTGGTTAACGTGATTGTAGGAGGGGGTGTTAAATGAGTGAACACGTACGCACGTATGCGAAAGGACGGCGCTGGTCGAAGGGACGTCGATCATTGTGTTTGTGGATTCGTTGGAATTCATTTCACCGCGACCTTGGACGTCGACGCGCCGTACAAACCAACCGACGAGCGGCAACTGAGCAAGCGAGCGCCGACCTTGGGTATATATACAGCGCGACGGCGCACGCATTGTCAGCTGTTGAATGTTCTCGAAGGAGAAGCGCGCGCGCGGCACAGATGGCGACGGCGCGACGGCGCATGCGCTGTCAGCTGTCGAATGTTCTCGAAGGAGAAGCGCGTGCGGCACAGATGGTCGGCGACGGCGCGACGGCGCATGCGCGCGCGTCAGCTGTCGAATGTTCGAGAAGCGGTGCGGACGGCGCGGACGGCGCACTACAAGGCGCGAGTATAAGATGCTTCCGCATCTAAAAATTGGCGGCGAACGCGGTCGTACGTGCGTGACACCCCTGGGTGTCCAGCGGAGGGGGCATCATGGAGCTAGGACAAAACGTATGAGCGAAGATGTGCAGGAACAACGAGTAAAAGCTCAGCACCATCTGGGCGGGCGTTGTAGCGGTGCAAGATGTTGTGAAGAACTAACGGTTGTAAGGAATGGTCCGGGTGGGGAGAATCCAGACCATTGATAATAGCACGCAAAGAGGGGTCGCGGCGTTGTTCAGTAGCTATGTCAGTGAAGTCGGTGATTGAAAGAACGAGGGCCTCTTGTCTATCTTCCATCATATCAGGGGCATCGACTGGGTAACGGGACAAGGAGTCGGAATCCTTCTGAAGTTGTCCGGATTTATAGGATACGGAAAAAGTGTACTCTTGTATGCGGAGCGCCCAGTGACCAAGGCGTCCCGTAGGGTCCTTGAGTGAGGAGAGCCAGCAAAGCGCATGATGGTTCGTAATAACTGTGAATGGTCGGCCATACAGGCACGGTCGGAATTTCGCAATGGCCCAGTCGAGAACTAAGCACTCGTGTTCTGTGATCGAATAACTTTGTTCCGAGTGCGACAACAGTCGGCTTGCGTACGCGACGATGCGGTGCATTCCTTGTTGCCGCTGCGCCTATGCCGTGGCGCTGGCGCCAGTACGAAGTTCCGTGGTGGCAGATTGGTCGAAGTCTGCTAGGACTGGTGGATTGGTGAGAGTGTCAACGAGCGACGAGAAGGCGTTTGCTTACTGTTGGCCCCACGTGAATTCGACATTCGTTTTGAGGAGGCAGGTTAGAGGACGGGCTACTTCAGCAAACTTCTCGGCAAAACGACGGAAATAGGAGTACAGTCCCAGAAAACTTCAGGCGGCCTTGGCTGAGCCGGGTGTGGGGAAGTCGCGAACTGCTCGAACTTTCGCAGGGTCTGGTTGAATACCCGCAGCGTCAACAAGATGGCCGAGTACGCGGATTTGGCGTCGTCCAATGCGGCATTTGGACAATTTAGGTTGCAAGTTGGCACGTCGGAAAGCATCAAGCACTGTGGACAGACGGGTAAGATGGTCGCCGAAAGTAGTCGAAAAAACAATAACGTCGTCAAGATAGCAGAGGCAGACGGTCCAATTCATGCCTCGAAGGCGAGTCCATTGTTACACAGGTCCCGTTAATTAGGGAGGCGATCACCGGGCTAATTCCAAGGGCCGAAGTATCGGCCCCCCGATCCGCACCACGAAAGCGTGGACAATTTTGAAGTGCTCCTTTATGGCGCGCCAGCAGACGCCGGCTGTGGCCCAAAGAACAAGTCAGAGCCGAGAGTTGATAAACAAACAAAATTATATTCTCAATAATGGCAGATCAAAAACAATACACGAGTATGCACACTCCACAATAGTTGAGTACAATATGTCACCAATAAACCAACGTACTACACAGTACAATCAGCCACACTCAATACAACGGACACAGACAACAATACACACTACAATGCAGTCGCATGCATTGAACAACCAAGACACTTAAACACTAAAGAGATAGAAAACCTATTCAGTCCAAAGTCCTTAGAAGAAAAGTCTGAATGATACTCTTCCGAGAATCACTCACTCAAAGTCCAGCGTTGTTGTCGTTCCGCTGCCCCCTGAAGTTTCTCTTAAAGGAAACCTCGCCGAAGTTTTTCTTCCAGGAAACCTCGCGTCTTCAAATGGCCACTCTCCAAGCTTCGAACTTCTTTGCCGGAAACACGTCGGCTTCCCACACGCAGCTGTTGCCACGTGTCTTCGCTCGATAGCGGTAAACACACACTTTTGCCTGTAGCTCGAGTCGTCACCCCTCAGGTGGAAATCATCTTCTTCTCCTGCTTTGTCCCTACGGACAAAACCTTCGCCGACTACACGGCGGAATCCCTACGCGCTCTGGCGTTAACTTCCGTCTTCTCCCTCGAAGTTTCTCTTCCAGGAAACCTCAAGTCTTCTCCTGCTTTGTCCCTATGGACAAAACCTTCGCCTACTACACGGCAGAATTACTACGCGCTCTGGCGCTAACTTCCGTCTTCTCCTGATCTCTCATCTCCGCTGCTCGGCTAAATACCTTCCGCGCGACATTCCAGAAAGTTCTCGTCATTTCGTCGGCGCGATACGCAGCGAAGGCTGGGGAGAGGCGCGAGACGGTACGAGAGCCGTCCCCGACAGATGACTCAACCCGCATAACACACCCCTTTCCTTCTAGAAATTTCCAGTGCTTGCTCGGCCGCCGTTGTGGGGAAAGTAGGTTCATCGGCGAAGCCACGCTTCCGAGGGGAGAGCGTCGCGAGCCCGGGGAGCCTTGGATGCTTGTTTTCTCTTTTCTTTTTTTCAGTTGACCTCACCGCGTCTCTCCCGCGCGTTCTCGCAAGAAGTTGGCGGCGCGCCCATTTTGAGCGCTCGTTCTGTGACACTGCCCCGCACTTTAAGAATATTATCTCATAATATTCAAAACCACATAAACGAGCGCGAACAGTCCCCACACACTCAAAGACTGTAACTTAGTCCGTTGCTCATGACACGTCACATTCACAATATATCACTCAATACAATTGGACATTACAATTCAATCTCAAACACATGAAATATAAACGCAGGTACATGAGTACAACGCTTCATCACACATTCCAAACAATACAAACGTACAAAGTTCTGTCTTTACAACACTATACATCACATCATCGCACAGAACACGTTGACTTGCTCGACATACACTTGTGACACAGGATAACAAGAACATTAACACAACACCTTTACACTGACGGTTGGTTGGGGTCGTGCCGACGTACGTCCAGCTGCCCAGCACGTGAACTCATTTAACTCGATCATCTTCTCATTCGCTGTCTCTTGCGCCACGGCTTCACCTTGGGCTCTAGTGAGATCCGTCATGGCATGCTCCTCGACTGTATCTCGTGGTCGCTGGGTTGGGGAGGTCTCTATCTTAGGTTCTTCTCCGAAACATTCCGGATCATTCGGTCCTCTCGCCCCGTCGATGTTTGTGATGACAAGGTCGTAAAGGGGGGTCGTCATACATAGAGCGGTAACCTTCCCGCTGAAGTACGGGGTTTCCACCTCAATCTCTGCTTCGGGAAGCATGCGAACCGTACGGTCAATTAGGCAAACTGGTTTCGTTTTGCCTGTTAACTCACTTTCCCGTACCAAATTTCTCCGCACGATAACCGTGGAGCTACCGGTGTCTCTTAGAACCGTAATCTTCTTGCCCGCAACTTTTCCAGGCAGCGTTGGCATTCCCTTGGTAACACCAGTTGGCTGTTTTGACACTACAGCACCCACAATAGGAATTTTCTCCCCATTTTCAACTCTACGAATCCCTCGGTGACGGCATTATTACCGGATTTCGGTGCTGCTTGCACACAGGATACCTGGTGAGGTTGACTCGCTCCGTTTCGACATGCGTCTGCTTTGTGCCCAGTCTGACCACACCTAAAACATTTTACTACTGTAGGGCTCGTAAAGTTAGTGGGACAGTTGCTCGCGCAATGACCCACTCGGTTACACAGGAAACATCGTGGAGCACTCTCCGGTGCACGCTTCTTTTGTTCGGGTGCCGAATTTTTCGAGTCTTCTGGACACTCCTTCTTGACCTTGGCCAAAATAGTTCCACCTTGCGCTTCCAAGAATTGATCAGCCAATTCAAGCATTCCTTCAAGTGACTCAGCCTTTCTCTCTTTCAAGTACAGCGACAGGCTTGGGTGGCAACTAGTAAGAAATTGTTCTCTAATTAGGAGCTCTCTAAGCTCCTCGTACACCTGCGCTGTCCCTGAAAGTTCAATCCATCTGTCAAAGTAATGGCAAAGTCGGGCGGCATACTGCGTAGCCATCTCACCATCAGCTGGCTTTCCTCTCCGAAATCTGTCCCGGAAACCTTCCACTGTAAATCTAAATCGCTTCAGCAAAGCAGCTTTCACCTTGGCATAGTTGGCTGCATCGGTCGGCGTCAGCCTACCGTACACACTGAGCGCTTCACCACTCAAGCAAGTACTCAAAGCAGTTGCCCATTAATGTTCCGGCCAATTCTGGCTCCTCGCAATTGTCTCAAACCGGTGAAGGTACGCGTCAAGGTCGTCCTTCTTTTCATCGAACGCTACAAGCAGCTTGCTTGGGTTCAAGCGGAAACCGTGATCTTCCCGTTCGCTGCTTTCAACTCTAGCTTGGACGGGAGTTTCACTTCGCTGTTGCAAACGAAGGCGCTCGAGTTCCATTTCGTGCTGCCGCTGCCGTTCCCTTTCAGCCATCTCCGCTTCTCTTTCTTCTTTCGCCCTCTCAGCTGCCAGTCTTTCTCTCTCCATCTCCAACTTCAATTGTTGCTCTCTTTCTTCCTTCAGCTGTCGCTCCTTTGCCTCTTTTTCTTCTCTCGCACTTTCGGCTGCCAACTTTTCTCTCTCCAGCTCGAACTTCAATTGCTGCTCTCTTTCTTCTTTCACCCTTTCAGCTGCCAGCCTTTCTCTCTCCAACTCCAGCTTCAATTGTTGCTCTCTTTCTTCCTTCGCCCTCTCAGCTGCCAACCTCTCTCATTCCACTCAGCTGCTTTTTCTTCCTTGGCTCTCTCAGCTGCCACTCTCTCTCTCTCCACCGCCTGTTTCTCCTTCTGGCTTACCCATTTCCGTAATTCAGCGCCAGAAAGACCCATCTTCTCGCCAAGAGCAACTAACTTTTCGAGATCCATGGTGTCTCGCAAATAAAGTCTTGCCGCGTGTAAAAAGTATCTGCCTAAACCAGTCTATCGGAACACTTCCCTGCACTCGTTAACGAGGACACTGAAAAACACACAAAATCGTTCCGATAGCACTATCAACAACTCGAGGCTCTTTCTCACTACTTTCGACACACTGTGCACCAAAAGGTCCTGTGTCGCGGACGCCAGATTAATTGTCACACAGGTCCCGTTATTTAGGGAGGCGATCGCCGGGCTAATTCCAAGGGCCGAAGTATCGGCCCCCCGAACCGCACCACGAAAGCGTGGACAATTTAGAAGTGGTCCTTTATGGCGCGCCAGCAGACGCCGGCTGTGGCCCAAAAAACAAGTCAGAGCCGAGAGTTGATAAACAAAAAAATTATATTCTCAGTAATGGCAGACCGAAAACAATACACGAATATGCACAGTCCACAATAGTTGAGTACAATATGTCACCAATCAACCAACGTACCACACAGTACAATCAGCCACACTCAAAACAACAGACACAGATAACAATACACACTACAATGCAGTCGCATGCATTGAACAACCAAAACACTTAAAGACTATAGAGATAGAAAACCTATTCAGTCCAATGTCCTTGGAACAAAAGTCTGAATGATACTCTTCCGAGAATCACTCACTCAAAGTCCAGCGTTGTTGTCGTTCAGCTGCCCCCTGAAGTTTCTCTTCCAGGAAACCTCGCCGAAGTTTCTCTTCCAGGAAACCTCGCGTCTTCAAATGGCCACTCTCCAAGCTTCGAACTTCTTCGCCGGAAACACGTCGGCTTCCCACACGCAGCTGTTGCCACGCCTCTTCGCTCGATAGCGGTAAACACACAATCTTGCCTGTAGCTCGAGTCGTCACCCCTCAGGTGGAAATCATCTTCTTCTCTCTCCAGGAAATCTTCTTCTTCTCTCCAGGTTTTGTCTCTACGGACAAAACCTTCGCCGACTACACGGCGGAATCCCTACACGCTCTGGCGTTAACTTCCGTCTTCTCCCTCGAAGTTTCTCTTCCAGGAAACCTCAAGTCTTCTCCTGCTTTGTCCCTACGCACAAAACGTTCGCTGACTACACGGCGGAATCCCTACGCGCTCTGGCGCTAACTTCTGTCTTCTCCTGATCTCTAATCTCCGCTGCTCGGTTAAATACCTTCCGCGCGATATTCCAGAAAGTTCTCGTCATTTCGTCGGCGCGATAGGCAGCGAAGGCTGGGGAGAGGCGCGAGACGGTACGAGGGCCGTCCCCGACAGATAGATGACTCAACCCGGCATAACGCACCCCTTTTCTTCTAGAAATTTCCAGTGCTTGCTCGGCCGCTGTTGTGGGGTGAGGAGGTTCATCGGCGAAGCCACGCTTCCGAGGGGAGAGCGTCGCGCGCCCGGGGAGCCTTGGATGCTTGTTTTCTCTTTTCTTTTTTTTCGTTTACCTCGCCGCGTCTCTCCCGCGTGTTATCGCAAGAATGTGGCGGCGCGCCCATTTTGAGCGCTCGTTCTGTGACATCCATCATGCGCTCAAAAGTCACGGGGGCACTGCATAATCCAAAAGGCATCATCTTGAACCGATAAAGTCCATCAGGAGTCAAGAAGGCCGTCTTCTCTCTGTTTTTGTCGTCCACTATAATCTGCCTGTAGCCTGAGTGAAGGTCTCTTGAAGAGAAATATTTCGCACCATGTCAGCTATCGAGTGCATCATTCATGCGTGGTAGGGGATAGACATCTTTTTTGGTAATACGGTTGAGATGACGGTAATCAACACAGAATATCCAGCTATTGTCCTTCTTTTTAACAAGTACAACGGGTGAGGACCAGAGACTGGATGAGGGTTCGATTATGCCCTTATGAAGCATTTTATCGACTTCTCGCTGTATAATAGCACGCTCCGGGGCTGACACACGGTAGGGCCGTCAGCGAATGGGTCGAGCGTCACCGGTGTTGATGCGATGGGTTACCACGGATGTCTGGCCCAAATTACGGTCGCCGAAGTCAAAGATGCCCTGATAAGAAGCAAGCACACGGCAGAGAGCAGAGACTTGTTCAGAGGTGAGCTTGTCAGATAGCATTGGCTCGAAAAGATCGGAACAGGAACGTGACGAGAGCGACGTTGATGAAAAATCGGGTGGCGAATCGGTGGCTAAGGCAGAAAGTGTGTGGTCGATCAGTGGTGTCAGAGGCGCAAGTGACATGCCGCGAGGAATATCTTGGTGCTGAGTAGCCTAAATTGAGGACGGGAAATGAAAATCGGTTGTCCTTATCGGTAACCACCGCGTATGGGAATGCAATATTACGTGTCATGGCCAGGTCAGGATTTGGGGCAGCAACTTAATAACCATCGGGTACTGGAGGATATGGCGAGAGTTGGACTTTAACTGTGGCTTGCGGCGGTAGTCTGAGAAAATCGACAGAGCGTGGACGTGGTGGCCTGGTAGAGACGGTCTCTGAGAAGGATGGTAGTTCTAGCCGAAGATGACCTTTGGAACAGTCAATAAGCGCAGCGTGTGAAGTCAGAAAGTCGAGTCCAAGGATGAGATCATGAGGGCCATTTTCCAGTACAGCAAACAGAACTGAAGTTTGATGCTCAGAAATCGTTAATCGCGCAGTGCCGCTTTTGCTGCCCAGGCCCAGGCCGCCTTTGCTGCTGCTAAGCAAGCGGTCGCTAACGCCGTGCTTCTTATTCATCCACGCAGCAACGCCCCTACTCGGTTGATGGTGGACGCATCCAGCGTGGCCGTCGGAGCCGTCTTACAGCAGTGCATTAACTCCGAGTGGAGACCCTTGTCGTTTTACTCTCGGAAGCTACTTCCTGCTGAGACCCGCTACAGCGTTTTTGGCCGGGAACTACTAGCCATCTACGCTGCAATACAGCACTTTCGGCATTTCTTGGAAGGATGCTCGTTTTACGTGCTGACTGACCATAAGCCACTGGCGTATGTTTTCCGCACTAACTCATCCAAGTACGTGCCCCGTGAACTCCGCCATCTGGCTTATATATCGGAGTTCACGACTGACATCCGCCACGTGAAGGGAGCTGACAACACCGCCGCAGATGCCCTTTCTCGTATAGCCGCGGTTGACTCTCCACCGCCAACCATCGACTGGGCCTCATTCTCCTCGGCACAGCAGGATGATAGAGAACTTGCCGCTTTTCGGGAGAACCCCCGTTCTCTCCGACTACGCCTGGTGCCTCATCCATTATCATCTGAGCGCTTGTGGTGCGATGTCTCAGCTGACCTTCCCCGCCCTTTCGTTCCCGCTTCATTACGACGCACCGTTTTCCATTCCTTACACGGCATCTGTCACCCTGGCATTCGGGCTACTCAGCGTCTTCTCACCCAGCGCTATGTCTGGCCCGGAATCAACGGTGATGTGCGCGCTTGGACGCGCATGTGCCTGCCCTGCCAGATGACAAAGGTCTCCCGTCATACTAAGACGCCGCCCCAACCTTTCCTTCCACCCGGCCGTCGTTTCGACCATGTTCATCTAGACATTGTGGGCCCTCTACCAGTGTCTCAGGGGTACCGTTATATATTGACCATGGTCGATCGCTTCACACGCTGGCCAGAGGCTGTTCCAATTCAAGATATCACAGCCGAGACAGTTGCCCGCGTTTTCATTTCTACGTGGGTATCCCGTTTTGGCTGTCCTGGCACCGTGACAACAGACCGTGGACGTCAGTTTGAGTCCTCGCTGTTTACTTGCCTTAATCGCATCCTCGGAGCCAGACATTGCCGTACCACGGCTTATCATCCCTGCGCCAACGGCATGGTGGAACGCCTTCACCGACAACTGAAGACCGCCTTGACTACCCGCCTCAATAGAGCCACCTGGTTTGATGCCTTGCCACTGGTGCTCTTAGGTTTACGAGCTGTCATCCGGGCAGACCTGCAGTGCTCAACAGCAGAGCTGGTGTATGGCACTTCTCTACGGCTTCCGGGAGACTTCTTCACGTCAACGAAGCTACCAGACCAGCCACAGCAATTCCTACAACGCCTCCTCGACTGCGTTCAAGACCTCCGGCCCACTCCACCCAGACCTTCCGAACACAAGACCATATTCGTCCACCGTGATCTGGCCACTGCAACACATGTTTTCGTGCGCCACGACGCGGTCAGACCACCTTTGACACCAGCCTACGACGGACCATTCCGCGTCCTTCACCGCAACCCCAAAACTGCCACTCTACTTCAGAACGGCCGTGAAGAGACAGTCAGCTTGGACCGACTCAAGCCGGCGTACCTGGAGACCGCCCTAGAAAGCCTCTCATCTACGACTGATCTTCCGTTGCAACACCACAAACGGCATGTCACATTCCGACTTCCAGTCTACACGGGGGGCGCTGTAGCGCCCTCGTTCGGGCGGCGCGCAAACCGGAGAGCGCGCGATGGCGAGAGAAGAAAAGAAAGAAGGCGCTAGGCCGTGGCACGTGAAGCCACGGCTCGCGTTCCTGGCTGGCATCGGTTATCGTTCAGGCGTCTCTTTCTTTCGCTCCTGTGGCATAAGCCTACACGTTATACGAACGGAAGGTGCAATCGCAGGCGTCAGAATTTTTTGGAAATGGCGGCGGAGGTCTGAGCTCATCACAGATATTTGTGCACCGGCATCAATAGGAGCAGTTACGGGTAGAGTAGACCATCAACGAGAATTGTAAGAAGGTTGCACCGCTGGTCGGGAGTAATCAGAGGATTTGCAGTCCGAGTCGTGTATGCAGCGTCACCTCCGGGGGCTTCACTGGCTAGTTTTTCGAGCGACGGTCGTAGGGAGACCGAAAACGGCGGGGTTGGGGCGAGCGAGACTGACGACGCACGGGTGATGGCGAGTGGCTGATCCGACGTTTTGGATTATGCTCTGCACCTGTCTCAGCACGATGGGACGGGGCATAAGGTGCACTTTCAGAGCGAGGTCCCCAATCGTAGAAGCTCGGTCGCTGTATTGAGGTCCAACGGCTACGGCAATGGCGAGCGATGTGTCCTATCCGATGGCACAAGAAACATATGGGCCGATCATCATGAGTGCGTCATTCAGCTGGGTTTCGTCGTGGCGGGAACGTGCGGTTCGGAGTGGCAGCCGCAACGACTGGAGCCGAGCTGGAAGTAGCAGGGGCAGTTTGATGAGGTGGCGAAATGCCTATATTCGCGATCTCTTGGTGAACCACGGCCTGTATCATTGAAACAGCATCGAGGTTGTGTCCTCGCGCGCTGACGCAAGACATAGCGGGTGCTATAGCCTCGAGTTCCCCACTGACTATTCTGGTGACGTTTTCCGACGCTGGTGGTTGATGTAGTGTGGGCAAATCCTCGCAAGAGGACGTAGCCGCCGTGTTGGGAAGGTGGTCAAATCGGTGAACTATGCACTTATTTTTCGCCTGTTCGAAGCGACGACATGCTTTGATGACCGACTCCACCGACAAGCAGTCCTTGCACAGCAGAAAATTGAAGGCGTCATCGGTTATTTCTTTCAGGATGTGTCCGACTTTGTCCTTGTCGAGCATGTCTTTGTCGACCTTGCAGCACAAAGCCAACACGTCCTAAATGTACGCGATTTACGGTTCTTGGGATGTCCGGGCACGAGTCACAAGCTGTTTCTTGGCGGCCACTTTACGTCCAATGGGTTTCCCAAATAGATAGCGCAAATTATGCTTAGAGACGTCCCAGCTGTACATCAACTCTTCTTGATGTGTCTCGTACCAGAGTTTTCCGTGCCATGCAAGTAGAAAATGATGTTCGCCAACTAAAGCGTTGGATCCCAAAGGTTGCTGCTGCTGACGCGCTCATATAGAACCAGCCAGTTATCGACGTCTATGCCACTTGTGCTGTTGAATGGGCCTGGGTCACGAGGTTGCACCACAACGATCGGTTGCGGGGTTGACGGATCTTGTTGACATTGAGTAGCCTGGTCAGTCATCGTGGTAGCTGCAATGCGCCGTACACTGCGAAGATCCAGCTCATGAGGCTGTATCGCGAGTTCTACCCCACACCTTCCGCCAATGACGTTACGGGGAATAAAGTATACACGATGAGTATACTGGCGAGCAAATGCGTACAACGCTGCTGCAGTTTGAGCACGTTCCCCTCAGCACTTAGTCGTCGTCATCCTCAGGCATATACTTAACCCGCGACAGAGATGCCATCGCCGGCAATACGTAGACGAGGTCACTGGTTTTCTTCATCGTTAGGTGTGTCCGACCTAGTGCTAAAATTTATGCTCCTGGCACGGACGCTTATTACTGCTCTGTAATATCACAAAAAATCCATTGCCGGAATTACCTGCGTTCAAGAGGAATGGCGAGGGTGGTGCCAAAAGGTGAACCAAATTTGCGGTCGGGCCATGCCTTCTTCATTAGGTGTGATCAATTGGCATCCGGCAGTTCTTATATTGGGCCCGTAGCTTAGCATCTTTACCTTCCATAACCTATCAGCGAGTTGCTGGCTTACTATCAAAAAGTGAAAGCCTGTGTCAACGAGAGCCGTCGCTTCGCGACCGTCCATATGAATGGCGAGGTCAGCGCGTACATCCGTACTTTGCGTATATCCGTAGGTGTCGTGTTTGTCGCGGTAGTCATGTTCGTCATGGTCATCGTTAGAGTCCTTGGTTTCAGCGTCTTCGCTGGGTCGTTCGTCTGTAACGGTGTCTGTTGGTAATTTCAATGATTGGCAACCCCACCCCCGGAGGTCTCTGCATCTAGTTGTCCCGTCGTGCTCTGGGGGACCAGCGCCTAGTGACGCCAGCAAAACTGCGACAATTTGGTGAACAATCACCCCATCAAACATACTTAATCAATATTCTTGAATATATCGAAAATCATGCCGCACGTTTCATTTCCTGGAACTACAACCATCACTCCAGCGTAACAAGCATTAAAATCATCGCTCTCTCTTGCTACTTTGCAAACACGCTGAATAATTGCATTGCTTTGCTAACTTCACAACAATGACTATAACGGTTATCAGTAATCCCTGCCACTCCTAAAACCTTTACGCGGCTCACGTCGTTTGAATAACCCGTTATGTTTGAATAACTCATTAAGCTATCAACGCATTTCAGGTAAATTCATCGTATTTATTTCATGCGTCTTAGCACAAGCAATGATTCGTTATAATGGTCTTCCGGAGCACATCGTTAGCATTCGAAATGCGACCAACTTGAGGGCCGAGGTAACGGCGATATTTTATATTTGATATGTTATCTACCTACTGTATGCGGATGTTTACTGTTTTCTTTTTCTTCTCCTTTTTAAGTGATCTGTACTACCTCAATAGACATGGTACAAAGCTGTTCCGATGGCCCAGTTAATGTTATCCTTACTTATGTAACACAGCAGCCTTCACCTCACACAATATCACGATGTAGGAGCTTGTAAAGACATTTGGATAAATAAATAAATTAAAGTACCAGGAAAAGATAGAGACCGTAATCGGGGCGTGGTTGGGTATTGCGGCGGTCAATTCCGAGGAGCGTCGTTGTATGTACGCAGCGTCATACGTAACGTCGTCGTTGTTTGTACGACGACTGTCGTACATAGCGTAATCTGGCTGAGGAGAAAATGTCTAGTGTTGCAACAAACTTGGTCGACGTACCTTGTATCGCCACAATGATAGCGCACTGGTCAATGGTTAGCAGTGCACCACCAATTAGTTTTGTGGCGCTGGTAGATCAGAAGGCGTTCTCAGTTTAAGCACGGTGTTTTGTTTGGGTGCCAATTTATTTATTTATTTACTTATTTATTTTGAATACCTCAAAGGCCCCAGCTGGGGTATTACATGAGGGATGGGTATTACTTACAGAATAAATAAAAAGTTATTCGAGGGCAATCTTGAAGTGATGCGGGTAGGAGTGGTGCACGGTAGTTGTAGGCAGACGATTGCAGTCCCGTGCGGTTGTCACAAAAAAAGGAGCGAAGATGTGCAGTACTTTGGGCTGGTGGAGGATACACTGCGCTTGAATGGTTTGTGCGGCTTGATGAGCGATAGACTGGCAGGATGGCTGGAACTTCGATGGGAGAATGATAAAAGTTGTGAAAAAGGCATAGTCGAGATTTGTGACGTCGCTATTCTAGATTAGAAAGATAAGCACGAGTTTTGAGTTTGGAAACAATGGAATTGTATGTATATTCAGAGTAGATAAAACGCGCAGCATGGTTTTGAATTGATTCGAGATTGTTGGATAAGTGAGATTGGTGGGGATCCCAGACAGAACATGCATACTCTAATTTTGAACGAACAAGATATGATATTAGTTTAACTGATGGGGGCGCAAGTCCTAAGTGTCTATGTAGAAAACCCAGAGTGCGATACGCGGAGTTGGCTATGTTAGTCACGTGGGCTGACCAGGAAATTTTACTTGAAAATGTGACACCAAGATATTTGTATGATTCAGCGGGTGAGACTGCAGTGCCAGAAATGGTATATTCTGCTAACTGGTTATGGGGCCTGCGATGAAAAGATACAAATGAAGTTTTCTTTTTGTTTAAAGACAATAACCACTTATAACATCAGAATACAAATAGATTGAGGTTGTTTTGAAGTGTAGTAGTGTCAGCGCTGTTTGCTATGGGACGGTATAATATGCAGTCATCTGCAAAGAGGCGAATGCTTGAAGAGATGTTTGATGGAAGGTCATTGATGTAAATGAGAAAAAGTAATGGTCTGAGCATTGAACCTTGCGGCACACCAGAGATTACAGAGGAACGGCTAGATGAGACAAAGTTAGCATGCAGAAATTGTTGGCGATTAGTAAGGAAACTGCGAATCCAATCAAATACATTTGCATTATTGTTTAGACGAGAAAGCTTTAGTAGTAGCCGTTGATGCGGGACTTTGTCGAATGCTTTTTCATAGTCTAAGAAGAGGGCGTCAACAGACACATTTTTGTCGAGGCTGGAACTGATATCATGATAAAATAAAGGCAGTTGTGTGTCACAAGAAAATCCTGAGCGAAAGCCGTGCTGACTGGAATGAAAATAGTTATTGCTGACTAAGAACTTGACGATGTTAGAGTAAATCACATGCTTCATTAGTTTGGAGCAAACGCTAGTAAGGGAAATGGGGCGATAACTGCAGAAAAGAAATGAAGGGCCTCTTTTGGGGCACTGGAACACTCTTGCCCACTCTCCAGTTTTCCGGCACCACTCCTGATAATAATGACTGCTGAAAAATACGACAGAGCAGTGTACTAGCAATTTATTTCGTGTTTTTGAGGATTTTCGCGTTGATACCATCGATACCGCATGAAGATGTGAGTTTCAGTGAGTCGATTAGTTTTGCGATGCCATTTGAGCAGAATGGGATGTCCGGCATCTCACTATAGTTGAGATTAAGAAATGAAGGCAAGTTATTGACAGGTTGAACGGTAAAAACGGAAGAAAAAAAGCTGTTAAGTTGTTCAGCGGCCTCGTGATCGGGAATTGAATTATTTTGATTGTTGTGCAGTACTAAAGGTTGCAAGGTACTGCGGTTAATTGTGCGCCAGACTTTTTGGGGTTGTTGCTTAACATAGCGGGTAATGTTTGTGAAAAAAATGAAAGTTTTTCTTTAATAGCAAGTTTATCGAATTCTTTTTCTGTAGCGTCGTACTTGTTCCACGCACATGCGCTATTGGACCGCTTTGCCAATCAAAAGAGTCGTTTCTTTTTGTTATTTAGGCATTTTAATTTGATGGTAAACCACGGGGATGACTTTTTCTCGGTTACGATAATCGTGAGCACATGCTTGGTGAATAGATCTAACAATTTATTTTTGAATAGCAGCCAATTAGCTTCGACCTAACGCTTTGAAAGGTCGATAAGAAAGAAAGCAGTGAATTGTTCGAGATCTGAGTTTATAGCGAAATAATTGCCTTCATCATAAAGTGTTATATTTTTTGTTGTTTTTGTTGAATAGTGTAGTTTACAAAAATAGGACGCATGGATTACTAAGTTGTCACTGAGTCATGGTAGGAACGTCATCTGGGACACTCTTTCAGGCTCAGAAGGGAGTACAAGGTCAAGAATAGGAAGGGAGTTATCACTGTCGCGCGTATGTTCATCGACTAATTGCGTAAGTCCAAACGTTAGACATGAATTGACGAAATCGCTCTCTATACTGTTTTTGGAAGTAACACATGCTAGGTTAGTCCAAGATATTGCTGGAAAATTGAAGTCGCCAAAAAGCAGTATCGAAAAATTTCGACAAGTTTCAGTTAAGGAGCGAATAGCCCCTGGAATTCAGATACAAAAAGGGGGCCACTACCAGGGGGACGATAGCAAACACCGATTATTGTGGGGGGATAACAAGCATTACAAAGAACAAACATGATTTCTAAGCACGATGATGTCTTAATTTCACTACACTGAAGATTTTTATGGCTACCTATTAGTACGCCGGCACTCCGTTTATTTGTACGATCACGTCGAAAAACATTGAAATCTGAGAAATGCTGTAGCAACTCAGTGTCGGTAATAGAAGGGTTAAGCCATGTCTCTGTAATCACTCCGTTGTATTATTTAGGCTTTGAAGAGTGTCGGCTTTAGGAAGGATGCTTCTCATGTTGGTACATAAAAACGAAAAAGACTTTCTTCGCGGAGTGGCATGGCTGGGGCTCAAGCGTTTCAAGGGCGCTGTACAACCTTTTGTGCGTTGTGGTCGTACATGTAAGTATTGCTACCAACAATTTACTTGTCATGTCGAAGTCTGAACGATTGCCGTTGAGCTCTTCCGAAGTCAGCAAGATGTTTCCTTGCTTGTAGTGTGTTGTGGGAGGGGGAGGGGGGAATATACAGATATTCGATAATTGGAACCCTTCAGTTTATAGGCGCACGACAGAACTTTATCTTTAGTCTTAAAGTGAGCAAATCTAACGATGATCGGGCGGTTTTTGTACAAATTGTATTTCCCGATTCTGTGGGCTCTCTCGATTTCCATAGATTCAATAGTGGTGTTTAGTTCTTTGCTGCAAAATTGCAACACTGAAACCTCAGGTTCTGCCCATATTTCACGCTCGCGATCCGGAAAATCAAAAAATACAAGGTTAGAATGGCGTGCTCGGTCTTTTGAGTCGTCTAATCTCACCCTGATTGTTGCTATATCTTTGGCATTTTCATCATAAAGTAACCGGATATCGGAGATTTGCTTTTTATGCCCATTATCAATTCGCAATCACTTTCTATTTTAGTGAGCCTTTTATTGATCTCTCTAATAGCGCTGTCGTTCTGGGATAGCTTCTGCTGAATGGATTTGAGTTCTTGCAGCATGGAAGCTTGGCCAGACTGGAGTTCTTTGAAGAACCAAGAGTAAGTCACCGGATGCTTGCACTTCACCGGAACGAGTGGTAGGACCTGGGTTCAGTTCTATGTCACCTGACAGGGCTAATATCTGTTTGATGACGTGTGCACAATCAACTGCGATTTCTAAACAGCACTTTGGGCTTGGCAACACCAGGAGCACCGCATAACAAGTGCGACGTGGATACAATGAATATTGATTTTTTACCTGCAATAAGAAAAGGTGTCGCAGGTGAGTTCCCGTGACCATGGTTGCGGTGTTGCCAAGCCCAATGGGGGCTGCGCCGGGTCTGCATGAATAATGCGTTCCGGTGGCGAGGAGGACGTAATCCGAAGACCAGCAGTTGTTGTGGCCACGTGAGCTGGTGGCGATATTTAGCGCCCTGGTTCGTGCAGTGGGCGCTGATGCGAAAAACTTGAGGTATCCTGTGTTCATTGGTGATGTAGTTGAGCAGGCGAGGTCGGGCCACGTGCAGTGGGCATCCGGGAGGGCCTCCGGCGGGTGACCTGGCCACACGTCGTCGCATGGGATAGCACGAGACCATAACAGTGCCTGCAATACGAAAAGGTGTCGCGGGTGAGTTGCCGTGACCATGATTGCGGTGTTGCTAAGCGGAATTTTTCGCGTCGGCGTGACAGGCGCAGGTGGCGGCGATGAGGTGGGTGGCAATAAGATCGACTGCATATGAAGGGTAGGTGGTATACGAGTCGCTTGCTGGAGCCATCGTCGTCAGAGGAGAGACGACGGGACATCGAACAGTATCAACTTAAGTAAGGTGCTGTTGCACGTCGCCATAAACCGATGAACAAACAGCTTGACGAACCTCTTTTCGAACAACATCACCGACAAACAACAACGCCGGCTTTAGTTCTAATGGTGGAAATAAACTAAGCTGACGGAGCTCCTCTCGCAGAATCTCATGGAGCACTTTGCATAGAGGATATCATTCCGATTAGGCTTGCAGCAGCCTCAACTGAGGTATTCACGATGGAGTTAATCATGTTGCCATGCTGGCGGTATCCTTGCTTTAAGACCCGTTCAATTGCAGTGACCTGTTTGGTGAAGACAGCTTCTGTTGTCAGCGGATTTTTCACTTGCCCCGCAAACAGCTGCTCCTCCTTTCCTCGCATGACATACTGTATTTTTCCGTCTTCCCACTTTTCAGGATCTCACCTGGTGGAATAGGCAGGCCATGTCACCTGTGAACATAGCGACGCTCTCGTTTTGTTTCTGGATACAAGCTTGTAAGAGATGCTGTGCATTCTCCTTTTTGTTGACACTAGTCAATGTGTTATGCAGCTGGGTGCGGAAATTGTCCCACGTAGCAAAGCTTCGTTTCCGGTTGATCTACCATGTCCGGGCGTTGTCTTTTAGATAGAAGTAAACACTCGCAAGCTTGTCTTCAGGAGTGGCCTGCGCATCGTACTTCGATCACCGTTCGAATTGCTCCAGCCTGTCTTCAGCATCTTCATAGGCTTCACCATGAAGCCGTCGGGAACAATAGAACTTTGCAGTCTCAAGTGGGATGGAGCTGCACTGGCCATGGTCGTTGGAGGAGAATTGCTGCAACCTACTGGTAGAGAATGAAGCTCGTGTGCCAGGCCTAGTAGACGTCGATTGAGACGCTGCACCGGTGTTTCGACACCTGGTCAAAATTCTGGGCTCTTTGATTAGCTTCGCAAAAATGTACCAAGCAGGATGCTTACCCAGCTCCTTCACTAGTGTGACGACGAGAGATTGACAATGAAATGGAGGGCACAGACAAATACATTTTATCAGGCACTGCAAAAAGACAGTCACGTCTTTTTCATCCTTGACTTGTTCAACTGTTTTTATGCTGCTTCATTTTCCTCGTCGCTGGCACATACGTGCGGTAGTATCAGCTAATTGTTACTGTTTTTCCACCAACTACAAATGCCCGCAAAACAAGAAACAAACCACGTGATAAACCTACTGGCATGCTTACATGTGCCAGAATTCTTATACTTCTCAACATTTTGCGTACAACTGATGCTCTTCCTTCGCAACAGTTCATCACAGCGATAAGCATTCACAGCGGGTATCGCTTTTGTGACTTACAGAAAAACATACTCATCGCACAGTCGCCACCATTGTCGCGGCCCTGCCCAGACAGCACAATCTGCCAAGTGCTGTGGTTGTTCGTACGCGTAAGATTGGGGAGCACTTCAGTCATCGTGTGCACTGGTGCGCGAGCAGGCTTGTCATGAAGTAATTTTTTGTATTTTGTGGTAATTTGTAGCTATAGCATAGAAATACATAAAATCAACAAATATAAATCTCGACACTTTCTAATAGGATATTTTGCAAACCGATGAACAACTTCCTAGTGAAATTCCTGATTCATTTTCGCTGCCCATAAGTTTGTTAATGAAAGTTGGCTAATAAGGTAAATATTCAAAACAAAAAACTAGTCCGAATCACTCCAGGCAACAGTCAGCAACGTGCATTTGTCGCGTCCTCATTGTGTGCCTCAGCAGAATTTTACACTTTAGCCAAATAGAGCTGAGGCACCGTTTGTATATGTGACGTTATGATGTCTGGGAGACGTGGAGCGACCCAGACACCATACGTTTATTCCAAAGCACTTCTTCCTCTTCGGTTACCACCAGCCATCCCTGCATGTTTTTACGTCACAAAATTGCCTCTCCCCCCGAAAGAATGCCACATTTATAATCAACAAAACAACCAAAAGCTGAGTGTAAAGCGAAAAATTTTTAAGTGCGCAGTTGCATATTGCATTAGAGGAGCATTGATCAACCAATGATTAGTAACGCTGAATATTATAACTTCAAGCAGTTTTTCAGTGAAGCTTAAAAATTTTGCTGAATAATTTTGAGTGAAGATGAAGTACGGACAACAGATGACACCAATTCCTGCTACTTGATGCTTATATAATAATAATTTTCGAGGTGATAACGTTTTGTCACAATTTAAGTTAAATTTTTTTCCAGATTATTCAAGACAAAATGGTCATCGCCTTACATTTCTTTGGATCCAGAGCAGAAAAAGAAGCCATCGAGCTATTATCCAAGAGTGATAGGTAAATAGTTCTTGTGATGTGGTAGAACGCGACCAATTCATGAAATGTGTGGCCACTAGATAGATAGATAGATAGATAGATAGATAGATAGATAGATAGATAGATAGATAGATAGATAGATAGATAGATTCTAAAGTGGTTGCTGTACGTCGAAATGTTTTTCAATTAAAAAAAGGAAGGAGTAGCTTTTCTAACAAGGTTTCACACATACCACATTCCTGTTATGAAGGGGAAGCTCATAGCATCAATCCCAGTGGAGCCTTTCATGTGCGCTCCCTGGAGGCTGGGCGAAAATGTAGGTTCCCTCTCATAAAGCCTCTCAAAGCATAGGAATTAGGAAGTCGCCTTTTCCTGCCTTGCTCTCTTCTAACAACGTTGTCTTTCTCTACCTCTTCTTCTTTGCTGTATTCTGTTGTATACTATGTACTTACTTCTCTTTTTGACAAGTTGATTGATATGTAGAGTTTAACGTCCCAAAACCACCATATAATTATGAGAGACGCCATAGTTGAGGGCTCCGGAAATTTCCACCACCTGGGGCTCTTTAACGTGCACCCAAATCTGAGCGCATGGGCCTACAACATTTCCGCCTCCATCGGAAATGCAGCCGCTGCAGCCGGAATTTGATCCCGCATCCTGCGGGTCAGCCGCGAACTACCTTAGCCACTAGCTTTTTGACAAGTTAGCGTTGTGTGGCGGGCTATCTAAGCCATTTACGTTATCGTATGGCGTAGTGCTAATGTTCAGTACTGATGTTGTACAAAGAAGCTACATCTTGGGAAGCATGGCCTACAGGGCGAGTCGGTAATTCATCTTAATTTTTCGCACAATCCACTTTACATACATTATGGGATGACTATTCTGAGTTCAACAAAGAAAGTTCAGAAACCTCACGAGTCAATAGGCCATGCGACAATCGCCGAAGTGCAGAGTCTGGAAGCGGCAAAAGGCGATGTGAAGAACAGAGCTGATCGAGGTCCGTGATCTGAAGCGACGTGCGTAAAGATGAGTGGCGCTGCAGTGGCAATGCTGCAGTTTGACGGATCGGGTTTGAGTATGGAACAGTGAACCTTCATCAGAGCAACGCTATTCTTTAGGCAGCGTTGATCGGAAACACGGTGCTCCATGCAGAAAATGTCCAGCCCTGCCCAGCGAGCAGCTTCCCTTGAGGCTCGATGCTCGGCGCAACTACGACCAATAGCCAGGTGATGCTCGTTTTTAAGGTAAACAGCTCACAGCAGAGATGCCTCACTGAGATCCGCCATCATGGAGGAAAAAAGTAGAGGGAGCATTACGCCACACATGTGAAGCACACATTGTCAGCCGGCAACCTGCTGCGTGTCGGCCCAAAACCTTGCGCACGTCAGAGCATGCGGTATGTTTTAATACTCTCAATGGTGTTCCGTTTTTCAAGCACCTGCGTGAGTCGGCCCGTTTGCACCGAACCAGCGCGTTTCATATGAAAGCTACCGGGTGCTGTACTCCGAAGCATCGGCAAATCTTGTAGCTGGCGTGATCTTGCGCAGAAAGTCATTTTTTGGGCCGACAATGCTGGCTTTGAAACAGCATGGTTTGCCAAGGCTGCCTGCATGACATCACACTCCCTCGTTTCTTTTTCCCCCTCCATATACACGATGCTCCCGGCAAGGCGTCAAACACCAGCATGATAGGCAGCATCCCGAGATGCAGTTCTTGTGCCGGCAACGCCGCCCCAGTTAGCCGTTGAATGGCAGCAGCCTGGACGACCCTGTTATCCGGCTGTACCCTGGATAGATGGCGTCCGACACTTTGGAGCACTGCTTGCCGTCTGCCGCTGCTTCTGCTCATCCTCAGACAGGATCATTTACGCCACGTATTCGTCACACGTGGCCCAATCGTGGTGCACCACCTCGATCGAGGAACATTTGCTGATTCACTGGCGCACTTCTGTCAACAAATCACACGTGCTAAGTGCGGCATCTTCGTCGTCGTTTACGCATTCTCATTGGTCATTGTGTTACGAGGCAGTGGACATGGCTCCGCCGTCGTATACGAATAAATGAAGAAGTAGCGGACTGAGCGCGCGAGATGCTGGCAGCCTTAGGTGGTCAAACCTACCTGTAAATATTGGAAATACACTCGTTTCTCCCTTCCTTGTGTTTCTAATCCCCGTAACAAATTGATGGCCGTGCTGGGTAACGAAACGCCATACAACGTAGCTCCGCAGTGGTCATAAAATCGGAGTTTCTGTGTTGAAACACGAGACTGATCCCACGGCCACCTCTCCGTTGGCCTCTGCAACGCCTGCACCATTCACGGCAACGCCTCCACCGGCCTCACTCACATCCACGTTTGTGCTGACGCATCCGAAGCATCCAGGAACGTTCGGAGGTACGGACGAAGTTGATGACAACAGGATAGCTGACTACGAACGTAACAGTGCGCTCAACCGGTATGACCCGACTCTTATGCTGGCCCACGAGCTGTTTTACATGAAAGACACGGCGAAAGTCTGGTACGAGAACCATGAGGAGGAGATTGGCAGTTGGGACACCTTCAAGGAGAAGCATAGCGACTTATTTGGGAAGCCCATTGGTCAAAAAGCGTCTGCAAAGAAGTTGTCTATACGTGCTCAGACGTCCAAAGAGCCGTATATCTCGTATATACAGGACGTGCTGGCTCTATGTCGTAAACTAGATAACACCATGTAGGAGTCAGAAAAAGTTGGCCACGTCCTCAAGGTGATTGCGGACGATGCGTTCAACCTGCTAATGTGTCAGAACTACGCGACTACCAAGAAAATTATTCGGGAGGCCGGCGTTTTGAACTGGCAAAAACAGGCGTATTTCAAGATCATTCGCTCTACTGCCGAACAATGCTGCGACGTCCTCCTGCGAAGATGGACTGACTTCTCGTCGGCAGTCTTTAGCAGCGTCTGAAATCACGTGAATTGTCCGGCGGGAAATCGAAATTATTACACCTGCTTTTCCCAACAACGGCCACGTCGACTCGCAAGTACCTCAGGTTTGCTTGGCACAGTCGATTGTGCGAAAGAACTCAACAATTTGAGCTTCGTTGTCTGCGCCATTGCTCCGTCCCGACCAATTGACTTCCGTTTGACTTCCGTTCAAGGTGACCGCCTCTCTACAGGTCACCGCCCAAGGAATGGTCTTATTTATTGCTCTCGCTATCCGGCCGAATGGCGAACTGCGGATGATTGGCCGATCTGCTTTAACTGCCGCGGCATAGGTTATATCGCACGGTATTGCAACAGCCATTTGCCTTCGTCCCGAACCTAGTATAAGAGTGCTCGCCGCTCCAACAGCTACCGCCTTTTTCAGCCTCCTGTGATCCCCGACAACTACCGCTACTTTCCACCCTTCGATTCCTACGCCTTCGATGCCCCTGATACCCAGCACAGCCGCTCACCGTCGCCTCAACGTCACCAGTCTCGTTCACCGTATGGACGTTTCCGTCGTCCCCTTCTTCGCTACGATGACGCCCGATCTCCCCGCTCAATTCTCATCGGGGAAACTAAGTGGTGCACCTTTAAAGGTGAAGCTGCATCCTCAATATTGACCTCAAATCATCTCCTTAAACTGCCGATAATACGAAATTTGATCGACGTCGACGTTCACGGCCTCACTGTTTCTGCACTGGTTGACACTGGGGCGCATATTTCTGTGATGAGGGCCCGACATCGTCACCAACTGAAGAAAGTGTTCACACTGGCTGTTCCTAGCATTACTCGTGTCGCCGACGGAAGAAGTCTTGCCATCACAGGAATGTGCACAGCACGCATCACAATCGCCCATCACCCCACATCTGTTCTCTTTGCAGTTATCGAGCCGTGCCCCGATGACCTAATTCTTGGAGTGCATTTCTTGTCCACCCATGCCACTTTCCTCAACGGTGCTACCAGTGTTCTCCCAATTGAACTGCCTTGACTTCGGGCTGTGCCGTCCTCACCGTGACACCTCTTGTGTGCTGTTCGGCTGTCACCGAAGCCGAATATCTTCGGCTGTCACCGCAAGGCACCTAACCAAGTCTTCCTGACGGTGACGACATAGTGTTTCCATTAGTGGATGTGCTCTTGATCCAAAGTGTTGCTGTGCCGCATAACATCGGGACAATTATGAACAACTATGTTCATCTTCCGCTCCTCAACTTTAGTAGTTTGACCAGAGTTCTCCTGCAAGACATATTGTTACACCACGTTTCCCCACATGATGCATGTGTGGCACTAAACATCGTGGCACTAGACGCTACAGATTCCTCGAACCCTATTGCAGCAAGCTCAGAAAATGCACCTACCAACGGAATCACGATGATAATCTTCCCTGATCCGCCCTGTCACGCAGCGCAACTCCACCATGTTCTGGCCGCTTACCTAGAAAGTTTTGACATCAATGACCACTTTTGACGTCAAACGTCCGTCGTGCGTCATCAAATACATACCGGCGATGCCAATCCTGTTAGATGGTGACCGTGTGATGTTTCCTAGTCCTAACGCCAGTCCATACATCGAGAAGTCGAGAAGATTTTCTCCAAAGGACTCAAAGAGGCCTCTTCAAGTCCATGGGCGTCACCTGTTGTTTTATTCAAAGAGAACAGCAGTTGGAGATTTTGTGTTGACTACCGTGCCTTGAACAAGATAACCCGCAAAGACGTATATCCGCTGCCACGAATAGACAACGCCCTTAACTGCCTTCATGGTGCATGACACTTCCCATAAAAAGATCGGCATTCGGGCTATTGGGAAATTTCTGTCGACGACTTAGACCAAGAAAAACACCTTGTCATACCGAATAGCGTTTATTAGTTCAAGGTTGTGCCTTTTTGGGCTGTGCAACGCCCCGGAAACGTTCGAACGCATGATGAACACTTTCCTCCGTGGTTTTAACTGGTTCATATGGCTTTGCTTCCTCGATGATGTGATTGTTTTTTCCCCAACATTTGAAAGCCACTTAACTCGTTTGTCGACCATTCTAGCTGTTTTTCGTCGAGCGGAACTCCAACTGAACTCAAAAAAGTGCAATTTCGGCCGACGAAAAATCACGGTCATTGGTAGTCGTGTAAGTGCTGCTGGCTTACAAACGCATCCTGATAAGATTAGCGCCGTCAGGAATTTTCTTCTGCTTTCTTCTACCAAAGATGTTTGTTGTTTTGTGCGCTTATGCTAGTTCTTCCGATGTTTTACACGCGCTTTCGCTACATTTGTACGACCACTTACTGATTTTCTCAAAAAAACGCGCCCTTCTCGTGGGGCCAAGACCAAGCAGCTGCGTTTTCCACGCTGATCAACCTGCTCACTTTACCCCCAATACTGGTCCACTTCGACCCGTCCACGACGACTGAAGTTCGCACAAACGCTGCACTGCTCACAGCATCGGCGCCGTCCTCACTCAACGCCAGGGAGGCCCAACGCGTGTTCTCGCGTGTGCCAGTCGCCTTCTCCGCATCTGATCAAAACTATTCGATAACAGAGCGCAAGTGTATTGCGTTAGTGTGAGCTATAGCGAACTTTCGCCCCTACTTGTATGGCCGGGAGTTTTCAGTTATTGCGTACCACCACGCTCTTCATTCATTGTCGTCGCTCAAGCACACAACTGGTCGTCGAGGTTACTGTGCTCTAAGCCTCCAGGAGTATAACTTCAACGTACTTTATAAATCTGGCAGGTTGCATCAAGATGCTGATTGTCCCTCGCGTTATCCAGTGTACCCTGCTAGCTTCGCTGTCCATGAGAGCGATTCTTGTGTGCTTGCGATATCTGATTTGCGCGACATCGGCACAGAGCAGCACCGGGACGCCATCCTCAAGACGCTCATTGAGCGAGTATCCTCAGGACATTCCCACCCTTCCCTCCGGCAATATGTTCTCCGCAACGAAATTCTTTATCACCACAACTTAAAGCCTGATGGCCCAGAATTTTTGTTAGTTATTCCCCGACACTTGCATGCCACCATTCTTCAACATCGGTATGACGCTCCGACGGCAGTACACTTGAGTTTTTCGCGCATCAATCACGCGGCGACGGTTCTTTGGCCAAGCCTGTATAAATTTGTGCGCCGCTATGTCGCTGCTTGCGAGCGCTGCCAGCGTCGCAAACGTCCTGCTCTCCGTACTGCTGGCCTACTCCAACCTATCGTCATTCCGCGTAACCATTCTTCCGCGTCGGCCTCGCCTTGCTCGGATCTTTCCCGACGTCCGTGTCAGGCAACACATGGATCGCTCTTGCAACTGGCTATGCGACCAGGTACGCTATAACTCGTGCCTTGCCATGTAGCTGCGCTACAGACGTCGCAGACTTTCTACTGATTGACATCATTCTGTGGCATGGGGCTCCGCGCCAGCTTCTGATGCATCGTGGCCGCTGCTTCCTTGCAAAAGTTTTTGACGAAAAATCACATAGCTGCTCTACCGAACATCACCTTACTACTGCTTACCATCCCCAGACCAACGGTCGCACGGAGCACCTCAACCGAGCTCTTACAGACATGTTGTCAATGTACGTCTCTGCTGACCACCATGACTGGGACGCAACGCTCCCCAACGTTACGTTTGCATACAATTCGTGATGGCATGACACCGCCGGCTATTGTCCGTTCTTTCTTCTGTACGGCCGCTGCCCTGCGTTGCCATTCGACACATTCCTTCTTTTTGATACTACCGAACCAATGGTGTATACACAGGCCACTGCTTCTCAAGCCTGCGTCGCTCACTAAATCGTGCATACTAGACTCACTGCTTCTCAGGCTTCACAAAAAGTCCGCTATGATTATTGGCACCGCGACGTTGACTACCCTGCTGACTCACTCGTCCTACTTTTGACACCGCATCGACGTGAGAGCTTGTGCGAGAAGCTCCTCCCACGATAAACCGGGCCCTACAAAGTTCTCCGCAAGCTCAATGATGCCCACTACCTCGCAACTCCCGTTCAACCACACTCATCTTCTGCCGCACCACATACTGATGTTGTTCATGTGTCGCGACTAAAACGCTACTGTACTGCCAGTCCTGATTTACTTAGTGGCGCCGTGACGACCCTTCATCCGCCGGCTGCCGGGGGGTAGGGTGTTAAGAGGCAGTGGGCATGGCTGCGCCTTCGTAGACGAATCGATGAAGAAGAAGCGGACTCGGCGCGTGAGATGCTGGCAGCCCTGGGGTGTCACATCTACCTGTGAATATTGAAAATACACTCTTTTCTCTCTTCCTTGTGTTTCTAATCCCCGTAAAAATGTTATGAAATTTGTGGTATATATATAGTGTATGCTTCCACGTTTCACTCTTCTACTATTTCTCTGTCGAGACGTTGTGCAGGCAACGATATCTGAATAAAAGTCGCTCGGTGCAGTAGTAACCAACTTACTTAGTCTGATGGAATTACTGCACTCACCGAAACTTCGTATCCACTGCAGTGACGGTCATCAGCCTACAATACACTCCAAGCATTTTTTGCTTGTGGAGTGACACACGTGACTGATTTTTCGAAGGGGTTGTATATTTCATTGCGCATGAAGTTATTTCAGCTAATAGTCTCCTTTCACAAAAGCGGATTCAAAGGGAGCGACAACTGTCCAGAAAATGAAATGGGATGACTGCATGGATTGAAAGATTGCCCTTCATAGCGACTCTAACTAACCTCATTGCTCACGTGAGAAGTAAAATTACATTTTTATTCATTGAAAACAGCGAAAATAGACTGTGGTGCAGCCTGGTGTTAGAAAGTTTAATTCTGCGGGACCGACAATGTTGACATTGAAGAATGGTTACCACTGTACGTGCAAACAAGCAGGAATTATGGCTGGGACAAAACGCTCATACTGGCGAACATCCTATTTTACCTGAACGAGACATCCAAAGTGTGATTTGAGAACCACGAAGTGGAAATTGGCAGCAGGGATGCGTGCAAAGAAAATATGCGTGCACTGCTCGGCAAATCGACTGGCAGAAAGACAGCGGCCAAGAAAGTGCTGTCATCTCGATCTCAAACGTAATCGGAGTCGTACCTGTCTCACATACAGGACGTGCCCCCCTTTACCGCAAAGCGGACGACGGAATGCAGGAGTCCGTGAAGGTAGCGTACGTGTTAAAAGATATTGCCGATGACGCGTTCAATTAGCTGAATTGCGATGACTGTGAGACAGTAAATGCCATTATCCGAGAGTTCCAGCGTTTTGAGGCCGCCAAGAGCTTACGTATTTCCCATCAGTTTGCTCGACTTCCCAACACCGCAGCAACTTGGTCGTACGAAGACATGCCTGTACAACAGGCACCGCTGACTGCAGAGAATGTCAAGAAGATCATCCATCGAGAACTAGAAGCTTTGTTTCCAGCTTCAACATTCTCTCGTGCATGTGAGCGCAGCTCCCAAATTGTGCCTTTAGTGCATGTCATCTGTTCGCCGAGAGCTTTGGAATGTTGGCCTGGAATCTGTGTGCACCGCTACCCCATTCCGACCGACTGACCGTTGTCCACCATTT
This sequence comes from Rhipicephalus annulatus, assembly GCA_013436015.1. Taxonomy (NCBI): domain Eukaryota; kingdom Metazoa; phylum Arthropoda; class Arachnida; order Ixodida; family Ixodidae; genus Rhipicephalus; species Rhipicephalus annulatus. The sequence continues at coordinate 253,281 of WOVY01002972.1, read as the reverse complement.
TCCTACGCCCAAAGCCAGAGGCTCTCAGCGCACTCTCGCTAACCCGCTGAGTAGATGACTGCTGATGACCGGCCCATCAGCTTTAGCTGCCATCGTGTTGGTCACATGGACCGCTATGGCAATAGCTGGTGGTATTGGCATCAGCCTTCCTATGGCTACAATTATCGCGCACAGGCAGATGATGGCCACTTCGTGACTCGCCACGAGTCACATCGGCCAGCCGGTGGTGACGGTTCGTCGACGGTGCGTTGTGTGTCACCATCCCTTTCCGGCCACCAGTCCCGCTCAGCGGTGTCTCGTCGCCCATCATCGCGCTCACCCCCATTTCGCTGTCCTTATTCGCCAACTCCACATCTGGCTCGGGAAAACTAGATAATGCAGATCCCAGAGCTGATGCTGCATCAACGATTCGTCAGCCAAATCCTCTGACTATGCCAACACGATGCAACATTAGGGTCGAGAGCTGGGCTAGTTGGTGAGACATCATTTAACCATATGGTGTAGTAGCGCAATTTTCACGGGGACGAAGAGGACAAGAACACACGACACTCGCTACACTCGCAACTAATTTTATTTCAGAAGCAGCACTTCATATATAGCCCATAACCCTAGCGACACAGAAAAGAACTACGAACATTGAATCATTGCCAACAGAAGCTTTTGCGCAGACTCAAGCGATAGTACACGGCAGTTACGCTTATACTTTAAGATGACATAACCTAAAGTGTAAGCGTAACTGCCGTGTACTATCGCTTGAGTCTGCGCAAAAGCTTCTGTTGGCAATGATTCAATGTTCGTAGTTCTTTTCTGTGTCGCTAGGGTTATGGGTTATATATGAAGTGCTGCTTCTGAAATAAAATTAGTTGCGAGTGTAGCGAGTGTCGTGTGTTCTTGTCCTCTTCGTCCCCGTGAAAATTGCGCTACTACACCATATGGTTAAATGACGATGCAACATCATAGACGTTAAAGTAGATGATGAAGTTGTTGTTGCCGTTGTAGACAACAGGTCCCTGATTCCGGTGATTAACTCGAGCTTCGCCACCGCCTTAAAAAGGTTTCAACACCGCCCACAGTGCCGCTCATCCAAGTCGCCGACAGTGGAACTTTTCCTGTGCTTGGGATGTGCTCCGAACGAGTTTGTGTTGCTGACCGCTCCACAACTGTGCTTTTTTGCTGTGCTCGAGAGGTGCTCTCATGAACTCATCCTAGGCATGGACTTTTTTTTACGCACTCTGTCTTAATTGACTGTGAAATAGGCTAGCTTCAGCTTGACCTACCTTATTGTTGTGACACACCAACTACACCTCAACCACGTTTGTGTTCTATCGAGCACGTTCGCCTAGTGCCACAAGCCGTTACCTATGTAACCATGATGTCTTTTCCTCTGGTACCGGACGGCGATTATGTGCTGGCACAGATTTCAGACGTGTTATTAGACAGAAATGTTGCCTTGCCTCATACTCTGTTGACGATTACGAATAATGTGGCGTCGTTACCCATACTGAACTTCAGCTGGTGCGCTCAAGTTGTTCCAGATGACATGACTCAAGCCAACGTTATTTCAATCAGTGAACATTCTGTTTCTGCATTCATTGCAGATGCTTCTTCGCCCATTACTGCAACCTCGTCACAGAGCTACACTGATGCCAGCTTTGCCAAGTTGATCGTGCCAGACCTCGTTCCAGCACAGGCAGCCGACCTCCGGCATATCTTGGCATCCTTCGGGGACATCTTCGACTTTGGCGACAGCCCCTTAGGTCAGACGTCACTTGTTACTCACAGGATCAACACTGGAGACGCCCACCCAATCCGACGACTTCCTTATCGCGTGTCACATGCAGAGCGACAAGTCATCCAACGTGAAGTTGATAAAACGCTCACAAAAGACGTCAATGAACCAGCTTGCAGTCCATGGGCCTCACCACTCGTTCTAGTAAAAAAGAAGGATGGTAGCTGGCATTTCTATGTCAACAATCGTCATTTAAACAAGGTCACGCGCAAGGATGTCTACCCACTGCCACGGATTGACGATGCCTTCGACTGCCTGCATGGGTCTGCCTACTTCTCCTCTATCGACCTGCGTTCAGGATCCTGGCAGATTTTTGTCGACGAATTAGACCACGAAAAACTGTATTTGTTACGCCGGCTGCACTTTTCCAGTTTAAGGTAATACGCTTTGGCTTCAAAAGTCACCTTAGCCGTTTATCAGCTGTTATGGAAGTTTTCAGAAGGGCAGGCCTACAGCTCATCTCCTCCGAATGCCGTTTCGGCCGCCAAACAATCATTGTGCTAGGCCATCTTGTCAGTAATGAAGGCCTGCAACCCGATCTCGACAAAATTCGCGTCGTCAAAGATTTCCCCACACCACGCTCCACGAAAGATATACGGAGTTTTGTCGGCCTCTGTTTCTAATTCAGGCGTTTTGTCCACAACTTCGCCGACATTACCCCTGTTTTGACGCAGCTACTGAAGAAGAACGCCGTTTTCTTGGGGTCCCCAGCAAGCCAGTTGGTTTCGCCAACTTACTGCGTTGCTCACTTCCCCGCCCATTTTAGGTCATTTCAATCCTTCAGCGCCCAATGAAGTTCGCACCGACACCAGCGGACACGGTATTGGCGCCATCTTCGCCCAGCGGCAACGGGGTCAAAATCGTGTAATTGCCTACGCAAGTCGCCTCCTCTCCCCATTCGAGTGCAACTTTTCCATCACTGATTGCGAGTGCCTTGCCCTTGTATAGGCAGTTCGAAAATTCCGACCATACTTGTTCGGACGCTACTTTTCGGTCATCACGGATCCCCACGCCCTGTGCTGGTTGTCCACCCTCAGTGATCCTTCTGGACGGCTGGGTCGTTGGGCTTTAAAGCTACAGGAATATTGCTTTGAAGTGACCTACAGGTCTCGCCAAATTTACCAGGATGCCAACTGTATCTCGTCATCCCGTCGATCCTCCTGACTTGTGTGTGGAGGATTCTGATGCCTGTGTCTTCGCCATTTTCGATCTCACGGACATACTTAGAGAACAGCTCAGTGATGCGAACTTGCGGACTATGATACGCCGTCTAGCTTCTGACAGCTCAGATACTTCCCTTCACCTGTTCACGCTTCATGACAGAATTCTCTAACGTCGCAACACAAGCACTGAAGGCCCTGAATTTCTTCTGGTAGTTCCTGCTGCAACACTCCGTTTCACTGTGCTCGAACAACTTCAAGATGCCCTAACTGCTTGCTATATCTCGGAGCAGCTCGCACGTATCACCACGTACGGCGTCGATTCTTTTGGCCCGGCCTTTACCGCTCTGTGCGCCGATACGATGCGTCTTCTGAGTCTTGCCAGCGCCTCAAGCATCCTTCATTGACCCCACCTGGTCCACTTCAGCCTATCGACATTTCAACAGACCCATTCTACCACATAGGCCTCAATCTCATTGGTCAATTTCCAACGTCTCTCAGTGGGAATAAGTGGGTAGTGGTGGCAACAGACTACGCGACACGCTTTGCCAACACGCGAGCGCTACCAACAAGCTGTGCTACTGATGACGCGGACTTTCTCTTTCGCGACGTTATTCTGCACCTTGGGGTGCCACGTCAACTGCTGACCGACCGGGGTCGTTCATCTCTCTCTAAGGTCGTGGACGACATTCTTCGCTCGTGTTCCACACGTCATAAACTCACCACTGCCTACCACCCGCAAAAAAATGGACTCACTGAATGCCTTAACCGCACACTGACGACAATGCTATCGATATATGTCTCCGCATATAATCATGCTTGGGATGCCACTTTGCCTTACGTGACGTTTGCGTACACTCATCACGACATGACACCGCTGGCTTTTCTTTCATCTATCTCTTGTACGGCCGTCAGCCCACTTTGATTTTTGACACTCTTCTGCCGTCGCATACTGACACTCTTACCGAGTACGCTCGCGATGCAACTACTCAAGCTCGAGCAGCCCGTCAGATAGCCCGGGATCACCTTTTTTCCTCGCAACTATCTCAAAAGGATCGCTATGACAGCCGTCACAGAGCTGCGTCTTACTCCCCAGAATTGTTTGTATTGCTCTAGACTCCCTCCCGTCACGTTAGCATGTCCTCGAAGTTCCTCACTCGCTACAACGGGCCTTACAAAGTCTTGCGCCAACCGACTGAAGTTACTTATGAGATCGCCCTCTTGGACAAGCCATCCTCATTGTCTCTGCCATCCACTGATACTGTACACGTCTTCCGCCTTAAGCCGTACTTCTCTGCTCAGGATCGCATGCTTTCTTAAGCGCCGAGACGGCGCTTTTATCGGCGGCGGCTCTACGATACAAGTCATCATCAACATCAACGAATGCACCATAAAGGCGACGAAGATGACGATTGAACAAAAGCTCGTGTGGTTGCTGCCGCTCCGCTATCTTTCTTCAAGGACACTGTGTACTCCGTGTACTATCTGTAAATATATTTCTACCCTATGCCTACTCTCATCCTAGGGCAATTTTGTTCCACATAAACGTACGTATTAGCCTGCCTTAAAACTACGCATTGAAATGGTGCTGATTTCGCATGACGTAATCATTCCATGCTTGTCAGCGTGTCTTCAATAACTTTTTTGTGCGCTCATGAAACCGCGTACGCCGTTTCCGGATCACTAAGATTTTTGAGCGACGTGGTTTTTCTATTTACAATTTGTCTCAGAAAAGTCCACACGGCCGTCTCAGTTCTCACTCAGTCCGCACGGCCTCAGTCCGCATGGCCGCGCATATGCGCAGTGAGTGTTTCGGGGACTTGGCTTTGTTCGTCTGTCCAGAAAGTAACGACGAGACGACAAGACACAGGTTCAACAACGTTGGGTGCATGCGCATGCAACAAGGTACAGATGCTGGGAATATCTAAAAAGCAACATTTTAGGACGTTAAACCCCACATATCAAAAGCAACGTTGTCTTCTTTTAACGGTATGTCATGTTCAAAAATGTTGGTAAAGTTCAGAATAAACGTAGTTAAGCATAGTTACTGGAACTCGTGCGAAAGTAGAACAATGACAGCGTGCACAGGTCGCTAGAAAAAGCTACCAGCATCGCTTTCGATTTTCAGCGTTGCTAGACAAAAGGGCAAGGTCATGTTCAGAACCTTTCAGATAAAAAATACTGCTTACAAAATAACTAAGTGCTTTTGGGTTTAACTATGGCAGCTATGAACGCTACCAAGGGTTAGCTTTCTTTCGTGCCGGAAAAAACTGGGTCGAAAAAAATTCGTTGTCTTTCTCTTTAAAATAGCAATATAGTGATATGTGTAATCCTCAAGGCCACGAATATATGATACGCATACGTAACATTTTACATGCACGAAACCTGTAATAATATTAACATTGCTGATATAAACTTTTGTGCTTCTTTATTCTACATACTGGTATCTCTTAGCCGCTTCGCAAGAGCAGGAGACCATACGATGGAGATCATTCTGCAGAGTGTTTGTTCTTGTTTTACGCAAGGCCGCACCCTACCTATTGCCATGACTTTCTTAGAATCGTTGAGTGTTATGAACCCTGAATCTTTTTCCCCAGTTTGATGTTTGTCCTGATCACGCCGGACATCGCTGAGACTGGCTGTGACCGAGCAATGCTTTGGAATGATTCGCTTAGCCTGGTAAGTAATTGATTGTTTTCTAAATCCAGAATCAAAAGTGCAAGTAACAGGTACATCATCTCTTATTCGATCATGCATAGATTAACCCTAATAAATTTTGCTGAGCATTCCTCCAAAGACCTAGCCAGAAGCCGAAGTGTCTAATAAAAACACAACTTGTACAAATATGTAATTGCTATGTGTAACGACAGGTTTGGTTCGTCCCGTTTGCACGCATGCGTACAGTGACGACCCTTGTCGGCAGCGAGCTCAGGCACGCAGGTAGCTCGTTCCACGTGCGGTCTCCGGAAGAGGCAAGGCCTCCATTGGGCTTCATGTTTGTACACGGCCTTCAACCGTCCCAGATGGCGGCAGCGATCAGGAACTCATCGTCCGTGTCTCGCACGCCGACGTAGTAAGGACCGTGCCTGGTGTAGATAGCCCCAGACAGTTACGTCTGCTTTCGGACCTCGATCACCATGAAACAGACAGGAGGAGCTCCGCGGACGGTGCCCTGTTCTAGCGTGTCCCAGCTGGAGCCATTGTAAGGACCACCAGGCGACCACCAGGCCACCTGCAAGCATGGCCAGGAAGCCTCCAAAGACAGCGCTTTGGTCCAGCGGGCCCTTCGGCTACGCCTTGCTCGGCTCCCTGCACGTTCCACACCCCTCTCTCTTATCTTTCTCTGTTTGCCTTTTATGCCGCTGCCGCAAGTGCCACTTGTCGCTGGCTCGCTCTCTTGTCACAATCGTCCAAACACCTAAAATTCCACTGAAAGGTCACCCACACAGGCAACCCCGCCGATGTCATCCAATCATTACACCTCTACATGTTACGACAAACCAGCCAAATTAAGTGTTGGCATTTCTTCTCTGCGTGAGCTTTCAGCAATAGATCAAACATTGTTGTAGCGGCATCGTTGTGAATAATGTGTGAGAGCACAGCACGACAGGATAGTGCTTCCATTACGTGGAACCAATAGAAGATCACAAAACCCCACTTGCTGACCAAAGAGCAACCACGGGTGCAAAGATAGCTGCTCGAAGAATGGCCGCGAATCGGTGCGCCCAAATCATCAATCCCACCACAACGCGCAGTACATGCTAGAGGCCATCTCGTGAGCCGGGAGTTCGAAGTGCGTTGTCCCTATTTAATGACGTCCCGTAATGTTCATAGAATAGACTGATTTGTTTGGGGTTTCGCAAATACACGCAAGCTGTTCTCCAGTCCTATTTTTTCCGTAGTTTTGTAGGATACACCGATAAAGCTGTCATTTGGTTTATTATAGCACATAGCAGGTCACAAATTATAACAATATGTAGACTTTTGCGTGGCAAAATCACGATATCATGATAGGAGCCGTAGTGGGTGGCTGATTGTCTATTGAAAAACATCCACCATAGTAATGGTGGATTTCACCATCCGCCATTGTAGTATATTAAGCTAATAAAATTATTGGTGGTACAGTGGTCTATGGTGGCGTATGGTGGATGATGGAGTGCAGGCAATGCTGGAGTGCGAAACAGTGTCAGAACCACCGCGATGAGCTGACACACACACACACACCCACACACACACACGCACGCGCGCGCGCGCGCGCACGCACGCACGCACATTCACACACACACACACACACACACACACACACACGCACGCACGCACACACACACACACACACCTGAACACCACTTACCCACTACGGCATGCAGACTTTGCAATGTTCACTGTATAATGACTAGTCAGCATAGTAACTGACCATTGAACTTAAATTTTTGCTGTCGCATCCTTGAAATACATAGAATATGCGCCTGCTTTTGATATTTGTACATTTAATAAACACAAACAAGTGCTGCCTGTAACAATTGCGCGCTTCGATAATGGGAACAGCGCTATGTGTTTTTTTACAATTCACAACCGCAAATAATCGAGCGAACTGCAAATAGGCTGATAAGTACGTAGAGTTCAACGGTGGTTACTGTCAAGTTTGTTATTCGTTTCTCGCTCATTGGAAAGAGCAACATCTGCAAAATATTTATATCACGTACACACTATTCGATAGATACACGCACATAATTAAATGAGTATTGTGATGTTTTTCGCGCAACGTACAGCACAGTAATGCCAGCACACAGCTGGAGCTCTATTGTTAGCAACAACTACACAACGACTTGGCCGAAACCAATGCAGTGCGCAGGAAGCATTATGCAATCATACTGGTTCATTAAGGAAACGAATCGACAAGTCCGCGTTCTCGCATAAGAGCCAGAAAAATAGCGCCGATGCGACCGGCGGCTGCCAGTGAGCGGAGGCGTACATTTGCTGAAAGTGCGGAACCGTATCGCAAAGATCTTCGTCGCTTCTTGCGCGGGCACCGTAAACCATCAAAATGCTTCGTTTAGGGTAATTTAACCCAAGGCTGAGTTATATGTAATTTTTACTCGGTAGATTTGGGTATTAAACCCAGAAGCGCCGATGACACTCGTACGGGCTTGATCAGTAGGCCCAATTTTTGGCATAAATTTTGGTGATAGAGCAGAAGTGTGGAAGTCACACTCGTCGGGGTTTTCGAAAGGGAAAAGTATGTGCATTTTAGCGTAACACGCACTTTGTTAACTTGAAAGTACGCCTCAAGTAAGTTAATGTGCGAAAATTGCCAGTGTGGCGTTTCTAGCGTTGCACCGTCAAGAGGAGGCTGAATTCTGGTCTACAGTTGAAAGAGGCAATTGCCACCCAGAGCTCATTTATTTCTCGACAACTGCACGGTGGTGTATCAAATTCACTTTCTGTGTTCAGGCCTCTAGTCTTCTAAACTTCACAAGAAAGCAACACGTGACGCATGTGAAACTGAAGTAGTACCTGAATGAAATGCTAACATTCACGACCAACTTCTACACTCCACAAAAATTGAGGTGTTGTTGACAAATGAGAAAAAAAACGTGCGAGAAAGCGTAATGAGCGGCATTGGTTACTTCCGACCGTAAACATATTTCTCTGCGCACTCCAGACTGAAACACTACAAAGGGGTGAGTTCACTTATGTGCTTGTTCTTCATGCCACGGTGATTTACCAAGCTTCCATTACGCCACCTTTTACCAGCTTATTCACCAAGCCACCCACCAAACACGTTTTTCATCGCCATCATCAGCCGGCGCTTTACAGTGTTATCACCACCGGCTTGCCACGACCACCATATTTTGCCACCATTTTTTACTGTCGCCGTCCACAGCCATAATGACCAGTACCGCTCCCACCATATCCACTATTATTTCCTCTATATAGATGCATGATTGTTTCCAGCATATTCACGAACAATGCCAGCATCCATTAAGTCCGGGTTTTCAATAGGGCTTCTACCATTCATTTTATATCATGCATGCTTATCAAACACAGTATTAAAAATTCAGAGTATTTGAGTGCCTACATGAAATAAATTGATACGTACCATTGTGCAAAAATGCACGCGTACTGACATTGTGTCACATTTCAGAGAGTCGCAAGGGAAGTGAATTCTGCTCTCACCGTGCATGTGGCCCTTGGGAGCAGCTCAGCTCTCTACGACGTCGCTAACGGATGCAAAGTGCAAGTAAAAGCTGATAGAATAGCCAGGGTAAGATTTTATTATTTCAAGTTTTCACCAACGAGATCGTACGGCACCTATTGATACTCAAAGAGAGACCATGTCTATGATTTACGCTAATGTTAGGAGGGAAAGCTTCAGAGCGGTATTCATTGTGACTTAGCACTCCACACTGCGGATGCATGCTCATGACATTGTAGCAGTTTAGCTAGCACACATAAGGTGGTTTTATTAATAATAAGCAAATAACAGGATTCGGTTAGTACTAAAACATTTTTAGATTTTCCTATTGATGCAACCAATCTGGTTCTTGGACAATTGAAGTAGGCTTCCCTAAACCGTCCTATGGAAAGAAGAATGCAAGAACATATACGCGCCACAAGCGATAGGGCTGGGATACCTGAATCTATTGCCTTTAAACTTGTGAACTCTATCTTCGCACTAAATGTGAGTGCGCACATCTCTGCACATTCTACGCGTCAAAGTTGTGCAGCTATTATTCGCTGTCTTTGTGCCAGTCAAAACTCACAGTGCACAAGAAAACTTGATCACTGTTGATTACAATCATCAAGAAAACTATCGTTCATTGCTGCTAGAAGTTTAGCCAAACTTGCAGAAACTTCAAGCTCTGTCCCAATAGTACAGTAAGTGACGTGGTAGCAAGCGTGTGAACTTAACAGGAGAATATTGTCATGGTTATTAACCGTAAACATGTCCAGGTTCTCCGCAATTGAAACACAGTGGACGGCGGTCGACGGTGCACCACAGATTCGTCTTGCGAACGAATGGTCGACTGGTAGGCACCCTCGGCGACCAAGTTGCAAGTGTCGGCGGAGGGTAGAAAGGCGGGTAAAACGGAGTTTCAGTAGCTGCGTTATATTGCGGAGTCGTCGTCGTTGGTGGTGGTGGCGGCGGCGGTGGGTTGTAGACTAATGCCGTCGGCGCGTTGTAGAAATGAGCCAGTGCAGACGAGTTGTGCGGCACTGGCGATGGACGACGGGTGGCTGCCGCATAGTTAATAGATCGCTGGGCAGGTAGTGATTCGGGCTGCGAAAATGCTTGCCTGATTTCCTGCCTCAAAACTTCTCCAACTGAAGCCACCGCCCGTACTTGTGGAGTCCCAAGGAAGCTGCGGATCTCCTCACGAACAACCTCGCCGAAAAGCTGACGCAGAGAATCGTCACAGCCGGCCGTCAGAGCAGACACGCTGATTGAGGCACCGTTGGGTCGGTCGTAATAGCGACACCGTTGCTGCAGTGCGCGCTCGATAGCTGTAGCCTCTTTGACGAATTCTGCAGCAGTCGTGGGAGAATTGCGGAGAAAGCCGGCAAAAATCTGTTCATTGACGCCTCGCATCAAATGACGGAGGTTCTTGGCTTCAGGCATATAAGGGTCAGCCCGTCCAATTAGGCGCGTCATGTCCTCCGCAAGCATGGCGACACTTTCACTTGGTTTCTGGAACCGAGACTTGATGAGTTGCTGAGCAAAGTCACGGCGGTCGTTGTTTGCAAAGGTGCTGATAATTTGCTGCCGAAATTCATCCCATGAAGACAGCGTTGCCTCGTGGTTTTCTGACCATGTACGAGCGCTGTCTGCTAAAGCAAAGTAGGCGCGTGAAAGCTTTAGCTCGGTGGTCCAGCGGTTTGCCTTAGCAACTCGCTCATACTGGGCTAACCAGTCCTCGACGTCTTCGTACGCCTCACCATAGAATGTCTCCGGAATCTGATGCTGCTCAAAAGTCAGCTGGGAAGCACCTGCAGTTGCCATTTCTCCAGGCGGAGTGCTTTGCCGGGAAAGTTCCAGGGGAATCACCTCAGGACTAAGGCCTCGCTGTCGGCGACTGTAGCGGTGGAAAGGGGTATCCACTGAAGGAATGGGTTCCGGTGTCGGAATTGAAGTGCGGGACTGCGGAAGAGTCCCGAGCATCAGTTGTAGAAGCCGAGCACCTCTACCAGTGTCGCAACGTGCAAAGAACAGGACACAAGGCTTCCTTTCGACGTTAACAGCAAGGCTCTATTCCCATACAAAAACAAAGCGCAAGAGCAGACGCAACACGTCATATTCCTCGAAAACGCCAGAGACTGCCACTCGTGTTGCTGGCTTCTTCGTTCTTTTGTGTTTACGGCTAATAACCATGACATAGCCCGTGTAATAACCGACCTGTCTCGTATGAACCAGAACAGAAAGTTTGGATCTGGACTCCAGTTCGCCATCGTGGCCTCTTGGAGAAACTCTTGAGACGGTACTTTGGACCGTATAAAGTTCTGCGTTGTCTCAGTGATGTTAACTATGAGGTGATTCCCAAGAGTCCACATTGTTCAAGACGTCAAAGACATGTACCAGAAGTGTGGTTCAGATGAAACCTTATTTGTCCGAATGAACCCGTGGCCTGCCAGTGACTACAAAGCCTTCCGCCATGATGATGAAGCATCGGGGCGATGCCTCTTGAGAGGGAGGCTAATGTCACGGTTATTAGCCGTAAACACAAAAGGACGAAGAAGTCAGCATCACGAGCGGCAGTCTCTGGCGTTTTCGAGGAAGAGGACGTTGCGCGTCTGCTCTTGCGCTTTGTTTTTGTATGTGAATAGAGCCTTGCTGTTAACGTCGAAAGAAAGGCTTGTGTCCTGTTCTTTGCACGTTGCGACAATATTTTTGTTGAAAAATTCACAGAAAACAAAAGTTTTGAAAACACCAAAAACGTGACCTTGGTATTTTTTCTCATAAAAAATCACGCTGGATATATTTTGTACATCTTGTAAACAATATGTAGCCCAAGTAGACGAGGATCACGAAAGAAACCCTGTGGAATAGTATTAGAGCACAACTGCTCTAAAATTCCTCATGCAGAACAGCTATGCTTGCAAACATGTTGTACTTCGGTTGAGCACTTCACGCATGGACAAACCAAAACCTTGCTACGGCACTCCAAAATTCATTCTTAGTATGGAGTCATTCGCTGGATTTCTCGCCGACCAGTCGTGCCCCCGCGATCTCTGATGACAGCGCAACTCTGGCCGACTGACTCGCCCTACGCCATCTCCTGTCACCGACAAGAGCTCTCGCCGAGTGGTGCCCCGTCCTCGAACCCCTGCGATTGTGTCCATCTTTGCTATCTTCTCTTTACTTCGATATGTGGCTGTCCCTGCACCACCCTTTCTCCTTCCTCCTCTCTCTATCTTTATACATTTACATCCTATCCTTTTAATACCTCGTTACCCCATTTCTCGTGAGCTACTGTTGAGGTGTCGCACAATGATGCAGACAGTTACGGCGTCCACTTTTATCTTCTTTTCAGTGAAGAGTCACATCTCACTCCCGGTACATCTGGTTCACGGCGACGATTCTTGTGTCTTCAAGGCCGCAGCAGTACGCATAGAGATCACTGTGCTAGCCCCACCAGAGCAGGGGGAACAGGCCGTCTCAAGAAGACGGTACATGCTCTTCTGCACCGGTCACTCAGCGAGATAACGAGTTGAAACGTCATGTGAGCCGTTCTGACCCAGTCGTTCAGGCTTCACATGCTGAAATAGGACCTTAGCTGGTGGGAGTGTGATGAATTGGGCTGGCGGCTGAACCTATGAACCAGCCACTCAGCAACGTAGCTCTATCGAGAGCTACGCACCTCACGTATGGCTAATCCATGCGTCATGCTCCCACGAAGTGAAACCTCATGAGCTACCGCTGCTTCATTTTGCGCCAAGCGTGGCACATTGAGGCGTCATTTCCTGTCACCGACAAGAGCTCTCGCCAAGTGGTGCCCCGTCCTCGAACCCCTGCGATTGTGTCCATCTTTGCTATCTTCTCTTTACTTCGACATGTGGCTGTCCCTGCACCACCCTTTCTTCTTCCTCCTCTCTCTATCTTTATACATTTACATCCTATCCTTTTAATACCTCGTTACCCCATTTCTCGTGAGCTACTGTTAAGGTGTTGCACAATGATGCAGACAATTACGGCGTCCACTTTTATTTTATTTTCAGTGAAGAGTCACATCTCACTCCCGGTACATCTGGTTCACGGCGACGATTCGTTGTGTCTTCAAGGTCGCAGCAGTACGCATAGAGATCACTGTGCTAGCCCCACCAGAGCAGGGGGAACAAGCCGTCTCAAGAAGACGGTACATGCTCTTCTGCACCGGTCACTCAGCGAGATAACGAGTTGAAACGTCATTTGAGCCGTTCTGACCCAGTCGTTCAGGCTTCACATGCTGAAATAGGACCTTAGCTGGTGGGAGTGTGATGAATTGGGCTGGCGGCTGAACCTATGAACCAGCCACTCAGCAACGTAGCTCTGTCGAGAGCTACGCACCTCAAGTATGGCTAATCCACGCGTCATGTTCCCACGAAGTGAAACCTCATGAGCTACCGCTGCTTCATTTTGCGCCAAGCGTGGCACATTGAGGCGAAAAACACTTCCGCTCAGTGACCACACAACACACTACCTTGATTTTCGGCTTTAGTTTTCTCTTACATGAGCCCAACAATGTTGAACCCTGCCTACCGACCACACTTCCAGTTTTTATAGAGCGCTATAACACGATGTCTGAAATATTTTCGCTTATTGCGTCAACGTTAGACCAATTTAGTATACACAAAGCTAGCGAAACAGCCGCGAGCGCATCATGAGCATAGCACGAAATTAGGTATACTTGAAGCTAGCGAAATAGCAACGAGTGCATCATGAGCGTGGCATGTAGTCATGTTATTACATGGCACACATTTCATAATTATTGTGTTGGCACCTGTTCCATACCTTTGTCTTCCGTTCACGTCACGTAATACCAAACTTGGTATACGTGAAGCTCGCGAGACAGCCGTGAGCGCATCATGAGTGTACAATATAGTCCTGACTTACTTGACATGCATGTCAGAATTTTCACGTTCACATCTGTCACAAGGGTTCGCCATCGAGTCATGTCATGCTACACCAGTTTTGCAATATGCCATGTAAACTAAACCACCGCAAGGTAAGCAAGACCGTGAAATATAAATCATGACATTAATCATATACACTTCAAGACCCTCATGTTATGACTAGTCATGTTCGTCATACAATCATGTTATTTTATACTAAATTTGGTACCGATACCATTATTGAAACTTCCAAGAGAGCTAAAAGTTGTAGGCGGCTAGTTCGATCGATCAATCGATCGATCGATAGATAGATAGATAGATAGATAGATAGATAGATTTATGTAGGGTTTAACGTCCTAAAACCACCATATGATTATGAGAGATGCCGTAGTGAACGGCTCCATCGGAAATGCAGCCGCCGCAGCCGGGATTCAATCCCGCGACCTGTGGTTCAGTAGCCTCGTACCTTAGGCACTAGACCACCGCGGTAGGGCAAGTGGGTAGATAGGTAAGGAACTTTGCGGAGATACCAGGGTGCCAGGATAATTGGCGAAACATAATAGCCGTGCCTCCAGAGATTTTGTTCAAATGTTTGAAGATGACCGATTAAAAACAATTGTAAAACAATTTACTTCATGGAGTGCTTTCATGGTACAAAATTCTTTGTTATTGGTATCCAACCTCGTCAACAACGGTGTGATAAAGTGGATGGCTTGGTAGCCTTGTAAAGCTCTAGATGCACAACTGACTTTTTGTCATGAACACCTATTTTCTACCCCAACACCACTTTTTTTCCTGATTTCTAATAATGCTCAAGTGCAGCATTGAATATTCTCCCATGGCCATGCCATATAACGCCATTGGAAAGCCTTCCGGTAATTTACCAAGCAAATTTTCTTATTGTGAATGCTGATTTAGTAGCTCCATCGGACGGCTCTAGCAATCCGTGATCAACGCATAACCAACTAAAGAGGCACAGTATCACCATCTAGCGCTTGTCAGTTACATTTCAATTTGTGTGTTCACAGTTCAGAAATCACTTAACTGCTGCAACGTTTACAAAGGAGGCAATCTCGGCACACTGATAGTCCATGTTTATGAACGGTAAAGTTGCACTGAAGGCGCATACACAACAAATGAACACATGGACACACATAGCGCAGCTTGTAATAGTTCAATCTGAGGGCAAAACACGAGCACTTCTGCCACACAAGGACATCACTGGGCAACATCACGGACACCAAGAAAAACATTTTTTTTGTAATCCTGATAGACGTCATGCTTACGCACTTGCTACCCTCACTTATAATCCCCCCCCCCCCACCTCATTGGAGTTGTGCGAAAGGCGATTCCTACTTGCAACCACTTTTCAGCATGTGTCGAACAAAAGTACACAACTGTACTTCTTAAAGTGCATTGCTAGGAAACCGCACGTGAACTTCACAGATGGCGCATGATGCAGTGCATTGTCTGACGCTCGTTTGCGTTCACAGTAACGTCTGACAAAGTGGTTGGTGCCGGAATGATCAGCTGCGTGAACACAAGCTGGTCTCAGTGCTTGAAACATCATAGGCGGTTTTCTAGAAATGCATGGTATTTTTAAACATACAGATTGGTGGGAGTGAATAGGTTTCAGGGTACATGCGAAATTATGGAGATGGGCATGCTGAAAGAATGGTGACATGTGTATTAGCATGCCATCTGTCATGTTGATAAAGAAAGACTTCATTTTCTTGATGTCCATAATATTGCCTAGTAATGTTCTTGTCACCTCAATGCAGATGATGTGTTCATGTTTTTGCTATTTAAATAGTCTTCTAATAAGAAACTAAACCGCTGAATATGGCTCTATGTGTGCGCCTATGCGTTCATTCGTTGTATGTTCGTCTCTTGTGAGCTTTTACTATTATTAATCATGCTGTAACACCACACTTAACTATCTAGAAACTGGTAGTATGTCACCAGGTAGCATGTCGAATGCGAATGATATTCATCCAGGAACACACGGTTAGGTCGATGACGTCAGGTGTAGTGATAAAATTTAGTAAAGAGGTACTGAATTCTGGCTCACTTTTCACACTTGTGTGAAAGTGATCGGCGATTCTACTCTATATACTTTATTCGCCGACTATGTGTGTTGGCCGGTCGTTATGCCGTCAAAGACTTCACCAAGGCGTACTGGTACTTAAATTATAATAAAAGTATAGGAAATTTTCACTCTTCTTGTGAATTTTAATTTTCAGAATTGTGGAATTCCCTCTGCATCTCAGTTCATGTGCTTCGGAGACAGGTACAGCTACGAAACCAACGAGACGCTACATCACCTGGTGAGTGAGTGGTTTATAAGAGCAATAGGGTATCGAATAGCTGGCGCTAATTTTAGTGTGGCCCTATGAGCTGCTGTTCGATCGATATGTGGGGTTGTATGAGCTGCTGTTGGAAAAAGGTATGTTAACAGTAGGTTTGTTTCGATTGCTTTTTATTTCCCACTTCGCGCTGTGTTTTGGCACACGCGCATGCATATTGTGCTTCCTAATGAACATGCACCCAAAAGTATCAGCCTAATGAGACTGCCCATGCTTTTGTGGTGTACTATATTATTACATAGGCAGGAGTAAGGTAAGACAACAGTCTGGTGAAAACTTTGTAAACAAGGAATGTTTTCGAGCCAACCTTTAGATAGTACTAGTCACCTTCAAGGCAGCAAGAGCCTTCCTCAGCGGGAGCATGTATATGCTTCACGCCCTTGTCCACCTAAAGAATAACAAAGAGGAGGCAACTGGGAAAACAGTTGGGGGTAGAAGAGGGACCAGTGTACCACATTGGGTGGGTCAAAAGAAAATAGGAATGCCCATAAAACGAAAAAAATTGTTTCAACGCTCCGTCATAGAAATCAGCAAAACACGAAAGTAAAACGTGTCCATACAGAAGTAGATTAATGTTTACTGTACATTCATATTGTCTTGTAATATCTGATATTGATATGATATTGTCTTGTAATATTGTCTTGTAAAGTAACTTCGCGGCGA
This sequence comes from Rhipicephalus annulatus, assembly GCA_013436015.1. Taxonomy (NCBI): domain Eukaryota; kingdom Metazoa; phylum Arthropoda; class Arachnida; order Ixodida; family Ixodidae; genus Rhipicephalus; species Rhipicephalus annulatus. The sequence goes on along the minus strand of WOVY01002972.1, from coordinate 236,215 downwards.
ACGACCCACTGATGACGGAGTAGTCGGCTCCAGTATCGACGAGAGCGGTCACACTGTGGCCGTCGATAAGAGCTTCGAGGTCGCTAATTCGCCGTCTCGCATTATAGTTAGGGCATGGCGTCGGGTCACGGCTGCGTCGGCTTGTTCCGCTGCTGTTATGTTGCGTCGTCAGGTCACCTTCGGTAAGTGAGGTTTTGCCCTCAGTGCTTTGCCTGGTTGGCGTTGTGTTCGGAAAGCTCCGTCATGGCGGCGTCGTCATCGGAGGATCTACGGTAGTTCGTCGCACAGCAACCGCACCTCCATCAGTTGCTGCCCTTAGTTTCCCGGATACGGGCTAGGAGACCAGCCCCGCGTTGGGCCAGAGTACTGCCGGGGGTGCGGTGACATGCGGTGGCTGGGCGACGGCGAACGGGAAGGACTTTGTGGTGTCCATTGAGTTCCTGTCAGGTAGTCGGCCATGTCACGTGGCGTTCTCCTGGCTGTGGACGCGGTGCATTGACGGTGAAGCCAGGCAGTTTCATCTGTCAGTACTGGCAACGGCGGTATGTGTGCCCAGCCTCACCGCAGTGGTAGCAGAGCGGGTGGTGATCAGGGGTGCGCCAGACGTCAGTCTTCCTCGGCGCACTGCGCTGGGCCGCTGGCGAACGCTAGGACGTCGGTGGTGGCGGTGGTGGCGTCTGGCGACGGAAGCGCGATGGTGCAGCGTTTGGGAGAGCGCGTGGAAGAGGGGCGTGGCGGCGGGCTGCAGCAGCATAGCCAATGGCTTGCAGCTGAGGCTCTTGAGGCTAAGGAACGCCCAGCGATTGCTGGATCTCCTGGCGTGCGACGTCCACGATGGATTCCACGTGAAGCTGCGCTGAAGAAAGTAAGTTTTGCAGCTCTTCTTGCACGATCACTCGGATTGTCTCACGCAAGTCAGTGGTTCCAAGCGCTTGAATGCCGGCGTAGCTGGTAGACGAGAAGCTACGGTTATATTGCCACGAGTGCATCTCGAGCGTCTTCTCTATCGTAGATGCTTCTGAAATGGATTCGGCGATCGTCTTTGGCGGGTTTCTTTTCAGCCCGGCAAAGAGTTCCTGCTTTACTCCTCGCATGAGCAGACGGACCTTCTTCTCGTCGGACACGTCAAAGTGAGCGTGGCGGAAAAGTTTAATCATATCTTCAGTGGATAGCACCATGTTTTCGTTTGGCATCGGCATGTGGGTTTCAAGAAGAGCTGCGGCCTTCTCTTGCGCGACACACTTGCAAACGTGACGAGGAATATGGCGCAAAAGACGTCCCGTGTTGTAAGGCTTCGCTCTTTATTCTCGAACCAGGTCCGAGCAGCACCATCTGAGGCGAAATACGCATGCCGGAGCATGTCATCGTCTGTCCAGTCATTGAAGGCGGCGATGCGGTTGAACCTTTCGATCCAGCTTTCCGGGTCTTCCAATGGTGAACCGCGGAAAGTTGGCGGCTCTTTGGGTTGCCGGAGTAGGAGTGGTGCAGGCTGCACGGGGGCGGGCATTGTTGCAGTAGTTGATGTCGGGATCAGAGTCTGCCTGGCTGCTTCCGGAAGGGGCCCGTACTCTGGTTGTAGTCCCCTCTTTCTGCAGCTTGGTCGCTGTTCAGGGTTAGCATCCGTGTCTTCTTCGACGCTTTGGCTGGGGTCGTGGCTTGAAGGAAGCGTCCGGTACATGGAAGAAACAGCACCTCCACCAGATGTCATGGGGTAGTGACGTGGCCGAAGACAGGAGACTTTGTGTTGGAATTCAACTGTTTATTTAGGCGAGCCTGTGCACTGTAAACGGAAAGTCCCATTATAGTAGCAGTCTTGGACTGGTAGCGGCAAACGGAGCGTCGGCCATCGATCAACTACTGACAAGCGGCGAAGTGCGTCGGCATTTATACTGTTGCGATCGAATGTTCTAGCGTTATCGCTGTCGGTGGCGTAGGTTCCAGAATAATCTGTACAGTTCGCAGAGTGGGCGTGATCTTCTCGAATTGATCTACTAAAGTCCGGAAGCTTCTGAAAAACTGTACGCGCGTTTTGCGCTGAAAATTGTGTAGGGTTTGTGGGCGATAACAAATCTTGAGAAATGGAACGTGGCAGTATCAGAGAGCTTGTGCAATGTATGTTGGTGTTACGACCGCTACAACACAGCTTAACGTGGATGCATCCACGATACCGCTTATCATACATCTCCATCTCGGCGACTGACATCCATCAATAATGAATAAACAAGTCCTTGTGGTCATAGGTGAGTGCGGAAACCGAGAAAGTGATGTGACAGCCAAAGAACTAGTTTTGTGGGAGAGCCATTGTGTGAATTCGGATGCGATTTGCCGTACGGCTGATCGTGCCAACATCCGCATCCGATGGGCGTCCGACAGCATGCGGCGACGATTTGCGCACCACACGTGCATCCCATCCAACTTGCTGAATGTAGCTGCGCAGCAGCCGTGCCGGTTTGGCGATCGCAGCCAATGGCAGCGCGGGAGCGTGACAAAGGATGGCCCAGGTGGGCGCCATCGCAAGTTTCTTCAGGGATAACAGAACTGCGTTTTCTGAAAACTCGACAAAGGCTCCAACCAAGGCCCAGTCTGCACAGCAATATGACGAACTATCAAGGCGTCGTAACCAGTGTCGGTTGCCGTAACCAAACAGCACAAAGTTCCAGGTGAACAGTCAGTCCCGCCCACCAGAGAAACTTCACGGAGAGTTCGCACCTATGTTACAGTGGTCCTGGCTGACCTCCACGATGCGGCTGATCCATTCACCTAAAACGCTGAAGGCAGCTCCGTACACTCGAGATCATGGCCGAGTGTGATCGCTAAGAGCACTACACTTCATCAATAATCTGCTAAAACAAAAGTGATCAGTAGGTCATCTTGTTGACTTGCGGGACGTTAGAGCATCGTGGTTTATGTGCCACCCATTTATTCCAATGCACGTGCACTTCTTCCGTGTCGACTTCTCCTACCATCGCCTTCTTCATATGTCACAATATTATATATGTATATAATGCCTGTTACCTAATACTTCATCTAAAGCGAACTCTCTCCTGTTCATTGTGCTGCAACTACATATTGACACATATGCAAACTCATTCATATCATGAACTCTAAATATCTAGAACGCTTTATCATCATCAGTTGTACAATGCACCTCAGCAGAAACCTTCGGAAATAGCGCAATAGCGGCATTACAACCGTGAGTGTCAATGCATATATTTGCCTTCTCTGTTTCGACTTTGTCACTAGCATGACTCACAGACATCATTGAAAATATTGCTGTTAAACTGCTGATTTGGTGTTTCTAGGGGCTGACGAACTCACTTGGCTTTTTTAATCCCTATTCACTTTTTCATAACTACTGCTTAGATTATGAACATGTATTCATTTTGATACTGCATTGACGTTCTTTTCATTGTATCTCACACTTTTGTTCTGTTGTGTATTGCCTTATCACTCAACGCTCTTACATCTAATTATATATATATATATATATATATATATATATATATATATATATATATATATATATATATATATAACAGCAACTTTTTGGCTGCAACCCAGTTCTCTTACTTGCAAAGCCTTTGCCCCGCAACGCAGGTCAGACTGATCACGATGAGTATGTACATGTCATAAGATGACGTGCAAGAATAATGCTCACACTTATTTTCCCCCCACACGTGAGCGGCCAGCCCGGACGCATCCTAGACGGAGACGGAACATCGAACGAGTGGCTTGAGACGTGATACGTGGACAGTCTCCAAACAACGTCAGCGACGATCCGAAGAAAGGTCGGTGGGAGTGACACGATAGTTCACTGGTGATGTTTGTTCATTGATTGTATAGGGTCTATTGAAGCGTGACTGAGACTTGTAGCACAATCCTGGAGTATGAATAGGCGCCCAAAGCAACACTTTATCCCTCGGACTGAACAAGACGTCATGATGAGAGCTGTCGTAACGTTGCTTTCGACCTTTCTGATTGGCTTCTGTATTCAGGCGAGCCCATCGCCGACATTCCTCGAGCCTTGTGATGAACTGCTCCGATACGGTTGCCGAGGCGTCAGTTGGCACATTTAGGAAAGAGACGTCGATGGTGAATGTCGGTGAACGGCCGTACACGAGGTAGAAAGTTGAATACCGATTAGTTTTTCGAACAGCAGTTTTATGGGCAAGCGTCATAAAAGGCAAAATTGTATCCCAGTTGTCGTGGTTTGGTGCGATGTACATCGATAGCATGGCTGTTAGTGTCCTATGAAATCTGTAAGCCCATTAGTTTGGGAGTGGCAGGCTGACGTTTTATGTACTGTGCCACGGATTGTGAGCAGGGTTTCGATTATTGTGGACAAGAACGTCTTGCCGGGATCACTCAGGAGGACGCGAGGCACACCGTGACGCAATACAATGACGTTGAGAAAGAAGTCTGCAACATCTGAAGCAGAAGTTGTGCGTAGTGCAGCAGTCTCTGCGTACCGTGTCAGGTGATCGACAGCCGTCACAATCCAACGATTACCTGCTGGCGTGATAGGGAGAGGTCCGAGTAGGTCTATGCCAACGATGGCGAAAGGAGTCTCGGAACATGGGATGGGTTGCAGAAGGTCAGCAAACGATCAAGATGCTGATAAAATGAAGAGGAGGAAATGACGATATCATCTAGATAACAGAGGCATTTTTTTCCATTTTAGGCCTCGTGGACCTGTGTCGATCATCAAAAGTGTAAGCATTATCCATACGCATCATCCAATATGTACATACTCAACATCGTCAGTCTGACCAGTGTTGTGGGGCAGCAGTCAAAACGCTTCCTTACACTCACACATATATATATATATATATATATATATATATATATATATATATATATATATATATATATATATTGCCACCTGGTGTTCTGTGCCAGAGAACGAAGAAGACGAAGACAAACAACCCGAGTCAGGGGAGACGTCCTTCGTCGTGTTTGAGATTTTGACAGTTGTGTCTCCGTGTGCGCGTGACAGTATATATATATATATATATATATATATATATATATATTTATATATAGCAGTAGCAAGCTGTCTCGTCTGCCTCGATGATGTCGTTGTATCGTCGCCTTCGGAATGTGCTCGAAGCCATTAGATCGGTCAATTCCACACTCAAGCTTGAGAAATGTCATTTCGGCTACGAAGCATTAAAGTTTCTTGGTCACTGGGTGACCGCCGTCGGTGTTAGGCAAGATCCTGAAATGACTGCTGCCGTCACCGCTTTTCAATCTCCAACTTACAAGAAAAGTCTTCGACGAATTTTGGGTCTATGCGCGTATTACCGGTGCTCAATGAAAATTTCTGCAACATTGCGAAGCCACTATTACGCCTTACGCGTAAGGACACACCATTTGTCTAGGCTGAAAAACAGCAGACTGCCTTTGCGAAACTACAGCACCGGCTCTCTTCCCCTCCCGTGCTCGGCCACTTCGATGATAATGCTGACACACAAGTACGCACTGATGCCAGCAATATTGGTCTTGGAGCTGATTTGGTACAAAGACAAGACGGCATTGAATGAGTAATAGCCTACGCAAGTCGCACACTGTCTCGCGCAGAATCAAACTATTCCTCATCGGAGAAAGAATGTCTCGCAGTCATTTGGGCCATTACAAAGTTTAGGCTATATCTCTATGGAAGACAATTTAAAGTGGTGACTGATCATCATGCATTGTGCTGGTTGACCAATGTACGATACCCTTCAGGACGATTAGCACGATGGAGTCTGCGCCTACAGGAATTTGATGTCACCATTTTGTATAAGTCAGGCGAAAAGCACGAAGATGCCGACATGGTTTCACGAGCACCCTTTCAATCCGCCAGTACAAGCGCAGAAGAAGACGGCGTCTTCGTGGCAACTCTCAGCGGGCCGGATCTGATGTGTCATCAATAAACTGACGCCGATCTAAGACTGATTATAGATCACTTAGAAGGTAGCGTCGTGCCTATTCCTCGTCTGATGTCACGAATGTTGCCATCATTTTGCCCACAAAATGGCATCTTATACAAAAGGAACACCGGTGCTGGTGACAGATCTCATCTTCTCGTAGTGCCTGAAGCCCTCCGTGATGACGTCTTATTAGCTTGCCACGACGAGCCCGAATCCGGCCACCTGGGCTACTCGAGGACTATAGATTGTGTGCGACAACTCTACTACTGGCCTAAAGTATGTGCCTGTGTCAAACGCTCCGTGAAGGAATGCAGTGAATGCCAGCGTCACAAGACACCGCACTTGAAACCTAGAGGCTATCTACAACCGATCGACCCACCACGTACACCGTTTGATCAAGTGCGAATGGACCTTTTAGGCCCGTTTTCTTTGTCTTCTTTCGGAAACAAATGGTTTATTGCCGCAACCGATTATTTGACGCGTTGTGCTGAGATGAAGGCATTGCCACGAGGGACCGCATCTGAAGTTGGCAATTGTTATGCATCAAATTGTCCTACGACATGGCGCCTCGTCATTTGTCATCACAGATCGAGGGACATCATTCACAGCGAAGCTCTTAGGTATCTTCAGGTTGAGTTACACATGCCATCGAAAGACCACTGCACATCACCCTCAGAGTAATGGTTTAATAGAAAAGCTAAACAAAGCGCTAGCCGACATGATCTCTATGTACATGGAAGTGCAGCACAAAGCGTGGGACGACATCCTGCCGTACGTAACATTCGCGTACAACACTACAACGCAGGACACTACCCGCTTCACACCATTTCGGCTCGTTTATGACCAAGATGTCAGAACTATGCTGGACACCATGATTCCGTGTCAGGACATCGACAAGCTCGACCAATTAGCCCCCGACATCAATGAGTACATTCAGCGCGCTGAGGAAACACGTCAACGGGCCCGTGTGAACATCAGAACTCAACAGTGTGCAGATGCACGGCGGTACATCATCCACCATCGAGAGGGTAATTATGAACCTGGTGACACAGTTTGGGTTTGGACACCCGTTAGGTGGCGAGGTCTCCGTGAGAAACTCTTAAAGAAGTACTTTGTACCTTACAAAGTACTCAGACGTGTGAGCGACGTAAACTACGAAGTGGTTCGAGACTGAGGCTCACCATCACCCCAACGCAAGTTGCCATGCCCAGAGACTGTACATGTCGTCCGCCTAAAACCATATTTTGCATGGTGAAGCGAACTTCCTTCTTGTGCCAGAGAACCCTTCACGTGAACAGTGAATGCCGTTTATTTCCGATTTCTGGGCCGAGGACGCATTTTCTATCGTGTGCTAACTTGTTCAATGTTTGTCTATGTTGCCTACTTCGACCCACTGCTGTGCACACTTTTGTTTGAGCATCGGGTCGATGCTCTCTTGGGAGGATGAGTAATGCCACCTGGTCTTTTGTGCCAGCGAACAGTGAGCCTGTTCTGTGCCAGAGAACTAAGAAGACGAAGACGAGCAACCCGTGCTAGTGGAGACGTGCTTCTTTGCGTGTGAGATTTTGACAGTCGCGTCTCTTTGTACGTTTCTTCGAGCTCCTAGCGCGTGACAATATATATATATATATATATATATATATATATATATATATATATATATATATATATATATATATATATAAAATAAGGGAAAGAAGTGTACACCTAAGGGCTCGTTTTTCCGTGTTTTAACACAATAATAATGAGATGTAACAGACAGTAAGGCCAAGGAATATACAGGGAAAGTTATTAAAACCAATGGAATGTAATTAGGAAGAAAGAAAAGTGGATGAAAAAATAACCAGCCGTGGGCAGGAATTGAACCTACGACCTTCAAATAGGAAGAAGGTCGAGAAGGAAGACGTGCAGTATGGAATAAACATGGGGTATGAGCCAGGCCACGTCGCCCATTCATCGTAGCGTCATATATATATAAATATATATATATATTGTGTAGAAGAAAACGTATCGTTGGTAAGCAACATCACCACCGCTTGGGTACTGGGTGCTGGGCTTCTCTCGCTCGGCTCGTGCTGATCATCGCCGGCATCTGCTTGACCGTTGCTCTTGGCCGATCGTGTTTCATCGTTGGACCACCGTCGCAACAGTCGCCAATAAACCATTTTTCATTTGGTGAAGGGTGCTGACATTCCCCGTCTCCTGAACCTGGGTGCTGCCATTCGCCGTCACCTAAACCTGGAGCTGCGCAACCGAACGCTACCTCTCATCATGGCTACCAACAACGCGCAACCAGGCTCTTCCACTCCATCCCCCAGCAACCCCGGCGTTCTTCGTTTGGAGAGCCCAAAGTCTTTAGCGGAGCTGATGAGACCGACGTGGAAGACTGGTTCGCTAACTACGAACTGGTGAGCGCAAACAACAAGTGGGATGACGCGGACAAACTGACCAACGTCATCTTTTACCTCACTGACGTGGCCGAAATGTGGTATAACAACCACAAAAACGACATTACGACGTGGTCCATCTTCAAAACGTCGTTTGCTGACGTTTTCGGCCGACCCGATGTCCGCAAGTCCAGAGCCGAACAACGCTTGCGGACTCGCGCACAGAAGCCATCTGAATCGTTCACCAGTTACATCGAAGACATTATTGGTCTTTGCAACCGTGTGAACAACGCCATGCCCGAGTCGGAGAAGATTCAACACATCCTCAAAGGGATAAATGACGGCGCATTTCAGATGGTCCTGGCGCGCAATCCTGCCACCGTTGCGGAACTTGTGACCTTATGTCAAAGTTTCGACGAGTTGAGGAAGCAGCGCGCCCTGACTAGGCAATTTTCCTCACACGCTGACTAACTATCTAGTCTTACTTCTATTCCTGATTACTCAACAACCCTGCAAGAGATCAAAGACTTTGTGCGTGAAGAAGTAGCTAGGCAGCTGTCGTTGATTCCCTTCACACAGCAGCCGCCGTCCTCTCGTCTGCCCTTACCACTCCGCGACGTTATTGCCGAAGAGGTAGCTCAGGCTGTTCCCGTCGCTACCCACCAGCAGCCTGTGGCCATGCCTGTTCCCCATGCGCCAGCTATGCAGCCCGTGGCCGCACCTCTTACTTATGCCCAGGTGGTACGCAGCAGACCCCGCCAGCAGCTTTTGCCACCCATGCCTGCAGTTGCTCCCCAATCTACCCCTCTTACGACACCTTGGGCCGCACCGCGAGTCAGCAATTCCTGGCGCACTGCTGGCAATCGACCGATCTGCTACGCCTGCGGTACTCCAGGACACGTGGCACGATATTGTCGTCGTCGCTTCCAATCGCAACGCAACGCTACTTGGGCGTTACCGTATGACCCGCAGCCCAGGCACCTACCTGCTCCCTATCCTTCACCGCAGTATGGCTACACTAATCTTCCCGAGTCTCAGTCACCCCAGCCCCCAGCTCCGACTCACTCTCCCCGCTCGCCGTCTCCTCGCAGGCGATCTCTCCCCCCAATGCGTCCCCGACCCGCTTCCTCCAACCGGGAAAACTGAACGCTGCAGTTCCAGAGGCAAGAACTACGCCGTCATCGAAATGCCCAAGTCCTCGCACTTCACCTGCTAACGTCGTCGCCATATCTGTCAATGGTGTTTCTACCTTTGCCCTCATCGACACAGGTGCTGCCGTTTCTGTTATAGCCGCCCGACTCTGCCGCTCCCTACGCAAAGTGACCACGCCGCTCTCTGGACTATCGCTTCGTACGGCTAGCGCACAACCAGTTCGACCTCTCGGCACCTGTACATCCCGCATTTTCATCCAAGGCTCTATGTACGTTGTCGAGTTCGTCGTCCTTTCGGTGTGCTCGCATGACGTTATCCTCGGGTGAGACTTCCTGTCACATCATCATGCCGTCATCGACTGCGCACGTGCTGAAGTTCAATTTTCGCACCTGTCTGACGAACCTTTGCACGAAACTCTTGAGCGGTCCCCAAAACTCGTCGTACGTGAAGACACTGAAATTCCGCCAGCCTCTCTTGCCGATGTCCCTGTCTACTGCGATGACCATAATGACGCTACAGTAATTTTTACACCTTCCGACATGTTCATGAGCCGCAGAGCCGTTTCCTTGCCTTTCGCTACACTCGACGTCACTGCATGCCGAAGCAATATTTTCGTCCACAACCCCCTTTCTGCACCGCTTACGCTACTTGCCGGCGAATGTCTCGGTCGAGTGGAGTACCTCGATTCCTCTTTATTCCTTAACATGCCAGACGAATCGTGCAGTAGCGCCTCGACCGAGCTTCATGCCCTTTCCCCACTGGAATGCTCATCGAGTGACACCTTCTCGAGTTCCATCGCCGACACCTTAAGTGCCCATGAACGCGCCGAGCTTCTTAATCTCCTCCAGCACTTCGCGAATTCATTCGACGTTTCTCAGCCGCAGTTGGGTCGGACTTCCGCAGTGCACCACTACATTGACACCGGTTCGCACCAGCCATTGCGTCAAAGACCGTACCGTGTCTCTGCTGCAGAACGTCACTTCATCAACGACCAGGTCGAAGAGATGCTACGCCGTCGCGTTATTCAACCATCGCACAGTCCTTGGGCATCTCCTGTCGTTCTAGTTCGAAAAAAGAATGGATCGATTCGATTTTGCGTCGACTACCGATGATTAAACAAGGTGACGCGGAAAGACGTTTATCCATTACCGCGGATCGACGACGCCCTTGACAGCCTACAAGGAGCCGAATTTTCTCCTCCTTAGACTTACGATCTGGATACTGGCAGGTTCCTATGGCAGAAGCTGATCGCCAGAAAACTGCGTTCATTACACCAGATGGCCTGTACGAATTCAACGTACTGCCATTTGGGCTTTGTAATGCTCCTGCCACGTTTGAACGACTCATGGACAACACACTGCGTGGACTGAAGTCGTCTGTGTGTCTATGCTACCTCGACGACATTGTCGTTTTCTTTCCCAATTTTCCTACACATCTGCTTCGGCTCCAACTGGTTCTGACGTGTTTAACCAACGCTGGGCTCCAACTGAACCATAAAAAGTGCCACTTCGCCGCGCGAGAGCTGTCCATCTTAGGGCACATCGTGTCCAAGCATGGTGTTCGACCCGACCCTGCAAAACTGCGAGCAGTCGCTGAGTTCTCGAAACCTACTACACTGAAAGAATTACGCAGTTTTGTCGGACTATGCTCTTACTTCCGGCGCTTCGTGCGAAATTTTGCGTCGATCATGTCACCACTGACCAACCTCCTACGCGGTGATGCAGACCTTTCATCCTGGTCTTCTGACTGCGATGTTCCGTTTGCCACGCTCCGTAGTCTGCTAACATCTCCTCCAATTCTTCGGCATTTCGACCCAACAGCTGCAACGGAAGTTCACCCAGACGCTAGTGGGGTTGGTCTAGGCACCGTCCTCGCCCAACGCAAGCCGGGCTACTCTGAATACGTCGTCGCTTATGCGAGTCGCACACTTACTAAAGCTGAGGCCAATTACAGCGTCACTGAGAAAGAGTGCTTGGCGCTAGTGTGGGCGCTTCGCACGTTCCGCCCTTATTTGTACGGTCGCCCATTCGACCTGGTAATGGACCACCATGCACTTTTTTGGCTCGCCACATTGAAAGATCCTTCTGGCCGCCTAGCTCGGTGGGCACTGCAAATACAGGAGTAAGACATTCGTGTCATCTATCGCAGCAGACGCAAGCATTCTGACGCCGACGCCCTGTCGCGTTCGCCTTTACCTCCCGACTCGGCCTGCGGAACCACTGGTACCAACTCCATCGCATCTCTCGACCTCTACTCTTTTACCAGTGAACAATGCAAGGACCCGTGGAACGCTTCCCTTTTAAACTGTCTCTCTGGATCGTCAACCACTGCGGTACCACGATCTCTCCGACGTCAAGCTGCTCATTTCGCCATTCGTGATCGGCTGCTACACCGACGCAACTACGCCCCCGAAGGTCGTAAGTGGCTCTTGGTTGTCCCGCGCAGCTTGCGATCACAAATCTGCGCCTCCTTTCACGACGATCCTCAATGTGGTCATGCCGGAGTTTTTGAAACTTACGAACGCATTCGCCATCGCTTTTACTGGCGCGGAATGTATAATTTCGTTCGAAAATTTGTTATGGGCTGTCCTGACTGTCAACGCCGCAAATCACCGCCTTTCCACTCGTCCGGTGCGCTTCAACCGCTTCCGTGCCCTGTCAAACCTTTCGATCGGATCGGAATTGATCTCTATGGCCCTCTACCAACAACATCAGATAAAAATTGGTGGATCATAGTCGCTGTGGACCATTTAACACGCTATGCTGAGACCGCCGCCCTTCCAAGTGCCACTGCGCGGGACGTAGCATCCTTCATCCTTCATCGCTTCGTACTACGACATGGTGCGCCTCGAGAACTACTAAGCGACCGAGGTCGAGCCTTCCTATGAGAAGTCGTCGCGTCTCTGCTTTCTGAATGCCATGTTGTTCATCGAAAGACCACGGCATACCACCCGCAGACTAACGGGCTCACGGAAAGATTTAACCGCACCCTTGGCGATATGCTCGCCATGTATGTGACATCCGATCATACTAACTGGGATCGTATTCTTCCATTTATCACGTTCGCATATAACACCGCGGCACAGTCTACCACTGGATTTTCACCTTTCTTCTTTATGGACGCGAACCATACCACACCATCGACACTCTCCTTCCATACCGTCCTGACGCATCCAAATGCCCATCTGTGTCCGAAGCTGCCCGAAATGCGGAAGAGTGCCGTGAACTCGCACGCACATTTACGTCACAAGAACAACAGCGCCAGAAAGAAAACAACGCCGACTCTTCACAAAGCCCCAGCTATTCCCCGGGATCACTTGTATGACTGGCTGTTCCTTACCAAACCCCCGGCATTTCCTCAAAACTCGTTCCAAAGTACGAGGGCCCATACCGCGTTTTGGAGCAAACCTCGTCGGTGAATTTTCTCATCGAGCCACTTTCCCCGTCTGACGACATGCGCCGGCGTGGACGTGACATCGTCCACGTCGCCCGCCTTAAGCCACATCATAGCCCTCTGCCTCCAGACTCTTAAGTCGCCAGGATGGCTCTTTTTCGGCGGGGGCAAATTGTGAAGAAGAAAACGCATTGTTGGTAAGCAACATCACCACCGCTTGGGTACTGGGTGCTGGGCTTCTCTCGCTCGGCTCGTGCTGATCATCGCCGGCATCTGCTTGACCGTTGCTCTTGCCCGATCGTGTTTCATTGTTGGACCACCGTCGCAACAGTCACCAATAAACCCTTTTTCAATATATATATGCTCAGGCTGGTTATTTTTTCATCCACTTTTCTTTCTTGTTATTTACATTCCATTGGTTCTAATAACTTCCCCTGTACATTCCTTGGCATTACTGTCTGTTAGATCTCGTATATATATATATATATATTGTTGCGAGTGACTGTGTTTATTTACAGATGAGGTGAAAAGGCGTTGTGAAATAGCAGCGTACTTCTGAGACAGGCCAAGAACGCTTCCACCCAACCACACAGTCCAGGCGCCGCTCCACTACTCTTCTTCTTCTTCCGCGCCCCGTAGGCTCGCGCATCTTCGTTTCATTTCCCCCGGCGGCAGACGAAGCTCGCCGAGCGAGTTAAATAGGCCTATGATGGTACTGTTTGAGGCGGGCTACGTGAACAACTTGCGTAGTGCGCGAACGCCGGTTATTGGCTGTGACTCGGGCGACAACGTAATTTACGTCACTGAGACGAGTGACTATCACGAATGGGCCGGAATAGTTCGCTAGAAACTTCCGGTACAATCCTTTTCTACGAACAGGAGTCCACAGCCACACGTAGTCACCAGGAGAAAACTCTACGGGGATATGCTTGGCATCGTAGCGACTCTTGCTGTGTTCTTGCGAAGACAATGTTCGAAGGCGCGCTAGTTGACGTGCTTCTTCAGCGCGACACAACGTCTGAGCGATGGACAGATCTTCCTGATGCGAGAAAGGTAATAGAGTGTCCAGAAAACTCTGTGGATTTCGTGCGTAAAGCAGAAAGAAGGGTGAATGTCCAGTAACTTCATGCTTGGCGGTGTTATACGCGTAAGTAACAAACGGTAAGACGGCGTCCCAGTTCCTGTGGTCAGCATCAACGTACATCGATAACATATTCGTGAGAGTTCGATTTGTTCTCTCAGTGAGACCGTTAGTTTGCGGATGGTAAGGGGTGGAGTGGCGATAAGAGGAGCCACAGAGGCGCAAAATTTCTTCAACCACATCGGCCATAAATTGTCCACGGTCACTGATGACAACCCGTGGAGCACCGTGACGCAGTATGACCCGTTGTAACAGAAAAGAAGAAACAGCGGCTGCTGTGGCCGATGTCAGTGCGTCCGTTTCCGTATAACGCGTTAAATAATCCACGCACACTATAACATATCGGTGGCCCGATGGAGTCTTAGGAAGGGGTCCGAGCAAGTCAATGCCGACTTTTTCAAAAGGGGATGTTGGTGGAGGGATGGGCTGCAAATAACCCGCCGGGGCAGTGGTGGATGGCTTGTGGCGCTGACATATAGCGCAGCTGGTGACGTACTGTTTTGTGGTCTTCCACATTTTTGGCCAGTAGAACCTCTCACGTAGTCGATGCAGCGTACGTGTGAAACCGAGATGACCGGATGTTATGTCATCGTGCGCAGAACGAAGGACGACCTGGCGCAGGCTTTCCGGCACCACTAGAAGCAACGGGAGTCCATCGGCTGAATAGTTTCTTTTATACAGCAAGCCATTTGAAATTTTAAAGTGCTTGTCGACGGAGTTATGTGCAGCTTCGAGCAAAGGTTTTAGAGTAGGGTCGCACTGCTGCTCACGTTTGAAGCTGCTGGTATCTGGGAAGTCGGACGAGACAGAAACTAAATAGTCATCAATGTCATTGTCGTCAGCATTGGTGTGTACTGAAGGAAGGCGGGATAAGCAGTCGGCATCTGTGTGACATCGTCCACTCTTATAGGTAACAGAAAAGCTGTACTCTTGGAGGCGCAACGCCCAACGAGCCAGCCGGCCAGACGGGTCACGAAGTCCCACAAGCCAGCATAGTGAGTGGTGATCGGTCACTATTGTGAACTCGCGGCCATGTAGATACGGTCAGAACTTCTGAATGGCGAAGACGACTGCTAAGCACTCGAGCTCGGTGACGGTGTAGTTCGTCTCTGCTCTGGTCAGTGTCCGACTGGCATATGCTACGACGTGCTGGCGACTGTTGCAGAGTTGGACCAGCACAGCACCAACACCTAGCCCACTAGCATCAGTATGAAGTTCAGTCAAAGCATCAGGATCAAAATGCTTTAGGATGGGTCCTGAAGTCAATAAAAACTTCAGCTGTTGAAATGCAGCCTCACATTTATCATCCCACAAGTACGGTGTGTCTTTATGAAGAAGGGACGTCAGTGGGGAGGCAAGTTGTGCGAAGTTCTTAATAAATCGGCGGAAATATGAGCACAGATCCAGAAAACTTCGCAGGTCCTTCACTGTTCGTGGTGGTTCAAAGTTGCGAACCACTGCGGTCTTCTGTGGGTCTGGTCGCACGCCTTCTTTATCCACGAGAAAGCCTAATACCAGGGCTTGACGTTCTCCAAAACGACACTTCTTTGAGTTTAAAACAAGGCCAGCTTCGCGTAAGCATTCAAACACAAGCGACAAGGGCTGGTTATGCTCTTGAAAAGTCTTGCCGTAGATAATCACGTCATCTAAATAG
Organism: Rhipicephalus annulatus; assembly: GCA_013436015.1. Lineage (NCBI taxonomy): Eukaryota > Metazoa > Arthropoda > Arachnida > Ixodida > Ixodidae > Rhipicephalus > Rhipicephalus annulatus. The sequence goes on along the minus strand of WOVY01002972.1, from coordinate 220,576 downwards.
CACATGCAAATTTCCCATTTTAGTCCACGGAGTACTGTATCCATAAATCTCTCGAATGTCGCTGGAGCATTGCACAAACCAAAAGGCATAACGTTGAACTCAAAGAGACCGTCTGGTGTTACGAACGCCGTCTTCTCTTTATCTGAAGGATGCATAGGAATTTGCCAATACCCAGAACGCAAGTCAACAGAAGAAAAATAGGAGGCAGAATGCAGGCAGTCCACGGCGTCATCTATACGTGGCAAAGGGTAGACGTCTTTTTTGTGATGGCATTTAGGCGACGATAGTCTACGCAGAATCTCCATGAATTATCCTTTTTCCTCACTAGAATGACAGGAGCTGCCCATGGACTACACGATTCTTGTATGACGCCCTTCTTTAGCATGTCTTCAACTTGCTCAGCGATGACTTTCCTTTCGGAAGGCGAGACACGATAGGGCTTCTGGCGTATTGGTGGTGCTTGGCCTGTATAGATGCGGTGTTGCGTACGTGAAGACGGTGGCGTAACGGTAGACGTCTCGTCGTGGGCAAAGTCAAAGACTTAGGCGTAGCGTGTGATCACCTCCTGCAGTAGCGACCGTTCAGTTGATGGAAGTGACTTGTTAATCATACGGTCAATGCTGGCAGAATAGTCGCGGTACGAGTTGGCGTGGGGTTTCTTTACATCCACCGACAGTTGGAGTGACCGTATGGTAAGAGAACTTTGCTCTTGAAAGCTTGCCAATTTAAGTCCTGCAGGCAGATATATGGGCTGCGCGGAAACGTTCACAGTCCACAAATCGGCACAACCATCGACGATGAGCACGAGGCAACGAGGCACGATAACGTTTTTCTTAAGCGCGTTACTGAAGTTCGGCTCGGCTAAACCATAGTAAGAACCCGCACAAGAACGCGAAGAGTTTACACGCACAAACATTGCGGTATGTGGGGCCAAGCAGACGTCTTCAGACACGGAAAACACTTCCAAGCAGTCATCAACGGTATCTTTTGTCACTGGAGGCGGCAACACGGGACGAAAAATAATCCCACCACTACCACAATCTAGAGTTGCACCACATTCCCGCAAAAAATCTATACCTAGAATGACGTCATGGGTCGCTCGTGCAAGCACCGTTAGTTCCGCTCGAAACGTTTGATTTCCTATAGAAAGTAAAACAGAACAAACTCCCACCGGGCTCAACGTTTCTCCCCCTACGCCGCGGAACGTAGCACTCCGATTCCAAGCAAACATTACTTTCGTCCCTAGGCGATTTTTAAAAGACATGCTCATTATGGAAACGGCAGCACCGGTATCAACTAGTGCAACAGTACTCACATTGTCTACAAAAACACTCACTTTGTTCTCAACCATTACAACACAAGGGGGTCTTGCGGAAGATGATTTTGCGGCCTCGCCCCCATTGGTCGCACCAGTTAGTTTCCCAGTGGTGGTGGCGTCCCCGAGCGGCGACGCGGAGACGGGGATCGCCACCCAACCACACAGTCCAGGCGCCGCTCCACTACTCTTCTTCTTCTTCCGCGCCCCGTAGGCTCGCGCATCATCGTTTCAATATATATATATATATATATATATATATATATATATATATATTGTGAGCATTTAAAGCACGCTTCTTCATCACCTGTACGAAACCATCATAACCTAGTGTTTTTCATCTTCAGTGTTAGTGGGTATGACCCTTAAGTAGGTTCTGTGCCTCGGAGGTAACTGTTTTTGGCCACGTCTTCCAGGCCTAATAAGGGCGTGTAAATGACTACGTCGCAAGTGGTGGAGGTTCCTCCTCGATTCCCCGTTCCTGCTGGCCCGCTTTACCTCCTGGAGCTTGGCTCAGGTCTCCGTTTGGGCTACGTGTCCACCAGCATGCCGCAGGACAAACCATCATGCGCTGCTCCCTTTACCCCTCTGGCTACAACTGTCACAGCTACTGACTCTTGGATCGTCAGTGGAACCCCTCGAGAGCTCCCTCTATTTGCTGGACTCCGAAATAAGAACCTGGATGACTAGCTACACCATTGTGACATAGTTAGCACAACGAATTGTTGGGATGATCCGCACAAGCTCTATCACGTCTCCTTCTATATCTTACTGGCATGGCGAATATTCGGGTTTTTAACCACCAGATGGACTTTACCAACTGGAACGTCTGCAAAGAACGTCCGCGACAAGTCTTCTGTACTCCGGCAGTTCGAGCCAGTCTGGCGAAGAGAATACTTGATGGTCGCAAACAACAACTAGGCGAGTCCTATACCTCGTATATCGAGGATGTTCTCTTTTTCTGCGGACGCCTCAACGTCTTCATGACCGAGGCAGACAAAGTGCACAATCTGCTCAAAGTCATAGGGCCTGTCGCCTTCAATGCTTTAGTTGTAAAGGGTCGAAGGGCCCAAGTACCATTGCTGACATTGTAGCTATATGCGAGCGTCTGGATGAGCTCAAATCCACACGGCTGCAGCTGGGCAACTCTACTGCAGCCATCCCTGACAAACCTACTGCATACCCCTCATTACGAGCCATGATCCGCACCATGATACGAGAGAAACTGCAGTCGCTCGGTTTTCCAGTGCATCAGCTTCCTTCTGACACCCTCAGTACAAATTTACGGGACGTCGTCAAGGAGGTGTTAGCGTTTATGACTGGTAATATGTACGCAGACCCTCACGTCTCTATAGCCCCACTGACTTACGCGAAGTCGCCGCAGGTATTTGCCGCAGCCTTCGTTCCAGAGATACCACCGATGACGACGCCAGAACGTCTGGCGTACTTGGCGCTCAGCATGCGAAACCAATCTTATTATGCACGACTGGCGCCAGCACACCTTGTTTTCAATGTCCCCAGTCCACACACCCAAGCCTACTATCAATCATGGCACCCGACGAGACCTACATGCTACTATTGCGGTTATCGTGGACACATCGCACATATCTGTCGCAAGCGCCAGCGAGACGAGTTTCATGGGGTTTGACACTTACGAATAGGATGACTATGCCAAAGCAACCACTTTCCAGAACCTTCCTTACGCTACAGTTCACGGTCACTCTTCCTCGTCATCAATAACTCCTGAAACGGCTCCTCGCTACCGTGGTGCCAGGCATCGCTCGCCGTCACCTCTTTATCGCTCTACGTCACCACTTCCGCCAGCCTCACAGTTCACCGACCACCGTCCGGAAAACTAAATTACTCAGCTTCTGGGGCAAAAGCTGCATTTAGAAAAGTAAAAACAAATTCTCCAGAACATCATAATAATATGATATCTGTTTCGCTGGAAGGCATAGACGTGGAAGCATTAATAGACGCATGTGCTAGTCTCTCAGCCATTCACAGAGATTTGTGTGCGCGTCTCCGCAAAGTTACTGCGCCCTACGATGGACCTACGTTGTTCGCTGCTCAAGGGGACGCCATCCGACCTTCCGCCATGTGCACTGTTCATTTCTACATTGATGGACTTCTCCATTGTGTGCTAGTTGCAGTGCTTAGTTCTTGTACTCAACAGCTAATATTAGGATGGGACTTTCTTTCAACCGCGTTTACGTCCATCTGCTGCCGGCAACTCGTCCTACACATGAACGATACCGCCTATTCGCTTCACGCAGATGACGCACCACTTCGGTTTCATGCTGCAGAAGACACAGAGCTATCTCGGCACAGTCAGCTAATTCTTACCCTTCTGTCTGATGTCATTGCCTTCGCCCCGCCGCGGTGGTCTAGTGGCTAAGGTACTCGGCTGCTGACCCGCAGGTCGCGGGTTCGATTCCCGGCTGCGGCGGCTGCATTTCCGATGGAGGCGGAAATGTTGTAGGCCCGTGTGCTCAGATTTGGGTGCACGTTAAAGAACCCCAGGTGGTGGAAATTTCCGGAGCCCTCCACTACGGCGTCTCTCATAATCATATGGTGGTTTTGGGACGTTAAACCCCACAAATCAATCAATCAATCATCAATGATGTCATTGCCTTCGGCGATGTGCTCGTACAACCCTCCGTGAGCTCTTTCTCCAGAGGAATAGCCTTCGCATTAGGTCTGATACGTTTCAACGATGGCTTCGCATTCGTTTGCACAACAAACCCGACGCCCGAAAAAATTCTGGTTCCGAAGGGCTTAACGTTGGTTTGCGTCGCTACACCTGAGCCTTTCTCTGTGGTAACTTTTTAAGACCCTTTTCTGAAGATCTTCCGGTTGCACATTCCCCATCCAACTCCACCCTTAAAACTACCATCAGCTCTGAGCTGAACCCTTCACAGACCCAACAACTGTTTGCCTTGCTGACTAAGCATGAAGCTTTCTTTGACGTCAATGCACTCGTATTGTCACAGACGTGGATTACCACGCATGGCATCGAGACTGAAGGTACGTCAATCGTTCATCGTCGTCCATATCGCATATAAGCAGCTGAGTGGAAGGCTATTGAAGAAAACGTAACATGTTGAGACGGAGCATAATACGCCCCTCTTCTAGCCCATGGTCATCACCTCTCATGTTACTTCGAAAAAAAACGGTTCTGTATGCTTCTGCGTAGATTGCCGAGCGCTAAACAAGATCACGTGCAAGGATGTATACCCAATGCTACGTTTAGATGCCTTGGATTCGCTACGAGGAGCTCTCAATACTTCTAGAGTCTCGATCTACGTTCCGGATTTTGGCAGATACCGACGCATGAGGACGATAAAGAAAAGATGGCATTTTCCACACCAGACAGACTTTATGGGTTGAATACATTGCCCTTCGGCCTCTGCAACGCACCCGCATTGTTCTCACTCATGATTGACACCGTCTCGCGTGGCTTGAAGTGGAAAACTTGCCTTTGCTACTGGACAACATCATTGTTTTCTCGTCACCCTTCTCTCAACACTTGCATCGCTTGAAAAAGTCCTCATGTGCTTTGGTATGACTGGCCTTCAGCTGACCACGATAAGTGCTGTTTTCCCAGCAAGACAATTAAGGTCTTAGACCACAATGTGAGTAAGTATAGCATTCGTCCTGATCCCGATAAAATATCCGCCGTTAGTCATTTTCCTCGTCCTAAAAGGACCAGGAACTTACGCAGTTTTCTTGGTCTGGCTTCATACTTCCAGCAATCTATACGAGACTTTCTTTTGATAGCGGCATCTTTGCACAATATTCTCGGTCCCGGTGTTCGCTTTGTGCGTATCAGCGTTTCGCCATCTGCAAAACGCCCTCACATCTGAACCAGTACTTAGCCATTTTGAAGAAACAGCACCTACGCTCCTGCATACTGATGCTAACGGTCATGGAATCGAAAGTATTCTACTGCAGCGCGATTAATCGTCACGTGAAAGCGTCGTTGCGTATGCAAGCCGCGTCCTTACCAACACCGAGAAGAATTACACCATAACTGAACAGAAGTATTTAGCTGTCGTGTGATCAGTGCAGAAATTTTGACCTTACCTATTTCGCTGCCATTTTATCATAGTTACCGACCATCATGCCTTATGTTGACTTTTCACAATCAAAAATTTCTCAGGACGCCTTGGTCGATGGATTATACGTCTTCCAGAATACGGCTTTACTATTACCTACAAGTGCGGTAAAAAGCACCCGGACGATCATGCGCTTTCTCGCTGCCCACTTCCTACGGCTCCCTCTACTGCTTCCGCTATACTAACTTCAGCGGTGAACGCTTGAATAGTCCTTTCACATCTGTTTAGCCCTTAGCCGCCATTGACAAGATTCCTCCTGACGACCACGGCTCCATCATAACGCAACAACTCGCTGACGGTTACGGTAGACGCATCTAGGATAGCCTTCAGGCGAAATCGCGATCACCTAAAGCCCGCCTTTGTCGACAGCTCAAGCATTTCGAACTCTTTACCATCACAACTATCATCTCGTTAGTCAACGATGAATGCCCGTTCTGCCTCGTTCTTTTCGAGCCTATATTCTTAAGGCCTATCAAGAGGACCTCACTGCTGGTCAGTTTGGTTTAGAGAAAACCTACGATCACATTAAAGATCATTACTATTGGCCAAGGATGTCCGCCAGTGTAGCAAAGTACGTCGCCTTTTGCAACCTTTGTCAGTGCCGAAAGCTTCCTACATCACCTTAATGCGGAGAGCTGCAGCCACTTCCATATCCGTCGGCACCATTTGAAGTTATTGGCATTGATCTATATGGTCCCCTTCCAAGAACTCCCAGTGACCTTCGATGGATAGTGACAGCTGTCGACCCCTTGACACGTTACGCTGAATCATCCTGCGTGAATTCGGCCTCCGCTTCTGACATGGCTACATTTATCTTGAGTCACCGTACTCGTCGTGTCATCCTGATAGACCGGGGGAAAACTTTCAAAAATTGTGGAGCAATCGCTAAACGCCTCTGGCACCAGCCACAAGACATCCTCCAGCTATCACCCCAAAACCAAGAGGCTCACTGAGCGCATTCATCGTACTCTGTCTGACATGATAGCTATGTACATTAAGCCATACCGCACCAACTGAGATACAATTGTGCCGTTCGTAACATTCGCTTAAAATACCGCCGTGCAACGCACAACTGGGTACTTGCCATTCTACATTGTCTACGGCCGATTGTCATCTTTCTTTCTGAACATCTCGTTCTTGACAGCTCCGGTTACACCGTCTGCATCCTCCTGTCAAAAATATGTCCCGCCTTCATCACTGTCAGCAGCTCGCCAGACTCAACACTGAGGAAAGACAACAAGCCCGTAAAAATTTGCATGACTCATCTCACAACACTGTGACCTTCCACCCCGGTTACGAGGTGCTACTCCGGACACCATTTCGCACTCCTGGCTTGTCGGGCAAATTCCAGATTCGGTTCCTCAGCCCATACACAGTCTAGAGCAGACCTCGCCCGTTAATTGTCGCGTTCAACCTGTGATTCCTCCTAGTGATCGGTGCAACCGGGATAGTGCATGTCTCGCGTATGCAGCCTTTCGCAAGGCGTTCTCCGTATCTAACACTTGGGGCCAGGATGGCCGCTCTCATGCGCGAGGAATTAGTGTGGACATTTAAAGCACACTTTTTCATCACCTGTACAAAACCATCACCACCTATAGTTTTCATCATCTTTATTGTTAATGGGGATGACTCTCGAGTCGGTTCTGTGCCTCGGAGATAACTGTTCTTGGCCACGTCCTCCAGGCCTGATAAAAACGTGTAAAGGACTTCGTCACTACATATATATATATATATATATATATATATATATATATATATATATATATATATAAACGAAAGAAGCGTATACCTAAGGGCTCTTTTTTCCGTGTTTTGACACAATACTAATGAGATCTCACAGACAGTAATGCCAAGGAATGTACAGGGGAAGTTATTAGAACCAATGGAATGTAAATAAGAAGAAGAAAAGTTGATGAAAAATAACTAGCCGTGAGCAGGAATCGAACCTACGACCTTTGAATAACGCGTTCGATGCTCTAACCACTGAGCTACCACAGCGGCCTTCCCTCCATCCACTTTTGTGGGTTTATATGTGAATTTAGAAGTAGAAGTGACAGTCAGCGCCATCTATAAGCGAAGCGAAGAGTGTGAACCACTCTTTTATGCGCATGTTTGGCGTCACGTAGCACGTGAACTTATTACGAGCGGGTAGCTGAATAATAGTCCCTCCTGTACAACCTAATAACAACAAGTCTGCCAGTTCGAGACCCTCGGTAAATGAAATAAGGGAAAGAAGTGTATACCTAAGGGCTCATTTTTTCCTTGTTTTGACACAATATTAATGAGATCTAACAGACAGTAATGCCAAGGAATGTACAGGGGAACTTATTAGAACCAATGGAAAGTAAATAAAAAGAAAGAAAAGTGGATGAAAAAATAACCAGCCGTGAGCCGGAATCGAACCTACGACCTTCGTATAACGCGTTCAATGCCCTAACCACTGAGCTACCACAGCGGCCTTCCCTCCATCCACTTTTTGGGTTTATATGTGAATTTAGAAGTAGCAGTGACAGTCAGCGCCATCTATAAGCCAAGCGACACGTGTGAACCACTCTTTTATGCGCATGTTTGGCGTCAACCTATTACGAGCAGGTAGCTGAATAATAGTCCCTCGTATACAACCTAATGACACCAAGTCTGCCAGTTCGAGACCCTCGTTAAATGAAATAAGGGAAATAATTGTATACCTAGGGCTCGTTTTCCCGTGTTTTGACAAATAATAATGAGATCTAACAGACAGTAATGCCAAGGAATGTACAGGGGAAGTTATTAGAACCAGTGGAATGTAAAGAAGAAAAAAAAGTGGATGAAAAAACAACCATTAATGCCTGTTAGATCTCGTATATATATATATATATATATATATATATATATATATTGTAACGCGGACTGAAAGAGCGAGGAAGAAGAAGAGATCGGACGCGCTCGAGCGATGGTGATTTGGCAGTGACGGTAGAGCGCTGCCATTTTTCATTGTAAATAAACCCATCACATCCGTAACACCTTTGGTGGAGCGGTGCTGGGTAACTTGCCATCCTGGACCCCGCAGCAGAAGTTCTTCGAAGAAGCAGACGCTTAGCTGGCCTACCTCCGGACAACATCAGCATGAACGACGACACAGGAATCCCATCGACGTCCTACGCTGCTGCATCCACCAGTGCCACCGACACGGCGCAAGGTGGCCGTCGACATCGACAACCAGACTACTGGGCACCTGAGCCACGAATTTTCTCAGGTAAAACTGACGAAGACGTGGACGCTTGGCTAAAACACTTCGAGAGAGTGAGCCGCTACTACGAATGGGGCGCACCGGCGAAGCTCGTGAACGTAGTATTCTTCCTTGCCGGGACAGCCTTGCTCTGGTTCGAAAACCATGAACATGTCCTCCTCACTTGGGATATATTTGTTAAGGAACTGAAGGCCTGCTTTGGGGACACGAGTTCCATGAAAAAGAAAGCTGAGCAAACGCTGTCACGTAGGGCTCAGTTGCCCGGCGAGACGTGCACAACCTATATTGAAGAAGTGCTGAAGCTTTGCGGAATTGTCAACGCAAATATGTCTGACGAAGACAAAGTCGGTCATTTGTTGAAAGGCATCGCCGAGGACGTGTACAATTTTTTGATAACAAAAGAAAACTTGAACACTCCTTCGATTTTCAGGCAGCAGTGTCGCGCATTCGAGGCGTTGAAGACCCGAAGAATTTTACCCAAGTTCGGGCGCTTGGACAATGTTCCCACTGTCGCAAGTATGGACGTCGCCACCTGCGAAGACATTTCCTACCTTGTACGTCGGGTAGTTCGAGAAGAGCTCGTACGACTTCAAGCAGGTGACGTTCACCACCAATGCTCGTTCGCCGCGTGCCCCGAACCACCTCCCTACTGGATGCGAGAGCGTCACGTCGAAAACCGACCACGCACAGAAACTGCAGATTTTACCCCGCGGCTTCCGTTTTCCCCGACGGGTCGTGGCCACCACCGGAGGTCATCATCTCGACGTCCCGCTACGGACCCCCGACCGTCGTCAACCAGGCCTCTACCAGAAGATTACTATGCTTCATCACAAATTGTTCCTGCGGAGCACGACCCGTCTCCGCGTACTTCTGCCACCTCTGCTCCGGCTAACGTAAGTCGACAAGTCCCCGTTTGCTACACATGTGGTCTCCCAGGACATATTTCGCGCTTCTGTCCCAGACGGCCGCCTGCACCGCCACGTTTTTCGACGTATCCGGCTCGTATGTACGAAACGCCTGTGCCGCCACGTTTTTCGACGCACCCGCCTCGTATGCACGAAACCTGGACCTCTCACTCGGCCGACCACCGTCCTCGACAGCAATGGCCTAACGAATTTCGCAGCGAGTCCCCTGCCTCCGAGAGAAGCCTGACGCCGCCTCCGACACGGTCCCGCCGGTCGCCGTCTCCGCGTCGTCGGTCACCTTCCCCGCATCAGCTGGGAAACTAACTGGTGCGACCGATGGAGGTGCGGTCGCGGGACGGTCAGTTTCGCCAATTCCTCCTTCTGCTGTGATGTTGATGAACAAAGTGCGTGTGTGTATAGACGGTGTAGATACTCTTGCTCTTGTAGACACTGGTGCTGCTGTTTCGGTTATGAGCCTTCGTTTCAAACATCGTTTCTTGGGTCACAAAGTTATGTTCGCGTGGAATCGTAAAGAAACTTTTCGTGGAGTTGGAGGCGAAACGTTATGCCCTGTTGGTATTTGTTCAGTTGTACTCACGATTGGTGGACAAAATTTCCGAGTTGAATTCACCGTACTGGCTCGCGCAACTCATGACATCATTTTAGGGATAGACCTCCTTCATGAATGCGGCGCTACGCTTGACTGTGGAACTGGAGAGATTCTTCTACAAAGTACGTTGCCCGCTCCAATAGTTGACGATTTTCCGACTCTGCCCATCGATGCTCTTTCGTTGTCTGAAGATGTGACGATCCCTGGTCGGACAGCAGTGTTTGTACCCGTATGCTCTTCTCATGTCCGCTCAGGACCCTGCACTGGACTTGTGGAGCCTGATCATGCAAACGCCATTAAGAAGAATGTGCTGGTCCCACGGTCTGTCCTTACAGCCATCGACGGACATGCTTGCTTGTGGGCACTCAACGCAGCCTCAGAGCCTGTTGTTCTACCAGCCGGATTCAAACTGGGTACGTTCGAGGAGCAGGCCACAATTGACGTGAGAATGGTCTCAGAGTCTCCAGCTATCAGTCAGACTGCGCCCAACTACTCAGCCGAGATTAAACGTATGATCAACAAGTCGTTGCCTTCTTCCGAGCAGAATGTCCTTGAGGAGGTACTTACACGCTACGCGGGAGTTTTTGATTTCGCTCAAAACAAGCGTTGTTCCATGTTGCCCGAATCCCGTATGCACCACCGCATCAACACGGGAGATGCTACACCGATACGCCAGAAACCCTATCGCGTATCCCCGTCAGAGAGGCAAGTGATCGCCGATCAGGTCAACGACATGCTGCAGAAAGGCGTTATTCAAAAGTCAAGCAGTCCCTGGGCAGCTCCTGTTATATTGGTAAAAAAGAAAGACAACTCTTGGCGATTCTGTGTAGACTACCGCCGTCTCAACGCCGTCACAAAGAAAGACGTGTATCCGCTACCACGCATCGACGATGCTCTTGATTGTCTGCACTCGGCCGCATACTTTTCGTCTGTCGACCTAAGGTCTGGATACTGGCAAATACCAATGCATCCGTCTGACAAAGAGAAGACTGCTTTTGTAACGCCTGATGGATTATTTGAATTCAACGTTATGCCGTTTGGCTTATGCAATGCCCCAGCTACCTTCGAACGATTCATGGACTCCATCCTTCGCGGTCTCAAATGGGAGATATGTATGTGTTATCTCGATGATGTAATTATTTTTGGCAAGACATTCCACGAACACAACCATCGGCTTAGCGTTGTTCTAGACTGCGTCAAACAAGCTGGTCTCGTTTTAAACGCAAATAAGTGTCATTTTGGTGAGCGTCAAGCCCTTGTGCTTGGATATCTAGTTGACAAGGACGGTATACGACCAGACCCGCACAAAATCAGTGCTGTCCGAGACTTCAAGCAACCGACGTCTTTGAAGGATCTCCGTAGTTTCGTGGGCCTGTGTTCTTATTTTCGTCGGTTTATCAAAGACTTCGCCCAGCTTGCTCATCCCCTGACAGAGTTGCTCCGCACAAACACTCCATTTCGATGGACCATTGAGTGTGAGGCTGCTTTCGAGCAGCTGAAGTATTTGCTTACTTCCGGGCCCCTCTTGCGCCATTTCGACCCGGAGGCACTCACGGAACTGCATACAGATGCTAGTGGTATCGGAGTTGGTGCCGTGCTAGTTCAATATCACGATAGCCGGCAGCACGTCGTGGCGTATGCAAGTCGTACTTTGACTAAGGCGGAGAGGAATTATACGGTCACCGAACTGGAATGTCTTGCAGTTGTTTTCGCCGTCCAAAAGTTCAGACCTTATTTGTACGGCCGGCAGTTCAAGATCGTCACAGATCATCATTCGCTTTGTTGGCTTGTCGGACTACGTGACCCAGCTGGTCGGTTGGCTCGCTGGGCCTTACGGCTTCAAGAATATAATTATTTTGTGACCTACAAGAGCGGTCGATGTCACGCAGATGCCGACTGCATATCTCGTCTTCCATCTCCAACTGTGGATGCTGATGATGATGATTTTGACAACTACCTGGCCGCAATCTCATCCAACTTCCCAAATTTGGATGTCTTTCGTCACGAACAACAGCGTGACCCTTCACTGAAACCAATGATTGATGTGGCTCGTAGCTCTAAACGCACCACGCCATTCGTGATCCATGACGCCCTACTATATCGCAAGAATTACTCCAGCCATGGTTCCACACTACTACTCGTCGTGCCAGAATGCCTGCGTCTTGCGGTATTCCAAGCCATGCACGATGACATCACGTCTGGGCACCTTGGATTTGCCCGAACGCTTCACCGTATCCGACAACGTTTTTACTGGCCTCGACTCTGGAAGACCACCAAGCACTACGTCGCAAGTTGTGATGTCTGCCAACGCCACAAACAACCTACCACACCATCGGCCGGCCCACTGCAGCCGGTTAAGCCACCGACATCACCATTCGAAAAAGTCGGCATAGATTTACTGGGCCCTTTCCCCAAGTCTACCACCGGCCGCCGCTGGATTATTGTGTGCGTAGATTACCTGACGCGGTATACCGAAACGATGGCGGTTGCTTCAGCCACATCATCTGATGTGTCGTGGTTTCTTCTACACTCGATCATACTTCGTCACGGGGCCCCTCGTGTGGTGATAAGTGATCGCGGCCGTCAGTTTACCGCTGACGTTGTCGAAGAGTTGCTACGGCTTTGTGGGTGTCAGTATCGCCATTCCACGCCATACCACCCTCAGACCAACGGCCTCACTGAGCGCACCAATCGTACCATCATCAACATGCTTTCAATGTACGTCGCAGCGGATCACAAGAACTGGGATGCCGTATTACCTTTTGTTACATACGCCTTTAATACCGCGAAACACGAAGTCACAGGTTATACGCCTTTCTTTCTTCTCTATGCTCGTCATCCGCAAAGTTTCCTTGACACCATACTTCCATTTTCGACGAACGAAAACGCCAGTGTCGCGCAGACTTTGTGTCGCGCCGAAGAAGCTCGTCGACTTGCTCGGCTCCGAACTCTTTCCGCCCAAGCTCGCGCGAAAGACCGTTACGACGCAAAACACCCGCCCGTGACTTTCGCTACAGGTGATTTGGTCTGGCTGTGGACGCCTGTTCGAAAAAAGGGACTTTGCCAGAAGTTTCTTTCTAAGTACTCAGGACCGTTTGTAATTACTCAGTGCTTAAGTGACATCACTTACGCTGTCGCGAGAGTGACAGCTCAGAACCGGCGTTCGCGCAAGACGCAAATTGTGCACATTGCCCGATTGAAGCCCTACAACAATCGATCGCTTCTACTCGCTCGGTGAGCTTCGTCTTGCCCGGAGGGAAATGTAACGCGGACTGAAAGAGCGAGGAAGAAGAAGAGATCGGACGCGCTCGAGCGATGGTGATTTGGCAGTGACGGTAGAGCGCTGCCATTTTTCATTGTAAATAAACCCATCACATCCGTAACAATATATATACATGGAAAAACACGGAAAAACGAGCCCTTTGGTATACACTTCTTTCCCTTATATATATATATATATATATATATATATATATATATATATATATATATATATATATATATATATATATGTAACGTAAGAAGGTAGCGATGGTTAGGTAGAGGCAGAGAAGGAAGAAGATCAGAACAGAATAAACATGGGGTATGAGCCAGGCCACGTCTCCCATTCATCATAGCGTCACACAAGACGACAGGATGAAGACCTGGCCACCACTCATCAACCTCGCATCATTCATGAAGCCACCTGCAGCACGCCTCAACTGAATATCGACCACAGAGGAGGTTATCTCAGGCACATTCAGTTACTGGCACCATGACAGAACCATTGACTGACCTCGAAATCCCCAAGTACACCGGATCAGTGGACGACGGACCCGTACAGGACTGGTTCAACCTATTCGAGCTCCACGCCGTCACTGCATCCTGGTCGGAACGGGAGATGATCATGAACTTCACCTACTACATCTCCAGTGAGGCATTTAAGTTTTATCTCACCCACATCTTTGAAAATGACGAATCATGGCAAAAAAACAAAGAGGAGATGATTACCCGTTTTAACGACTATGACCAAGACCTACTCATTGCCAATCATATAGAGACAACCGCACACTATCGTCAATTTCTTAAGCAGTCCTCAATCATTCGAAAGCCCAGCGCGAATTGACAACTGCCTCAAGACGAAGTGGCACTTGAGGTTACTTACAGAAGGCCATGTGTATATTGGGAAAAGCCTAACCATCAAGCGCGCATCGCTTTTGCGCAAAAGTCAGCGTTTCCGAAGTCATCGCTTCAACATACGACACGAGGCGTCGCTCACCCTACTGACGTCTTTCATGCTTCGTCTCGCATACATTGTCCACCACCTGGTTTTATACGACGCAGCTCTTCAAAGGCTCCTAACGGTCACTATTCGTGTCATAAGGACGTTTTGTTCATGGTAGACCAGCTGACACACGAGGAAAATGCCGAACAACGCCATGACGACTCAAAGAGTGAAAATCAGTCTTCACACATTGGATCAGCTTATTTTCCATCTAGCACAATCGGGCTACCTCCTGGTTTTTCGCCACTTGGCTCTTTCGTCACTCGCAACGCCCACCTCACATCTAGCACGCTCACAATGGTCGGGATAGAGCTGCGGAGCTCGGAGAATACTCAGCCAAGTCCTGAACCTACCATCCAGATTCAGGAGCAAGAACCACTTGCAGCGAACAGCGAAGAAAAAGCTCCTGATGATGTATCTATCAACTTTGAAGCATTACCTTCATTACCCGAAATGCAGCACAACAGCCTAGAGACTTCTACCTGCCCACGCGACACCACATTCAATTGCCCAGAAAGTCAGTGTCATGGTGAAAAAGAGCTGCCACCTCAGGTCTTTTTGCAGCAAAATCATCAATGCCAGCAAGTCCAAGAACAACAGAGATTCCAAGGGCTATACGAACAAGGACGGCGACGAATGGAATCATCTTTGGAAGAACACACGCGGTTTATGAAAAGCCGTTTACAAACGTGTCAACCAAACCGGCGACATATTCAAGATTTCTCGCTCGAAACAAAGAAAGCATCGAATCCAGAATATTTCCCAAGGAACGTCGAGTAAGCTTTCTCCAGTCGAGATCAAAACTCAGGCAACACGACATTCAATGTCGAGAAAGGCGCCAAACCATACCCTGTATTCCGCAAGGACGCAGAAATTGCCGCACCAGCCTCGGACAACAAGCACGCAAACGGATGGCGATGCATGGGTACCAATCAAGACAAATAGCATGACACCTGCGCAAATAATCCAGCTAATGCTTCAAGGCCATCACACCACGCTCATTCATCGCAAGAACACCGGCTGTGTTTCCATCTGATTTCACTCTCAAAGCATGCTTACGTTGTCCAGAGCGCAACAGCCAGCCTCGCCCTGCAGAGCTGTACTTGATACCCCGGATTGCTGTCCTCTCCTGTGAAGCTATGGTGTGTCAACGAAAACTACCTCGGACTTGGAACGATCTTCTCTTTTTGACAGTGCTCAGTTCTAAGCCGTGCATGTTCAGTTTTCATTTCTGTTCATCTGACGCGACTTCTTTCGGGGGGAGGGGGAATCCTGTAACGTAAGAAGGTAACGATGGTTAGGTAGAGGCAGAGAAGGAAGAAGATCAGAACAGAATAAACATGGGGTATGAGCCAGGCCACGTCTCCCATTCATCATAGCGTCACACAAGACGACAGGATGAAGACCTGGCCACCACTCATCAACCTCGCATCATTCATGAAGCCACCTGCAGTACGCCTCAACTGAATATCGACCACAGAGGAGGTTATCTCAGGCACATTCAGTTACTGGCACCATGACAGAACCATTGACTGACCTCGAAATCCCCAAGTACACCGGATCAGTGGACGACGGACCCGTACAGGACTGGTTCAACCTATTCGAGCTCCACGCCGTCACTGCATCCTGGTCGGAACGGGAGATGATCATGAACTTCACCTACTACATCTCCAGTGAGGCATTTAAGTTTTATCTCACCCACATCTTTGAAAATGACGAATCATGGCAAAAAAACAAAGAGGAGATGATTACCCGTTTTAACGACTATGACCAAGACCTACTCATTGCCAATCATATAGAGACAACCGCACACTATCGTCAATTTCTTAAGCAGTCCTCAATCATTCGAAAGCCCAGCGCGAATTGACAACTGCCTCAAGACGAAGTGGCACTTGAGGTTACTTACAGAAGGCCATGTGTATATTGGGAAAAGCCTAACCATCAAGCGCGCATCGCTTTTGCGCAAAAGTCAGCGTTTCCGAAGTCATCGCTTCAACATACGACACGAGGCGTCGCTCACCCTACTGACGTCTTTCATGCTTCGTCTCGCATACATGGTCCACCACCTGGTTTTATACGACGCAGCTCTTCAAAGGCTCCTAACGGTCACTATTCGTGTCATAAGGACGTTTTGTTCATGGTAGACCAGCTGACACACGAGGAAAATGCCGAACAACGCCATGACGACTCAAAGAGTGAAAATCAGTCTTCACACATTGGATCAGCTTATTTTCCATCTAGCACAATCGGGCTACCTCCTGGTTTTTCGCCACTTGGCTCTTTCGTCACTCGCAACGCCCACCTCACATCTAGCACGCTCACAATGGTCGGGATAGAGCTGCGGAGCTCGGAGAATACTCAGCCAAGTCCTGAACCTACCATCCAGATTCAGGAGCAAGAACCACTTGCAGCGAACAGCGAAGAAAAAGCTCCTGATGATGTATCTATCAACTTTGAAGCATTACCTTCATTACCCGAAATGCAGCACAACAGCCTAGAGACTTCTACCTGCCCACGCGACACCACATTCAATTGCCCAGAAAGTCAGTGTCATGGTGAAAAAGAGCTGCCACCTCAGGTCTTTTTGCAGCAAAATCATCAATGCCAGCAAGTCCAAGAACAACAGAGATTCCAAGGGCTATACGAACAAGGACGGCGACGAATGGAATCATCTTTGGAAGAACACACGCGGTTTATGGAAAGCCGTTTACAAACGTGTCAACCAAACCGGCGACATATTCAAGATTTCTCGCTCGAAACAAAGAAAGCATCGAATCCAGAATATTTTCCCAAGGAACGTCGAGTAAGCTTTCTCCAGTCGAGATCAAAACTCAGGCAACACGACATTCAATGTCGAGAAAGGCGCCAAACCATACCCTGTATTCCGCAAGGACGCAGAAATTGCCGCACCAGCCTCGGACAACAAGCACGCAAACGGATGGCGATGCATGGGTGCCAATCAAGACAAATAGCATGACACCTGCGCAAATAATCCAGCTAATGCTTCAAGGCCATCACACCACGCTCATTCATCGCAAGAACACCGGCTGTGTTTCCATCTGATTTCACTCTCAAAGCATGCTTACGTTGTCCAGAGCGCAACAGCCAGCCTCGCCCTGCAGAGCTGTACTTGATACCCCGGATTGCTGTCCTCTCCTGTGAAGCTATGGTGTGTCAACGAAAACTACCTCGGACTTGGAACGATCTTCTCTTTTTGACAGTGCTCAGTTCTAAGCCGTGCATGTTCAGTTTTCATTTCTGTTCATCTGACGCGACTTCTTTCGGGGGGAGGGGGAATCCTGTAACGTAAGAAGGTAACGATGGTTAGGTAGAGGCAGAGAAGGAAGAAGATCAGAACGGAATAAACATGGGGTATGAGCCAGGCCACGTCTCCTATTCATCATAGCGTCACATACATACATACATACATACATATATATATATATATATATATATATATATATATATATATATATATATATATATATATATATATATATATATATATATATATATATATATATATATATTGTCACAATGCAGAAACAGCAGCAGTTGAATACGGGACAACTCGCTTTAAATGTACCAGAACACTGGCAAACTGATCGGACCAGAACCTCGTCTTTCTCTCTCGCTGAACGTGCTCTTAGTCGTTCTCTCGGTGCCGCATATCAATGCGGCATTTGCCCCTCTCCAGAAAGCAGCGTCTCGACTCTCTTCTACAAAGAAAGGTGCAGTATATGTATGGTGCAAATCAGTCCAAAAAAAAGAGCTTCATTGGCACAACGTGCATGATTTCTGGTTTTTGCTGGCGAGTTGTGAAGGGGCTGTCAGGAACGAGCACGTAATTAACGTCACTCAGGCGTTGTAAAACTGTGTAGGGGACAAAATATCTTTTCAGGAAATTTTCAGAGTTACTGGCGGCGGATCGGACTCCATACTCAGACTTTTTCACCGGGCCGATAGACGACATGTCGGTGTCACAGATTATAACGTTGGGCGTCGTAATGTGGCTGCTGATTGATTCGTACGCGTGCAAGCTTTTTCGCTTTTTCTGCTCGTTCGGTAAAAGATGCGACATCTAAATTGATGTCATTGCAGTCGGTCAGTAACCAGGCACTTCACGGCCATAAAGGAGACTGAACGCCGTTCTTCGTGTAGTTTCTTTCTGTGCTGTAGTATAGACGAACGTGGTGTGCGGTAGAATGTCATCCCAGGTGTTGTGATCCACGTCAACGTACATACTCAACATGTCGGCAATGTTCTTGTTGAGGCGTTCTGTTAAACCGTTGGTTTGTGGATGATGGGAAGTGGTTTTCTGATGGGCTGTTCTACCGACCTCAAGCACTGTCTTCAAGAGCGCGGCCGACAAAGTGGTACCTTATGCGTTATTATGAATTTCGGAGCACTGTGCCTCAGGAAGATATTTTATACGAAGAATCATGCGGATTCAACGGCGGTGCCACTTGACAAAGCTTTTGTTTCCGAGTAGCGCGTTAGATAATCAGTAGCGACTATTACCCACTTGTTGCCAGCATGGGAAGTCGAATATGGTCCGAGGAGATCCATTCCAATTCGGGCAAAAGTTACCATGGGAACTTGAATCGGTTGTAATTGTCCAGCTGGTTTTAACAGTGGTGATTTTCGTCATTGGCAATCGAGGCGCGTGTGCACGTAGTGTTTCACAAAAGCTGGAAGTCTTGGCCAGTAATATTTCTGTTGGATTCTGGCCAATGTGCGTGTGTATGCAAGATGACCAGACTTTGGCTCAACGTGGCAAGCACCAAGTATCTTCTCACGTAATGACGTCGGAACGACAAGTTGGTGGGCGCTTCCTCTGGGAGAAAAGCTCTTTATATAGAGAACACCACAACGTAAGCAGAATGACAGCAGGCTCCTTGCAAATCTTCTAGGAATGGTTGTTGTCCGGCCATTCAAAATTCAATAAGGGGAAAGAATCGCTGTGTTCCTTCTGCTTGCGCGAAATCGTAGTGGTGTCGATGACTCCTACAAACGACAAGTTGCCATCATCTGTGTCATTGTTGCTGTTTATCGGTGACCTTGATAAGCAATCGGCGTCGGTGTGCTGCCATCGGGACTTATACACTACCGGCGTATCAAACTCTTGAAGGCGTAAGCTCCACCGTGCAAGCCGCCCAGAAGGATCTTTCAAGTTGGTCACCCAGCAGAGGGAATGATGGTCGCTGACTACGTGAAAAGAACGACCGTAGAGGTACAGACGAAACTTCATAACCGCCCATACGACAGCAAGACACTCTTTTTCTGTTGTGGAGTTGTTCGACTCGGCGCGGGAAAGCGTAATACTAGCATATGAGATCACACGCTCAGCTGATTCTTGTCACTGGACGAGTACAGCGCCTAAACCCACGTTGCTGGCATCTGTGTGAACCATGGTAGAAGCATCCTCATCAAAGTGAGCAAGCACAAGTGGAGTCTGCAGGCGTTGTCGAAGATCGTCAATTGCCGCTTGTTCATCGTCGTCCCATGTAAACGAAACGTCTTCTCTTGTTAGTCGTGTTAGTCGTGTTAACGGCGAGGCTATGGGGAAGAAATTGGCAATAAACCTTTGCTAGTATGCGCATAGGCTAAGGAAACGCCTGACTGCTTTCTCTGTTGGCACCGGAAATTTTTTTACGGCCGCAATCTTACCAGGATCAGGTCGAGCACCTTCATGGCTCACCACATGGCCTAAAAATTGAAGTTCCTTGTAACCGATATGACACTTCCCGGGTTTCAGTGTCAGGCAGGCAGACCTTATTGCCTTGAATATCGATAGCAGCCTGCTCAGGTGAACCTCAAATGTTTTTGAAAAAACAATGACGTCGTCCAGATAGACCAGACACGTCCGCCACTCAATGCCTCAAAGAACGGTATTTATTAGTCTCTGAAATGTTGCGGGGGCTGAGCACAATTAGAAGGACAAGACTTTAAATTCGTAAAGCCCATCAGGCGTTACAAAAGTCATTTTTTCACTATCTCGCTCGTCTACCTCAATTTGCCAATACCCAATTTTGAGGTCCATTGATGAGAAGTAGCGTGCATACCTCAGCCCGTCGAGTGAATCGTCGATGCGCGGTAATGTGTACACGTCTTTCTTTGTCACATGGTTCAGCTTGCGGTAGGCGACACAAAATCGCAAGCTACCGTCTTTCTTTCTAACCAGCACTACCGGTGATGCCTAAAGGCTTCTTGACGGCTGGATGACGTCATCATCGAGCATTTTCTTCAATTTTTCTTGGATTGCTTCACGCTCTTTCAGTGCTACGCAGTGTGGGTTCTGTCGTATTGGCCTTGCCGTCTCCTCTGTTTTTATGCGGTGCTTCGTCAGTGGTGTTTGACTGACCCTCGAGGTCGATGAAAAACAGTCTTTGAACTGGTGAAGGCCTACTAGACGCTCTCTCCGCGCTGGTGATAAATCCATGCTTACGTCAATAGGTGGTGGGGCTGACGTGGCTTACGGCTCATCTTGTTGTACTACACAGCACTCGCGGATTTGGGTGATCTCGTCGAAGTAGGCGAGATCACCAATGTGTCGGCGCTTATTGGTAAAATTCGTCAACAGAAGCTATGCTTGACCACACACAACATTGACGATACTTCTGGCAATGCAACAACGCGAAAGAGTAAAAGCGTCAATACTTGTTCAGCTATTCTTTCTCCGGTATGCTGCGCGCTGCACGTGAGCGAAATAAGGCGGCACGATAACGGAGGCACGGTCACATCGTCAATGCCTCACCGGGATTTTTGGTGTAGCGCTGCGCTTTGATCCGCTGAAAAAGCCAGTAAACTGTCCACTATATTAATAATGGCACCATATTCACGCAAGAATTCCATCCCTAGGATTGCCTGTTTACAACACTCGGAAAGAATAACGAAAGTTGCGACGAAGCATGCATCCCCTATCTTCATTCTTGCGGAGCACTTTCCGGTAGGTGTGAGTAGCTGCCCTCCAGCTCCTCTAATCTGCGGTCCTGTCCATTCCATTTAAACCTTTTTTAGCTTGTCTGCCCGACTCTCTCTGATTATTGAGAAATCCGCGCCAGTGTCGACGAATGCCATGACGTCATGTCCGTCAGTCGTAATTGCAACATCGGCAGTAACAACCCCATCTTACTTAAACCCATCTTAGTTAACAACCCCATCTTAGTTAAATACTGCACAACACGCTTTCATTGTACCAGAACACAGGCAAACTGATCGGATTAGAACCTCGCCTTTTTCCCTCGCTGCACGTGCTCTTTGTCGTTCTCTTGGTGCTGCATGTTCACTGCGGCAGTATATATATATATATATATATATATATATATATATATATATATATATATATATATATATTGATACGTGTATGGAACTGTCGCACCGACACAGCTGAATTGGCACCCAAATGAAGAAGACGACAACGTGGATGTAGTGGGTTAGACTCTGAAGCTTCTCCCGTTGGCCTGCTTGACTGTGCGCTCTCTAGGCCGTTAGCAAGACCAGATCTCGGTGAATCAAACTTTCCCGTAACATCTTTTGGTGGAAGGTGCTGGGTCTTCACACAACCCGGCTCTGGAACTCCGCAGCGGACGCCAGCTTTGTCCAGCCGCGATGCCTGAAACTGGCACTCAGGCCTCGCCATCCGCGCCGGCTCCATCACCTGTGATTCCCCCTCATCTTCTCGACCCTGGCACGTTTTCCGGGACGGACAGCACGGACGTCGAAGAATGGCTCGCATTATTCGAGCGCGTCAGCAAGCACTACAGGTGGGACGAAACGCTTATGCTGGCAAATATTCTATTCTACCTACGTGGTACGGCACGCGCTTGGTATGAGACGCATGAAGAAGAATTAACCAGCTGGGACACATGCAAGCAAAAGCTTCGCGATTTGTTCGGTCGGTCAGTTGCTCGTCAGATGGCAGCCAGGCAGGAACTCGCGTCGCGTGTTCAATCATCGACGGAGTCGTACGTCACGTACATCCAAGACGTACTGGCACTGTGCCGGAAGACGGACAAAAACATGTCCGAGGCGGACAAGATCAGCAACGTGTTGAAAGGCATTGCTGATGATGCTTTCAACATACTAATGTGCAAGACCTGCACCACTGTTGACTCCATCATATCTGAATGCCGGCGATTTGAACAAGCTAAAAGCAGGCGAATCACCCACCAAATCGCGAGACTACCAAACACTGCTGCGACTTCGTCTTGCGAGGATTCTGCAGCGCCCCGTTCACTTGCCCCTCCTGCAAATATCGCAAGGATTGTTCGCCAGGAGCTGGAAGCCATGGCACCCGCTTCCTATCCGCCCCCTGCGCAAGACAACTGGGCAACAGTCTCGCTTATTCAAGCCGTCGTGCGTCAGGAGTTCGCTAATCTGGGCGTCCAGGTTCCCCAGCCCGCCAGACTTATGCCGCAGCCCATGAGCACTCCGGTCCACAACGCTGACCACCACTCTGCTCCACTTGTCGCTGCGGCAACTTCGACTCCTCGGTTTTCACCACGCTACCGAAATCCATCTGAGTGGCGCACGCATGATGATCGACCAATCTGCTTTTCTTGCTCTCGAGTTGGGCACATCTCCCGCCATTGCCGCAACAGGTCGTATTTCCGGCCAAGCTTTCGTAATGTAGATCGCCGTCACGACCGCGGACACTATTCGCAAACCGGTTTTCCGGATGATCATATTCTGGACCCTTCAGCTCGCCGTTCATTTCCACGCTCCGAACCGTCCTACGCTGACGTCGTCGCCCAGAGAAACTGGTCCAGCCGCTCGCCGTCACCTCAGGGTCGGCCGTCACGCTCCCCTCAACGCCGCCGCTCTCCGTCACCGGCTTATTCTGCCCATTCCCCGGGAAACTGACGAGTGCAGCTCCTGGAGGTGGCGCTGCGTTGACGACTCGGAACGAAAACCCTCAACCGGCTACAAATTCAAGACGCAATTTACTTCGGGTGTTCGTTGATGGCCACGCCGTTACTGCTCAAATTGACACTGGTGCCCAAGTATCTGTTATGAGTTCTACACTTCGATCTCGCCTGAAAAAGGTTCTCACACCAGCTATGTTCTCTACTGTTCGAGTTGCCAACGGAAGTCGAACATCGGTGCTTGGTATGTGCACTGCCCGCGTTACTGTTGCTGGCCACCACACTTCCGTTCTCTTCGCAGTCCTCGATGCTTGCCCACACGACGTCATCCTTAGAATTGACTTCTTAACCGCCCACTCCGCCCTCATCGATTGTTCTACCGGTATCTTATGGCTCGAGTTGCCTTTGTGCTCCGATTTCACTCCTCCAAGTCGCACTCGGCTACGATCCGTGGAGTCTCTACGGCTACCGCCCCAAGCTGCTATGTACGTTCCTCTGTCGCCCTTCCCGTCCGTTCCTGATGGAGACTATCTGGTAGCTCCCCTCATTGATTTGACTCTTACGCACCACATCGCACTACCACATACTATAGTGGTTGTTGCTAACAACATGGGGTTTCTTCCAGTTCTGAACTTCTCTACATCGACCCAAGTGCTTCCCCAAGGCATCACTTTAGCCGATCTTTCCACCCTTGATGAATGTTCGATTTGTTCTTTTACACCTGACACTAAGACCATGACGAAACCTGTCATCACGTCACAAAATAAGCGTTCCTCGACAAAATGATATTCAGTGACCTCTTACCTTCCCAAGTTGCGGCGCTCCGGGGTGTTCTATTTTCTTACCTGGATATCTTTGACATTGACGACCGTCCCCTGGGCCGCACAAGTGCCGTAACCCACCGCATCGACACCGGCGACACCAGTCCACTTCACAAACGCCCTTATCGCGTGTCACGTGCTGAGCGCCAAGTAATACAGACGGAGGTCGAGAAAATGCTCAGTAAAGACGTCATTGAGCCGTCATCGAGTCCTTGGGCCTCCCCTGTGGTCTTAGTTAAAAAGAAGGACAACACCTGGCGTTTTTGCGTCGACTATCGCCACCTGAATCGGATCACCGAGAAGGACGTTTATCCTTTACCTCGAATCGATGATGCGCTCGACTGCCTCTACGGCGCCAACTATTTCTCGTCCCCTGACCTTCGATCCGGATACTGGCAAATTTCGGTCGACGATCGCGACCGCGAGAAGACGGCATTCATCACACCCGACGCCCTTTACCAATTCAAGGTCATGCCTTTTGGTTTGTGCAATGCCCCGGCTACTTTTCAACGTATGATGGACTCTCTTCTTCGCGGTTTCACATGGTCGACCTGCCTCTGCTATCTGGATGATGTAATAGTTTTCTCGCCCTCCTTCGAAAGTCACCTGTTTCGTCTCTCGGCAATTCTTGACGTTTTTCGTTGCGCTGGTTTCCAACTCAATTCGTCGAAATGCTCATTTCGACGTCGGCAGATTAAACTACTCGGCCACCTTGTTGACGCCACTGGTGTACAACCCGACCCTGACAAAGTCCGTGCAGTCCGAGAATTCCCAGTTCCGCGTTCCACACAAGAAGTTCGCAGTTTTATTGGGCTCTGCTCATACTTCCGCCGCTTTGTCTTCAATTTTGCGGATATTGCTAGGCCCCTCACGGATCTCCTCAAAAAGAATGTGGCATTTTCTTGGGGAAGGCACCAAGAACATTCCTTCGCGTCGCTAATTACCGCCCTCACATCACCACCTGTGTAGGCTCATTTTGATCCAGCGGCTCGAACAGAGCTTCGCACCGATGCAAGCGGCCATGGCATTCGTGCTATACTCGCTCAGATACAGAATGGCACCAACCGTGTGATAGCCTACGCTAGCCGTCTTTTGTCGCAAGCGGAACAAAATTATTCCATCACTGAGCGGGAATGCTTAGCCCTCGTTTGGGCTATTGCGAAATTCCGTCCGTACTTATACGGACGTCCGTTCACAGTCATCACGGACCATCATGCGCTTTGCTGGCTGTCGACGCTTAAGGACCCTACAGGAAGACTCGGCCGATAGGCACTTCGATTACAGGAGTACACGTTCTCGGTTGTTTACAAATCTGGAAAGCTGCACAGCGATGCTGACTGCTTATCCCGGCACCCTGTTGATCCACCTAGCTCCACTGATTTGGAATCCGATGCCTGCGTTTTAGCCATCACTGACTTTCTGAACGTGGCTGACGAACAGCACCAAGATCCATCACTGCTCACCATCATTGACCGCCTTCAATCGCGTTATGCTGACCCTTCTCTTAGCAGATACCTGCTTCAAGACAACGTTTTGTACTACCGCAACTTACACCCCGACGGCGCCGAACTTTTACTCGTCGTACCGCATCACCTGCGAAAGGATGTTCTGCGACAATTCCACGACGCTCCAACTTCTCGACATCTAGGAGTCTCCAGAACTTACGACCGCATTCGATGACGAGTATTCTGGAAGGGTCTGTACCGCTCTGTTCGCCGTTACGTCACATCTTGTGACCTCTGCCAGCGCCGAAAGAAGCCTACGACTCCCCCTGCCGGTCTACTTCAACCTATTGAAGTTCCAGCCGAGCCATTTTATCGAGTGTGATTGGACTTGCTAGGCCCTTTTCCTACTTCTACAACTAAAATAAATGGATTGCAGTGGCCACAGACTATGCCACTCGGTATGCAATCACTCGAGCGCTACCAACCAGCTGCGCAACCGACGTTGCCGACTTCCTGCTGTACGACATTATTCTCCAGCACGGCGCTCCGACTCACCTGCTCACAGACCGTGGTCGCTACTTTCTATCTCGTGTGGTTGATGATCTACTCCGATCTTGTGCTACCCGTCACAACTTCACCACATCTTACCACCCTCAGACTAACGGCCTTACGGAGCGACTAAACCGCACATTCACGGACATGCTTTCCATGTACGTATCTACCGACCACACTGATTGGGACATAGCTCTTCCGTTCGTAACCTTCGCCTATAACTCGTCGCGTCATGAAACAGCGGGCTACTCCCCTTTTTATCTACTCTACGGACGGCATCCGTTACTGCCCTTCGACACACTGCTTTCATCAGACCACCCATCCTCCACCTCGTACGCTCAGGATGCAATCACCCGGGCCCTCACGGCACGTGCGGTAGCGCGTGCTCGGTTATCGTCGTCGCAGACAGCACAGAAGTCTCTTTATGACCGTCGACATAGAGATGCCGTTTTTTCTGCGGGATCTCTTGTTCTCCTGTGGCTCCCATCTCGACGTGTTGGCCTCTGCGAGAAACTACAATCGCGATACGCTGGGCCCTACCGAGTCATTCGTCAGGTCACACCTGTGACCTACGAGATTGCCGCTACCACAAACTCATCAGCTGCTGCTCCCAGAACGGAAGTGGTCCACGTTTCTCGTCTCAAGCCCTACAACGCCGACTCGCTCATTTAACAGGCACCGAGACGGTGCCTTACGGGCCGGGGTGATGATACGTGTATGGAACTGTCGCACCGACACAGCTGAATTGGCACCCAAATGAAGAAGACGACAACGTGGATGTAACGGGTTAGACTCTGAAGCTTCTCCCGTTGGCCTGCTTGACTGTGCGCTCTCTAAGCCGTTAGCAAGACCAGATCTCGGTGAATCAATCTTTCCCGTAACAATATATATATATATATCTATATATATATGGGAAGGGGAAAGAGGTGTATACCTAAGGGCTCGTTTTTCCGTGTTTTGACCCAATAATAATGAAATCTAAGGGGAAATTATTAAAACCAGTGGTATGTAAATAGGAAGAAAAGTGGGTGAAAAAATTACTTGCCGTGAGCAGGAATCGAACCTACGACTTTCGAATAATGCATTCGATGCTGCAACCACTGAGCTATCTTCTGGCGGATATTCCCCCAGCCTCTTTATCGGGTTTATATGTGAATTTAAACGTGGGGATGTCAGTCAGCGCTATCTGTAGCCATAGCAGCGAGTGTGAAACACCCTTTTATGAGCGTGGGTGGCGTCAGTTAGCACGCTAACTTACCACGAGGTATATATATATATATATATATATATATATATATATATATATATATATATATATATATATGCGTGTGTGTGTGTTTGTGTGTAAATGCGCGACGAATCGCATCGGGCTCGCCCCAGCTGTTGTAGGTATTATGTCCCAAATTTAGTACATATAAAGAGGTTCAACAGCAAACGGACCCTGATATACTACTCACCTGGTGACGCTGGTAATTTGCGAGAGTCAAGCAGCTCGGCAGGAAAAATCACAGAGCAGTATTTCCCGAGTCTATGTGTGCAGTCAATTCTCAAACAGGTTGGTCTATGCCGTCGAGCACTGCCGAATACCAGCGAGACGCCTCTTTTTCACCTAGTCGTTCAATGAAAGCGAAGCGTCCAGGTGATAAGAATCACCCCAGACATCTATCTAGGTCACCTATGCTATGATGAAGAAGACAATAAGCTGTGCTTAGCAGGTGGCTATCATGTGCCATAATAACCTTTAATGTCCTCGGGTTCACCCTGAGGAAGTAGAAACTATGATGTGCGTCTAGTCACGCCCACTTCAGTGCTCTATGTCTGCACCCAAAAATATATGTTATACGCTCATTATATCCACAAGTGAGAGTGACAGCAGAGTTTCTTACCTTACCTGCCTTTCAAGAGATTCTAAATGTTTTATGCCACCCTAGTACTTCCCATTACATAAAGATTTACCCCATGTGCTGATGGGCTTTCCAGTGTACACTGACAGCAAGTTGGTGAACATTGACCAACGTCACACACACCTCCTTGTAAAAGTCCTGTGTGTGACCGCAGTAACTTTCTGAAGACGATAGGGTAAAGAAAATGAAGCAGGATTAAAGGAATTTTTAGCACCCCTTTCTTGATGGACCATTCTCGGCTCACCATTTCAACCAACTTAGTTTTCGTGACTGCAATACTTCAAGGCAGCTAAAAAAACACAGAAAATTTTTCCGGTGCTCGAAAAAAGGCCATGTTTGCATTTCAAATATAGTCTTATCTTTATTCGCCTTTTTTAGCAAGGCCACAAAAAAGTGCACCAAAATTTGTGTTAGCGAACACGTCTCAAAATTCAATTGTCTTTTCTCACATGCATTCAATTTCAGGGTAGGGTTTTCTACTGACTATGCTATACTCTATCGCAGACAAAACAAAAAGTGCCATAGATTTTAGTTCTTTCGCGGGATCAATTATTAGAAATCTATAAAATCTAGCTAACTTCATAAATAATGTACTACGGAAAGTGGGTGTCTATGGGCTCATGCTGAAGCCTATAAAAAGTCTTATAACGAACAGACAAACATGCTGTATGTATTGGTTCCTCACTTAAGAACTTCATAATAACCAATAAGGATGTTCCTCAGGGGTCGATGCTCAGCTCACTATTAATCTTTATATTGGTGAACGGTAGGTCGTCGGTGGCGGTGGTGGCAGGCGGTGGTGTCTGGGGACGGAAGTGCGATGGGGTGGCGTTTTGGCGTGAACGGGGAGGAGCGTTGTGGCGCAGTGCAGCGGCGTAGCTCATAGCTTCCGGCGCGGGCAGCGGTGCGTGGGGAATTTGAAGCGATTGCCGAACTTCTTCTCGCACAATATCGGCGATTGAATCCACTTGAGGCTGTGCCGAAGGCAACAGCTTGCGCAGCTCTTCCCGCACGATCGCTCGGATCGTTTCACGCAGGTCTCCGGAGTTACTGGCTTGAGCAGCAGCGCAGACTGCAGTCAGGCGACGATTATACTGTCTGGTGCGCATGTCCAGGGTCTTTTCGATAGTGGTCGCTTCGGCTACAAATTCTTGGACGGTTTTCGGTGGGTTTCTCATCCGTCCCGCGAAGAGCTCCTGTTTGACCCCTCGCATGAGGAAACGAACTTTTTTCTCCTCAGGCATGTCTGGGTGAGCGTGACGGAATAGTCGGGTCGTTTCTTCAGTGAAAATGGCGACATTTTCATTTGGTAGCTGAACCCGGGTCTCTAATGAAGCAGCGGCCCTCTCTTTGCGAGCGAAGTTCGCGAACGTTTGCAGGAATGCGCCGCAGAAAACATCCCACGTTCGGAGCGTGGATTCTCGATTTTCGCGCCAGGTCCTTGCGGTGTCTTCCAAATAGAACACACGACACAGCTTTTCGTCATGGTTTCAGTGGTTGAGGGCGGCCACACGGTCGTATGTTTCTAGCCAGGATTCCGGGTCTTCGAACGATGACCCATGGAAAATTGGTGGTTCCCTGGGTTGATGCATGACGATCGTGGGCTGGGACGCTGCGGTTGTCATTGTCGCTGCAGTCGTGGTCATGGCCTTGGTCTTCCGCGCCTTGTCTTGTAGAAGCCCGTACTCCGGTGGTAGCCCTTGCTGTCGGCGGCTTGTTCGCTGCTCCTGGTTGGCGTCGGTGTCTTCTCCGCGATGTGGGCTGGGTTCACGGCTTGACGGTGGCGTCCAGTACATGAACGAAGCAGCACCACCACCAGATGTCACGGGGTCGTGACGTGGCCGAAGACAGGAGACTTCGTGTTAGGATTTACCTGTTTATTTGGGCGAACCTGTGCCCGGTAAACGGAAAGTCCAATTACAGCAGCAGTCTCACACAGATAGCAGTCTCGGACTGATAGCGGCGAACGGAGCGTCGGCCTTCGATCAACAACTCACAAGCGGCGAAGCGCGTCGGCATTTATACTCTTGCCGTCGAGTGTTCTAGCGTTATCGCTGGCGGTGGCGTAGGTTCCAGAACAATCTGTACCGTTCGCACAGTGGGCGTGATCTTATCGACATGATCTACTACAGTTCGGAACCTTCTCGAAAACTGCAGGCGCGGTTTGCGCTGAGAATCGTGTGGTGTTTTGGGACGATAACAAAAACTTGGGAAATGGAACATGGCAATTTAAATTATTTGCCTATCACACAGCGCCCACGTTAAAGAACCCCAGGTGGTCAAAATTTCCGGAGCCCTCCACTACGGTGTCTCTCATAATCATATGGTGGTTTTGGGACGTTAAACCCAACAAATCAATCAATTATCACACAGCGCAAACGGAAGCTCTGCTTTAAGCGGATGATCTACAGGACACAACTTGCTTTGATCGGTCATAACTGCTTTTAAGGAAAAAATAAACACTGATCGAAACAATATTTTAGCACGGTGCCGCCTTGATTCGCTCAAAATAAACGCCTCTAAAACTTTGTTCTTTCTTTTTATTTCCAGTTATAGAACACCACGGTTCATTTACACTCATTCCCTTCTCTCACCTAAAAAGTGCTGTGACGAAAGCTGATTTCTTGGCGTTACGTTACATTCAAATTTAAAATTTACAAAACACATTGCCCATGGAAAGTGCAATGTTTCTCCTGGTATTAGAATTTCAACGAAAGCAAAATATTGTTTCCTATGCTTACGGCACTGAATGCCGTAAGCATTCAGTTACGCCGTTCTCTACATTGCACCCAAGTGCATACACCACTGGCTGTGCTGTAACTAAAGTAGCTATCGGCGTCGTACCCAAGCAACGCGCCATTGGCTGCACCATCAGTGATCTGGTCCATCCCTCGCAGCCATGCTACCGTGCCCGTGCGCTTTATTTTCAACTTACAGCTTCCACGTGAGTAAGCCGTGGATTATGCTAACTCCCAAACAGCTCGAAACAAGCGCCGACAGCAAATCCATGAAAGAGCTTTTGTTCACTGGGCCGATGCTGCAATCCTTGAATAATAACGTGCACATGTGTCTAAGCGCATGGATTAGCTGCTAACCGAGTGTCACGCTAAATCAAGAGCTGCAACGTATGCGCAAATGGCAGGCGGTTGCTGCTAACAACCAAGCGACACCGAGCTAGCTCAAAATATCAAACGCGTGTTGAATGGTGAGTCGATAAAGCGCCGAGTTCTTAGGGAGGCACGTTAACTTTTGTTTGGCGACGTGTGCAACCACTTGTGGCCGCACCTTTCAGCTTCACTGGTTAGCCATCTGTGCAGATTACATGAGCAGTAAGTGAGGAAAATCTTTATTGACACTTTCCGGTGGCATTTAGTGGGGTGGGGCTGTGTGGCCAAGCCAAGGTGACAGTCTCGAGTCCTTGGACATGGGCGGCTTCTTCGGCGAGCCGCACTGCCCACAGTTGATTGGCAAGGTCCCGGCTGAGCAGAATCACCTCCCATCGCGCCTCGCGGTTCAAGACTGCCATGTCTACCCGGCTCATAGGGGACTGCTGAACGCTCCCGGTGCTCTTCCACAGCATGTGCTGCAGCGTCGCTCTTGCTCCACACACTATACAGTCGTCGGGTGTATAAATGTCTGGGTTACAGAGGCGTAAGATCACTGGGTTCGAGTACTAGTTCATGTTTTTCCTAATGACGATGTGCAATGGCATGGCCTGGCTGAGTGACTGCCCGTAGGCAACCAAAACCAGATTTGTTTTGAAGCTTATATCTCCAACCACCTCCTGTTTTCTAAGCGCCACCCCGCCAAGGTGCACTGCCAACAACCTAAAAATTGCCGTACGCTTTTGGTAAAAATCCGTCAAGGCTGCACTGATAAACTTTTTTAAATTTTGTTCTGATATAAATGTTTCGTCGACACCACAGTTTGCATCAAGGCTCGTATTAGCAAAAGCCCTGGAGGCAACACATTAAATTTTTTGTCGAGTACTTCGCAGTTACGCTGGAAATATTTACGCTCACTGTAAAATCTCTTCCATTTCACTTCACATTCACACTACTTTTTGTAGCAATGCGTAGCCAAACTAGTTATATGAAAGAAAAGGTAGGCAAAATGCGGGTGTAACAAATTACGCTAGTAAGATAAGCCCACTATCAACAGCTGTTACTTGAGCACTGCCTTTTTATTTGGAACCGAGAATTCTACCACTGAAACTCTTTACAGGGGTACTGACACCTTCTTTCAGAGGCGAGTTTAGGCTGCCATACAAATATCCTATATACAGAGACGGCTATCAGCAAGTGTGACGCTCAACAAATGCGAATGAGATATTTTATTTTGATAAAAAATGGATAAAATGAAATTTCTCGTGTCGCACCTACCGTCATCGGCACTACCTTGATGACAGACTACAGCACTGATCCTGGTTTCTTCACCCATCAGTGACGGCGTCAAGCACCAAACCATGAAAAATTGGAGCTTGGGAGTCCCCGTTTTGATCATCTGCCAGCGCCTTGCGGTCATTAGGGGCGTTTAGATTGTGCATTACCACGTTACCAGATACTGAAAAGAATCTGCACGTATACCAGTCTTTATGGAGCATACGTATACCAGTTTTTAGGGAGCATAAACCTTTACGTAACGTAAGCTACCCGCCGGGTAGGCCTTACGTTTGCAGCCCTATCTCGTCAATCTAATTTCGTTCGGAGGAACTTGTGATATCGACATTGCAGAGACTCCAGCCATCTAGTCAAAGTAAGCTAAAGTGCGAGCGCCAATAGCAATGAGATTGTTTCAGCCGAATTATATAATAAAGCAAGAATGACCTACAAGCATCAAAATTGTAAACGTGTAAGCCCCCGACCAGAAATATCAGCCGTCATGCAGACATTGCGAAATCAGAGTGTCGATGAAGCATATATTAACATCCTGGAAGAAATCTACAGGGGATCGACCGCTACCATAGTGCTTCATAAGAAAAGCAACAAATTACCAATCAAGAAGGTTGTAAGGCAGGGGGACACAATCTCTCCAATGCTATTTACCGCGTGCTAACAGGAGGTTTTCAGAAGCCTAGAATGGGAACAGTTAGAGATAGGAGCTAATGAAGAGTACCTTAGTAACCTGCGCTTCGTCGATGACATTGCATTGCTGAGTAACTGAGGGTACGAATTGCAACTCATGTTTACGGAGTTAGACAAGGAGAGCAGAAAGGTGGGTCTTAAAATTAATCTGCAGAAAACGAAAGTAATATACAACAACCTCGGAAAAGAGTAGCGCTTCCAGATAGGTAATAGTGCACTTCAAGCTGTAAAAGACCATGTCTACTTGTGGCAGGTAATAACCACGGAGCCTAACGACGAGACTGAAGTAACTGGAAGAATAAGTAAATAGGGTGGAGCACATTTGGCAAGCACTCTGAAGTTATGACAGGTAGAATGCCACTATTTCTCAAGAGGAAGGTATATAACAGCTGTATCTTGCCGGTACTTAGCTACGGAGCAGAAACCTGTAGAATTACGAAGAGAGTTCAGATTAAATTGAGAACGGCGCAGCGAGCAATGGAAAGAAAAATGGTAGGTGTAACCTTAAGAGACAAGAAGAGAGCACAGTGGATTAGGCGACAAACGGGGGTCAAGGATACCATAGTTGAAATAAAGAAGAGGAAATGGACATGGACCGGGCAGGTAGCACGTAGACAGGATAACTGCTAGTCATTAAGGGTAACTAACTGGATTCACAGAGAAGGCAAGTGGGTTAGGGGGAGCCAGAAGGTTAGGTGGGCTGATGAGATGGAGAAGTTTGCGGGTATAAATTGGCATCAGCAATCATAGGACCGGGTTAACTGGCGGAACATGGGAGAGGCCTTTGTCCTGCATTGGACGTAGTCAGTCTGATGATGGTGATGAAGCTCCGACGGCTGGATAGGTGGCGCCATCCAGCGGGTCCAAATTGAACCAGGATATCACAAAATAGTTCTTGCAGAAACATTGTGCATTGCTCGTCTGGCGCAAAAAATGCGCCACTCCGTCATTAGCATTGAGTTACCGTTTTAGTCATTTCAAGCTGAAAAACATTGCGCGTAAGCCGCCGTGTTCATCCCTATGGTCGCACGAAGTGTCACAAGATGTCGACATCATCGTGTCAGGAAGCTTGTATTTCTTGACTCTTTGCGCAGCGGTGATTCAACCTGATCCTAGTAAAGGATAGTTCAAATGCAGTTAGCATCACCATTTACGGTGAGCGAAAACGTAAAGGCACACGTACTGAGCCTGTAAAGATACATATGTATATTTGCGTACGTATGTAAACGTTAACGTATGGGGAGCTAAAACGTTGAAAACCACGCTGTACAATAAGACGGTAAGTGCAAACCAGCATTCGTTAACGCGTTAACGTATAGGAATACGTACAGGCTAAAAGCCCCTACTGTCATCAAGCGTACCTATGAAGTGAGCCGGCGGAGTCTGGATTAGTGCACGTGCACGTGAATACGAGACATACTCACACCACAGTGAATCAATTCATTTCATGATTTAGTCATGCTACCAATATTTCACCCTGTGGATTGTTTTGCACAAGTAAAAACGAAGGAAAATAGGTGCAAGATTCACCGATTCCAGTCTGATCCAGCGCTGAAACAAGTGGGTACCGAGGCGGACACTAGACGCCAAACCAACCGGAGTTCACGCCGTTTGCAACACTTAACTGTGGACGAGTACGTGCACAGAATTTAGTTTCTGAGTGATTTCAGAATGTCGACGAAGAACCTAAGCCTTGAAAGTAATGGCAACTCAACGTTGTGGCCCCTGCTGCGGCAGTTATCTTGCGTGCGGCGTGCAGCAGACGATACCGACGATCGAAAAAGCGACGGGCGGGCTAGGATTGGTAACGAAAGCTTGCGCGCGCATATATTACCACCTTGTGGAGCTGCTTATGCCAAGTCGTGACGTCAGGGTACAGTTGGAAGTGAAACTGAATTTTAAAAGCATGCAAAATAATTTTTCGGGGCGCTCTCAGACTTACCGGTACGTTTCCTACGCCCTTAATGGCTCGGTCTATTCTTTGATGCAAAAAAATGAATAAGTGAGAACGTTCTTGTCAGCCCCCCTTTAAAAAAGCTGCGCTACAATCTCAAACCACGACACAATGCACGCTATTGATCCTAGTGCCTCTTGCGGCTTCATGCTCTTCCGGCTACATTTTTCGAAGCTAGTTTCTAGAAGTCCTCTGCAAGACTTCATTTTTATTTCTGTCGCATTCGCTGCCATTCAATATTACTATGTTCATCTTCAAGCACTATTGTACACATTTAATAAATTTCGTGTTGCTACTCTAGTAGGTAAGAAGTCTTAAATTGAAATCGTTCCCTAACTAAATATCCGGTCTATGACATGGTTCACAAGTGCAAAATGAATGGCGAAATGAACATACAAGACACGGCGATGAATAATAACTGTGTCGTGTATGTTCATTCGTTCCGTATGCGCTGTTCCTCCCGATAATATTGAGGAAAAAAAACTACTCAGTCCCAATACTAACTGTTCTATTATTTAATCACCCGTGGATCACGTGTAAATATACTAAACTCTTACTGTCAGTACCAGCATATGGACTCATTTTGTTTTTTCTATACATTTCAGGCTCAGTACGTCAAGGAACAAGACTTCGGGGGATGTTCTTTAGTTGATCTGCATGAGAGCGTCAAAGTGAACCTCGCATTTCATCGCGACTTGTCTGGTTTCAAATGCGGATAAACAGGATAAAGGTCGTTTGGTTTATTGCCTGCGTTGAAGTTTTAGTGCTTCCACTTGTCACTGAAATAGGCGGAAATATGTTTTTGAGGGATTAAAATTCTTCATTCGAGGGGGGAGGAGCAGAGAGGCACGTGTCGTGGAGTGTTATTTTATTGCGGCAGTGTTAAAAGTCTTGTTTCACAGAAATTCATTTAAGGCTCCGTGCTGTTGGTTATCAGAGCAAAATCACCGTCATGTCTATGACCCACAAAATCTAGAACATGTAAATATAATAATTGAGAATGCAAGTCAAACTGCCTACGCGGCAAGCATGTGTTCTGCCACAGAGCACGTCATTCCTTAAATTACTTTGCGGGGGGGTGAGGGGGAACTCTGTGCAAAGGTCATGCTGTGAAAGCTGTTTTCTTAACACATGTAATATTGCGTGAGAGATCCTAAAATTGCACCTGGCGTCAAGACAAGTCAAATGCGCAGGGAGTTAGTGGTTTATTTCTCCCCATCCATGACAATGTGGGCACCTACGCAAGCGCCCTTGACAGTTTACGGAAGAGTATGCACACTTCGCCAATTAGACAAAGAAAGAATTATTGCGTAGTGGACACTTCGTAACTGCGAATTTAGTATACATTCTAGAATTCTGAAAAACGACTAGTGTTTTTCGCACAAAAACTCCTTTCCTTGCGGCATGGTAAGTAAATGCTCATAGGCCTGAATACACTATCGCATTCTACACTTGGAGGCGACGCTCAAACGTCCTCGAAGCTTTTGAGCTTTCTATCCCATGACGGAAAGACACTTCAAAAGGAGTACGTGCCGGAGGTATATTGGCCGGGCTACGCCACTGATGGATCACACGGAAATATGGGATATCTATAAACTAAAATAAGAAAACAATATAGCTTTAGGGCAATTATTTATTTTTCCTGTGTCATCTCTTTTTTTCTCAATACTTATATTAGGATGGACAGGATCCTTCTGTGCACTCTGTAATTTATCGACGCTGTCGAAACATTTCTCTCACATAATGAAATATCCTTGCAAGAAATAAAAAAACCCTATTTTAGGTGTTGTGTTGATTATATTACGTGAACCCTACGCTCATCTACGCTCCTCAAGCATTCGTTTTTCATATTACGCCACTTTTGTCGCGAATATTGCCATTATGCGTGTATGTCAGTGTAACACTCGATGATGTATTGGCAATTTTTTTCTAGAAATTCATGCACTGAAATGTCTGCTTCGGCAGTGTGGCTGTACATGCTGGCGTTAGATACACCAAACTCACTGTCCTTGATTTTAATTGGTTTTGCAATCATTATCTCTTCGACTAGCTTTGCTGTAATTTTTGCGCCTTGCTTTTAATTCACAAAATACAAATGATTTGGACACAATATAATGCGAAATGTTTTGGCACAGTTTTCACAACAGTGTTAAAGCTAACGGGCAGTAAGTGCCTTATATTTGCTTCAGCTTTGATTCTTGAGAATTGTTCTATATTTCATTCAGCATTAAAATTCAGCATTAAGATTGGCTTTCACCCTAATGTAGCTTTTCCGGCGGTTTTTTGCCTACATCGAAAATGCAGCCGCCGCAGCCGGGATTCGATCCCGTGACCCCCGAGTCAGCAGTCGAGAACCTCAGTCACTAGACCACAGAGGCAGGGCCATCAAATTGTTTTTCTGATTGTCCATTGCAGGC
Source organism: Rhipicephalus annulatus (assembly GCA_013436015.1). Taxonomy (NCBI): domain Eukaryota; kingdom Metazoa; phylum Arthropoda; class Arachnida; order Ixodida; family Ixodidae; genus Rhipicephalus; species Rhipicephalus annulatus. Next base: position 183,091 of record WOVY01002972.1, on the reverse strand, counting down.
TTCAATTTGCGCCTTCAAGGGGTCTCGAATTTTTCATCAGCAGAATTTTTTCTGCTATATAATCAAAAAGGAAAAACACCGACCACGACAGAATACAAAACTTAATGGCGTTTTGGCACCCAGAACGAGGGCTTTGTTCATAATGAAGCCTTGTTCACAATGAACAAGGCTACATTGCAAACGAGGCTCCCGTTTTGGGTGCTGAAATTTCATTACATTTTTTATTCTGTTGTGGTCAGCATTTTTGCCTTTAGATGCGGAAGCATCTTATACTCGCGCCTTGTAGTGCGCCGTCCGCGCCGTCCGCACCGCTTCTCGAACATTCGACAGCTGACGCGCGCGCATGCGGCGTCGCGCCGTCGCCCGCCATCTGTGCCGCGCGCGCTTCTCCTTCGAGAACATTCGACAGCTGACAGCGCATGCGCCGTCGCGCCGTCGCCATCTGTGCCGCGCGCGCGCTTCTCCTTCGAGAACATTCGACAGCTGACAGCGCATGCGCCGTCGCGCTGTATATATACTCAAGGTCGGCGCTCGCTCGCTCAGTTGCCGCTCGTCCGTTGGTTTGTACGGCGCGTCGACGTCCGAAGTCGCCGTGAAATGAATGCCAACGAATCCACAAACACAATGATCGACGTCCCTTCGACCAGCGCCGCCCTTTCGCATACGTGTGTACGTGTTCACTCATTTAACACCCCCTCCTACAACCACGTTAACCAATTTAGCCATCGACCCAAGTAAGTCGCAATTTAACACCCCATTTCACAACCACGTTAACCAATTTAGCCATCGACCCAAGTAAGTCGCACTTTAACACCCCGTTAACCAAATATATGCTCCGCATCCTCCTCAGTGTTCCCCCGAGGGAAGCTGCGGGCAATTTTTTATTCAATGATTCTTCCCGACCAGACAGGCTTCCGTTGAAGCCTTGATTTCATAGTTAGCTATAGCTTACTAAGGCGTACTTTTTCAATGTTTTTTTTCTCTGGAATAAAACCCAACTATTTTGTCAGAGGTCTAGACGGAGACTCCTTGGAAGAGATTTTGGTATATTCCGAAAAACTTTGGGAGCAGTTATTCATTGTGCCTTTTTATTTTTATTAAAGATACATCTAATTTTACGTTTTTAAAAACAAGTCCATATCGATAAAAACACCATTTATAAAGACCAAGTCTGACAGTGCTGATGACAAAAGCCATTGCCTGTGCTACAAAACCTCCTCTGGTGGGGAAATTTGTGACGGAAACCTCGTAAAACTGCCGGAAAGTGATATTTTTTGTCGCAAGGCGTTATTTCTAAAGGCATATTTCAAAGGCTTCTATGACTCCTACATTCTCATTTATTCATGGTTTTGTTCAATGTGGTGCATAATATTTTTATATGCGAAACAAATGAACTGGGTTTTTCGTTCGATTTACCCTCTGAACAAACAAGTCTGGCTATTACGCGAGTCGGTGTTAATTATTATTTATGACACTGTGTCACAAAGTGCAACAAAAGTACGACACTTTGGTTTGGTGTGCTTCTTTAGGCTTTTTTTTGTGGCACTACACGACGCCATTCTATATTTACATGAATACCCTGTTACAACCCATTAGTTTACCCCATAATGCGGCGTGGAAGTTTGAGAGACGTCCATTATCGCGTACAAAGAAATATTGTTATTTATGTCGTTCCTTTTAAAATATACATTAGTTTTATATTTCCATTGCAATAAAGACGTTTTCGGTGTACTTTTTTTATTTTTACTTTCATAATTAGTTATCGTAACAATATTTTGCTGTCCGTGTTATTCGTCTTATGTATTTTTTACGTTGTATTTCTGCAACGAAGGTTAAGTAAATCAAGCTGGGCTCGGCGAATGAAGAGCGCACAGCTCTAGAAGCAAGAGGCGGGATGTTTGTGGCTGTGTTTATTTGGGTAATTACAACGGCAGACAATGCAACACTTAAGCGGCGGTCAATGACAGACACTACGGATATTCAGAAAAGCTATTTGACTCATGCGTGCACTTGAAATGGGCACAGTTTAATGCAGTATGGTTGATGATATTGGGTGTTTTGTGACACAAGGGTCATTTGCGTTGACGGAATTCTTGCGTTGACGGACGCGGCTAGCTGGTATGCCAACACGTTTCCTTTTATCTCATGGTGTCCTGGCACCCTGCTCACCACTACATGCTGTTTGAGTGAGAAGACTGTGCATATAGGAATGAGTAGAGAGATAAAACGCCAGTATTTCTAGATTTTTAAGGGTTGGAGGGCTATTACTACGCTCAGAAAGTCAGTGAGTATAACTGTCTTTTGTAGTTGTAGTAGCCTAATGTGTTTGGAATATCGTGCAGACCTCTGCTGTTAATATACTTGTGTTACGGTGGAGAGTGCCAAAATCCGAAAACGTTGGGCAGACTGCAGCGTATGGGACACAGAAATTTTGCTCTTGGAAACATCCGTAATGAGTTCTGGGCATCGCAGTCTATATTCTGCCACTGCTACGGTGGCAGAGCTAAAAGGAGCTACAAAATATGTTCAAAAATTTACACACCCGTTTCCTCGTCGAGGGACGGTTATCAAATTGCGCAGAATAAGACAGATCTCTGATTAAGAATTTTCAGGGGTGTTCTTCGTGTGCGTTAACTTTCTGATAGCACACAAAGGACATTCACTACCACTACAGACGGAACTACCCCTCGTTTGATTCAACGTAGAGGTTGTCTATGGGGCTGGTGCACAAAGCACCCTTTGAAAGACGAAAGCCCAAATGGTGTACAGAGTTGAGCATTTTCAAACTGATAGATGATCGCCCCATAATCCAGGTGCGTGCATGGGAGGCTTTTATGAAGACTCATCAGACATGTTCTATCACTGCCTCATGAAGTCCCCGACAAGATCTTTAGTATATTCATAGTTTTAGGCATGTTTTTAAGATTTGTAAAGCAGGAAACGAATGTCAATTTGATGTCTCAAAACATGCCTGAAACGTTTATTCAATTTTCACAGCTAGCCACAGCCCATGCAGATCCATGTCTGATTGTTGATGGAGGCCTCTCTTTTTTTTAAAAAAAACGCACGTTTTCTTTTGTGGATTGAGGCTGAACCAGCTCTCCTCTGCTCATTTGGCTACTTATTAAAACCAACTCGAATCTACTATTCGCAACTTGCAAGACTGCAATATTCAAAACCTATCTGCACGTCTTTGACGTATGTGCTGTAAACCATATTGCGTGTAATGTAATGATGTAAGGATTTCATTTTTATAATAAGTGTGCAACTCAAGACACCTCCTTGCGGCACTAAAGTCTCCTGGACAAATATTATAGACGAGACGTTTCTCAATTGCACGCGGAACATGCGATTGAACTACTAACTTTCTATTGTAGCCAGGTTGTTGCCTCTGACACCAATGTTAAACATGTCTCGTAGAATGCCAATGCACTAAGTGCATCAATGACACAAGGCTGAGCCACCACAAGACAAAGGTGTGTATTACGTGCATGAGTCCTACTTTTAACCGGGTGTTACTTCTGTGTGGTGTGACCTTACAGGGGCCCTGAAACACTTTTTTGAGTAAACGTGAATTCAATTTACTAGAAAAGTGTATGACCTCACAAATTTAACGCCACCAAAGTTTTAAGAATCCGTCCAGTACGAGCGGAGTTACAAAGATTTGTCACACGCTCCAATCGCATTCTCTCTTTCGTGCCGACGAAAACACTGGAAGCTAAGCCGAGAGGAATGGCAGGGGCAAACAAACAAAAAAAAACGCCACGCGGGCCTCGTAACCTTGAGGATCGCGCCCGCACGCGTAGACAAGTTGCGGCTTCCCACGGCGTTCTCTGTAACGACCAAGCGCGCATGTTCAAATGGGCCAATCGCTGATAGATGGGCTTACTATAAGTGATTTTTGGGCTTATTCCGTGTTTTGTCGAGAAAAGAGAAAGCGTTTTTTAGCTGACTTCAATTATTTATTGTGAACTCCAGGCTGCGTGCTGCGCTATATTATTCGACTCGCGGATATTCGGGAGTCTCTACAACTAATCCGCAGCGTTTTCTGAGTATGCTCAAAAAGTGTACAGAAGCCCTTTATCACTGGCAGCCGTGCTAATATGTGTAATAATGAGGTGAAGTTTATATAGTGTTTGCCTGTCTCATAACCGTTGCCAATCATTTCTGGGCGTCCGTATATTAAAGGGCTTCAGGTCAAAATGCAGCCACAACTATGGATGTATTTACAGCGCTCCCATTAATGGATATAGCAAGCTAGTCTGCCAACACATTTCCTTTCATCTATTGATGCACTGGAACCATTCACAATACGACATGCTGCGAGAATTCCCGTGTTTCTTTATTGTTTTAAACATTTTACTACACTCAGAGAATCATTAGGGTGCTATGCAAGTGATAAAGTGCATAAAACAATGCATATGATGAATACAGATACAGAAGGACTTCTCAGTCACGAGACATGAAGTAAGACCTCTAAAATAAGAAACAAGAGTTATACCTTTTTAGTGTACAGTGGTACAAATAGGAATCAAAAGAATATTATAGCTAAGTACAAAAAGTTACTTAAATTAAAATGTAGACAATAGCACGTAAACGCATGCACTAACACACAATAACCAGCACTGCAGAGAATATAGGGAATTAAAAATTTAATGAATGCAAAGGCAAGAATTTTTGAACGTTACGAAATTATATTGTCAATCATCATCATCAGCCTGACTATGCTTACTGAAGAACAAAGGCCTCTCGCAGGTTCTGCAAGCCAACTTGGTCCTGCGCTTGCAGCTGCCACTTTAAACCCGCAATCTTCTATATGTCATCAGTGCACGAAAATTTGTCTCCCTTTCAGTCACTTGCCTTCTCTAAAAATCCTGCTTGTGATTTTTATTGCCAGCGTTTATCTTGCCTTCGTGCTACGTGATCTGTTCATGGCCATTTCATCTTATTATTTTGAGCCTGATTTTCTTAACACCCGTTTGTTCCCTGATACACTCGGCTATTTTCTTGTCCGTAGGGATTAAACTTATCACTTTTCTCTTCATTGCTCGCTGCGACGTCCTCAACTCAAGTTCAATCCTCTTTGTAATATTCCACGTTTCTGCTCCGTAGGCAGAACTACTTACGGGTAGTAACCGTGGAGCCAAACCACGAGATCTAAGTAACTAGAACAATAAAAATGAAGTGCAGCACATTCAGCAGGCATTCTCAAATCACCAAGATTACCACTATCCATGAAGAGGAAAATATATAAATGTCGGTGATAACGCTGAAGCATTAAACGGTACATGTACAGTGGCGATCATAAGTTTCGAGATCACGGGGGCGCGTGGCGAACAGCACCACGGCGCCTTCTCACAGCTACGAGAGAAGCTCAAGAGTGCGCACTGCGGAAGTGCGTTCTTTTCTACCGCCAGCTTGCACTTTCGCTCCCTTAACCGCGCGCACACCGGAACGCCAGGAAAATTAGGGGACCCTTAAGCTTCGTCTGTAAGAGTTGAACGTGATAGTTAAATCCGGACCCTGGTGCACCCTTCAACCGCTAAGTTCATACTTTATTATGGTTTGTCACACACACACACACACACACACACACACACACACACACACACGCGCGCGCACGCACGCACGCACGCACACGCACACGCACACGCACACGCGCACACACACACACACACACAGTATATTGTACCAGCGTGCGCGCGTGAAAGGTATATGCAGGCTTTTGATCTAAAGCAAGAGTCATATGGCTTCCAAGATACACGCCGCGCGCTTGCCATCTCAAAGGCCATAAAGAGTCTGACAATGCCTCACATGTGGCAGCACATTATCTAGCGTTTGCTTTTTGCTTCAACAGCGCCTCTGGAAAGACATATGTTTTCCGTTAGATGAATAGTTGTTCATATTAGAGCTGTTTGAAAGTTCCGTTGTGTTTTAGTGGCAATGGCTGCACTATCCCTGCCTTTTTTGACGTAGTTTGAGGTCTCCGAAATATGCCTACGTATCGACAAACGAGCCCGTTTTCGTCATGCCACCTGTCGAACAAAATGCGCTAAAGGCGCCCTGAAACACTTTTTCAAGTAACCATGCGATGAATTTACTAATAAAGCTTATTTCCTCACGAATTCAATGCGCCAGAAGCTTTAAAAATAGGTCCTGTGCTAGTGGAGTTACAATGGTTTGTCGCATGCTGCAATTACATTCTGTCTTCTCTCGTCCTGACGAAAGCACTGGATGCTAAGCAGGGAGGTGTGGCAGGGACAGCGGAACTAGATGACCCGCGCCTCGGAACCTTGAACATTTTTTTCTTCCTTTTTTATTTGAATGCGCGGCTTTTCAGTGTAATCGCGCGCGCACGTGTGTTAGAGTAACGGCCTCCCGCGATGATCTCTGTAACGAGCTTTTTCACTCACGAACGATTTTTCGCTGACAACCAACGGGGCCGACGCCGACGGCGGAATTTCTGTGACATGAGCTGTCTAACGCTCTCGCGTAAAAATATATGAGTTATAGCGGCTGTGCTCGGCGTGCGCCGCTTCGGATATCCGGTTCCAGACGCTGTGCGGCGGTGAAAACACGCTTAATGCGTCAGTTTTAAATGCGAAGCATTTATTAGCGAACACTGGCGACTTGGAGCGTACCTATCTACAGTAAAAGCTCGTTAATTCGGATTTCATGGGACTGCAAAAACTGTCCGAATTAACTAAATGCAGAAATAACTAATGAACAGGGAAAACAACATTTAAAATCAAGCTGCAGAAGCATACCTGTATTTGTTGAAGTATTTTGTAATTGTCGTCTGTGTTTTCGCGCAGATTCCGGCTGACATCACAATTTTTCTTAACTGTTCCAAATGGCCAACAGCACGCAAGCTGTCGGGAGTATTCAGGCAAGCGTCCTCTAACATTAACAGCGCCTCCGAGACTTCCCGTGAGGTGCGATGAGGTCGCAGCTGTATCTCCTCGCATGATTCTTCGTCGGAATCGTGGTCTTCATGGGCGCCCGTGGCATCATTAATTCCCTTGATCAGTCAGGAGACCACTCGTGGCGACACCATGATCAATTGCGATGTAGTCCTGAAAGGTCACATCTGTGGGAAGGACAGCATCGAAAGTCGGGCAGTTATCGTCGGTGGACTCGGCTGACACCTCCTCGATGCCATCGTCAGCTAGTGCTGCATGCTCGGGCCTCACAAAACCGCTGTGCCGAAAACAGTTGGTGATGACTTTCGGCGGAGTATTTTTTCACACGTGGGCGATGATGTGCACTGCGCCGAGTAAGTCCACTTGATACAACTCTCCAGCTTCTGAGCATAGGATCATTCGCTCTAGTAGGTGCTTGCGGTACTTTGACTTCACGTAGTGAATGATACCCTGGTCCATCGGCTGAAGAGCAAGCGAGTGTTTTGCGGCAAAAAAACTACTTTGATGCTCTTCGGTTCAACTGTACAGTTATGGCCACTGCAGTTGTCAACAACCATAATTATCTTGCGGTTCTTCGACGTGAAGTGCCGGTCCAACTGCTGTAGCCAGCCGCGAAAAATGTCCGATGTCATCCATGCCTTCCTGTTCGCTGTGTACTCGACAGGAAGGCTTTTGACGTTCTTAAAACAACGTGGCTTAAGCGCCTTCCCGACGACAAGTAGTGGCAAGCGCTCCGTGTCAGTCATATTGGCGGCAAGAAGCACAGTTGTCCTTTGCTTGCACTTCTTGCCACCAATGCACGCGTCCCCTTTGAAAGTCACCATCTTGTCGGGCAGAGCTATGAAAAATAGAGCAGTTTCATCTGCATTGAACACGTCACGTGGTTCATATGCGGCGATGTGCTCCAGCAGCTTCTCATTTCTCCACTCGGTGGTCACGCTTTCGTCAACACTGGCCTTTTCGCCGCACACACTCCTGAAGACAAGTTCATGTCTCTCTCGAAACCTCGCAAACCACCCTTCTGACGCTTTGAACGATTCAATGTTCATCATTGCAGCGTACTTCTCATCTTGCGCCATGATGAGAGGTCCGCTCAAAGACAGATGCGGGTAGCGACAGTCAGTAACCCACCGGAACAAAGCTTCTTCGAGCTGGGGATGAGCTGCGGTTCGCAACCGCTTTCTAGAGGCATGAAACTTCTCGCTTTCGAAGGCTTGTCGAATCTGTTGTTCATTTTTCACGTACATTCCCAACGTGCTCCGCTTCACGTTTTACTTGGTCATAACCTGCTGTCGCGATTCGCCGTTCTTCAGTGCTTCCAAAATTTCCATTTTAGTTGCTAAGTTCTTCGCGTCGTAGTTCTGCCGCTTTTTCGGCGTTGCCATCAATGTAGCGCACGATGGAGGTGGCATGCAAATACGGTCACAATGGAAGAAAAAGAAAACTCCGCAAGAAGAGGTGGTTCCGACACGACAACACAAGGCAAAATGGCGTCGGAGGCGCTCAGTGGAGAAGAAAGAAGACGCCGACGTTCGGTGACGCTGCGATCGCCCCCACTCGTTGATGATGATGGCGATGCCACTCAGGTTTCGGTTTCACTACAGTGGTGCCAGCGCTGCTTTATCACACTTTTGAGTAGCAGCAGCCGTCAGCATTTGTCCGAATTAAGCGGTGCGGAGCCGAATTCTGACAAAATAACGAAGGATTGGTCCCATAGATTAACATGCACTTTGGCCGGGACCAATAGAGCCGTTCGAAGTATCCGAATTTCTGAATTAACGGGTGTCGAAATAACGAGCTATACTCTATCTATTCATCTATCTATCTGTCTATCTATCTATCTATCTATCTATCTATCTATCTATCTATCTGTCTGTCTATCTATTTATCTATCTATTCAGTATTACATTGCGTGAATGGATGACGAAGATATGTGACTGGAGCAAACATTATAATCATGAGAGGTGTATCAAGTAACAACATGACTACATGCCACGCTCATAATGCACTGTTGGCCGTTTCGCTAGCTTCTCTTATGCCAAATTTTGTATTTCGTGACGTGAGTGAATGACGAAAGTATGATACTGGTGCAAACATGATAAACATTCTATGCGTGTTATGTAACAACATGACTACATGAAACGCTCATGATGCACTCGCGGCCGTTTCGATGACTTCACATGTACCAAACTCAGTATTACGCGACGTGAACTAACGGCATAAATAAATGACACATGCAAACATGATAATCGCGATATGCGTTTCATGTAGATTCCAAATTCAATATGCGCTTCGGCTGTTTCATCAGCTTCACATATGCCAAATTTGGTATACCGCGTTGTCAATGGATAACGAATGTATGTGACTGGTGCAAACATGATAACCATGAGATGCGTGTCACGTGAGAACACGACTACAAGCCTCAGCCAAGGTGGCATTCCATTTCGAAGTGACGAGCTGCGCGTACTCACCGGCGTTAATTTCGTCCGGTCATGGCGGCGTTTCCACCCCAGCCACCGGTCCTTCCATATACTCACCAGTGTGCGCCGCTCTGCGTTTTTTGAGGCATGTGCATTTCAGCGCATCCGGCGTCTCTTTGTCACGAAAAGAGAGAGACGAAGTGTTGTCTGGGTGACGCATCGCCGCGAAATGCAGTATGTCGCGATTCGTGCCGGTTGCCATCGGTCCGTGCCGACGGACGCTCGTCGAGCAGGTCACGCCTGGCGTCAGTTTATATGGCGTCGCTGTGCCCAACGTGCGCGCGCGTCAACGATAGATTGGAGCATGTTGGGCCCTTCATGATGCGCTCGCGGCCGTTTTGCTAGCTCCACATAAAGCAAACTTGGTGTTGCGTGACGTCAATGGATGAAGAGAGTCTATAACTTGTGCAAAGATGATAATATTTACACGTGTGTCATGTAAGAACATGGCAACATACCACGCTCATTGCGTGCTCATGATCATTTCGCTCGCTCCAGATATACGAAACTTGGTATCACGTTACGTGAATTGGTGATAAAGGTAAACGACACATTTAATAAACATGATAATCATGACACGGAAGTCATATACGGCATCACCTCAACGTCGTAATGTTGCACTGATTTTAAAGTGACATCAACCTTTCTCATTCAGCCTTCGCATATTAGTGATTCCCACTGTACGTGGGATCTGCCAATTTGTTTTTCAATCGACACATGTGATAAGATTACCAAGGAGTGCTGCCTGTTAGCGAAGCATGCGTCTTTCCGGTGCCGGAAAATGTCTGCAACGAAGTTGTCAAAGCTGCGCGCAAGGAGCACTGCCCCTAAAAATCACGATATATCACTCGCAGCTGATGCGGCGACTGCAAAAGTGTCACCTTCCGATTTTCCTGGCGTTCCGGTTGTGTGCGCAGTTCAAGAGATGGAAAGCGCGGGGTGCCAGGTAGAAAAAGATGCGCTTGCGCGGTGCGCGTTCTCGAGCTTCTCTCGCAGCCGTGAGAAGGCACCGTGGTGCTGTTCGCGACTCGCTCCCGTGGTCTCCATAATTGTGATCGCCACTGTGCGTGCTTCACCGCTTGTCAGTTGATCAACGACCGACGATCTTTTCACCACTATCAGTGCTAGTGTGTATCGCGGTAATCTGACTTACCTTTCACCGGCCACGAGTTCAGTCAGTTCAACAGTTTAATTTAGGTCTTGTAGTCTGGTTCCTTCGTCCACATCTTGACCCCGTGACAATGTATACCTTCTTTCATTAAGTATTTGCTGTTCGTTAATAACTTAGCATTATGAATTTTTAGGTTATTGGTTCTTGCTCAGTGACACATTCCAGAATATTTGAAGTTGTACTCATGTGAGATGTATGTTCCAACTTGCTGCCCGTTGGGCTATCGGCAGTTTCCTAAATTTAAAGTGTATGCATTCTCACAATTTTCTGAAAAAGCACCTTGATGCTATTTATGGAACAACCGTTATTCGAAGTGTACCAAGGAAAGAGCATAATCATTTTTTATCATAAAAAAGTATATCGCGAAAAGGCTCACCAATGGTTCATCATGCTGATGAGGAATATGTTGTTGAAGCTGTGGAGGAGAAAGCCAGAAAATTTTTCACAAAAAACCAGCTCTCTCCGGTAAGCTTTGCGTCTTACGACCCCTTTTCAGCGAGTCAACTAGCCTTCTTGGAGCGATCAAGTCAGATAATAGCAGAACCACGTAAAGGAGAGGTGTGATACATCAAATTTCACGGAATAGGTGCTCTACTAAACTATCATGTTTCTGATGACAAGGTACTCACTACCTGAACTAACTTAGGTAACTTTGTTCATTGCTGCTTTATCAAAATTTACTCTTTGTTCCGTGGATGTCGGTTTTTGGGCTTTTGCGCTCCGATATGTGCGTCTTAATTATTTTTTACAAAGATGTGAAATATTAATTGCATTATCACATAATCACTCATCTGTCACCTTGTTTTTTCACTTTGTCAAGTCCTACATGAATGAAAAACCAATCACCCCACCTTACTGTATATCCGTAGCATCTTTTGCGTGGCAGCATATATTTGAGTTCGTTTGCAGTTAAATATATAATATGCTATTTTGATGTTCACAGTTGCGTGTTCAAGGGTGCAACAGCTGCACAAATTTTACTGAGAGGATGCAGTTTCTTATTTGTGACGAAAGCTGGTCCGAAATATTTGACCAGCCTCAATTTTTTCACAATACTTTGAATTGAATTGAATCTTTATTTTAGACATGTATAAATAAAAACGTGGCTGCACAGACGTGAAAATAAGCCATTCAGTTGCGGCTTGACGATGCTGCCTCCTCCCCATATACATCGATAAATCTGTATACACGGTGCAGATATAGCATAGTCATGAAAAAAACCTCAAAAAGTAGAGGAAACAAGCCAGCAAAATACGTCGTATAATAGGTTGGGCACTAATGCAGGTATGCTATGTTTCCGGGTACATTCGCAACAAGTTGTGGTCACAAGATAATTTAATATGGCGAGCAACGCAAACAATAACTAGATAGGTTTCGAAAAGAGTTGAAACAAAATTGGCGTATTGAGGTGCGATAAAGCCGTACTCATCCAGTAGAGTAGGCAATGTATAATCCATGGTTCGTGGTGCCCTGTAGCATAATAAAGAATATTAGTGTGGTAGTTACTGAGTTCACATAAGAACTAAATGCCATGTACAATCTGATCAGTAGAGCTGTAAAAGACGACGCTCGTACATGTTTGATATGTGCATGATAGAGATGCTGCAAACTATGTATCCTAGTGCATTCTTTAAGGAAAGTTGGTAATCACTCTAAGCGCATTTATCTGCATTACAATCGGTTTTAAATGCGAATAATTTTTAGCGAACTTCAGATATTTTGAGCGTATCTATCTATCTAGCCGCTTACGTTTGGATGCTCTCATGGACACAATTTTCTTAACCAAAATTAGCATGGGATCGTAAGACGGTCAACACAAGCGCTGGTCAACACGTGAATAATGTCACAATCCCCACACGTACGTCGTCAAGCACTTCCCGTCAGGCGATGGCATCTACCCTCGGGTGGCTATGTGCAACTGGTATGCGAGTATGTGTCACAGGTGATTGACACTGTTCAGTTTGGCCTGGAAATTCGTCTGGGCAGACGCCATTGTGCGTAAGCCGATCTACTGGGGAGGCTCTCATTCCCTTCGGCGCCAAGTCTGCCAGACGCTGACGAAGATTTGAGTAATTACCCAGACATTGTGGCAAGCAAAGGCGAGTTCCCGACTTTCAAAGGCGGACCCGTTCGTCGTCTCTTCAAGCAGCAGTGGTGCCTGATGACCTCGGCGACTCATCTGGAGACGGTGAAGCTGTTGTGACTGGCGCCAGAGCTGACGGGGGAGCGGAGCTCTTTTAATCCTCAATCAAGTAGCCGACCGGCCGGCTGCCTTGGCCCGCCAGGCATTGTCCCTGCTAACCGGAGGATTAGACGTCATGTCGCCACGACATCGTAAACAGTTCCAGAGAGGATAACAAAGGCAGCATCTTCCTTGGAAGAGACCGTGGCGGCCGCCGCAAATCGCCCCGCTAATAAAGCGAACAAATCGGTGGGCCCTTTGATGTATGCTGTCAGGATCATGGGACCTCTCGACTAGTGGCACACACGCGACGAGGAAGAGCCCTGCTGGCGCCACCTTGCAGTGCAGTGTTCACGACTCAATATTTGACGTCCACGTGGACCGTGCATGCTCGTCCCCCTCAACAGTTGTGTGTGTGTGATTGGCGTTCCACTCGGAGAGGAGAAGCCCGACAGGGCTTAAAACGACGCCGCAGAGTGGTGGACGTCGCTCTGAACCATGTAACGGTTCAACCACCACGCTCGTGGTTTGTGAAACCCCTAACATTTCTTTGCTGTAAATGTTTGTAAATAGTGCCATAAACCTGTTCGTTCTTGTATCCTCTAGTGACCTTCCTTCCGAACCTTAACAACTGGTTGGCAACGATGAGATGAACTTCACGACGTGGTGCTGTGCTGTGGTGAGTGCTTGGTCTTTGCTTTGACTTTCCAGGCTTCAATTGTGGGAGTTTATTAGAAGCTGGATTGTGTGTGAATTAGGGAGATTACCTTTTGTGAGTTTTGATTTGTTGGGATCACCTAATTATGTGTGAAATGCAGGACCAAAGTACAACGGCATTTATGTCGTGGAAGGTAATGCTAAGAGATGAACTTTTGAGTGTGAGTAAGCATCTAGGCATTGAAGTAGAGGAAGGAATGGGCAGGACAGCGGTTGTGAGGCTGATCTTGCAAAAAGCCAGTGAGGAGAAGATTGAAAACGCGATAGAGATTTTAGAAAAACAGGAAATAAGGGATAGAAATGAGCGTGATAGAGCACGCGCTTTGGTGCTCAAGCAATTGGAACAGAAAATTGAGGCAATGAGATGGAAAATTCAGCCATCCGCAACTGTAGCGCACGAGAAGTGCGATAATCAAAGGAGTGAGGTGCAGCCCAGAACTTTAGAGAAGGCTAGCACGTTTAAAGACAGCAGCAGGTTCGATGACGAACCAAATCTGAGTGCTGTGAAAGATGCTGCACTGAGTAGAGAGGCCGACGACGGCCAGAGCAAGTGCGACGAGGTGCTGTGCCAGTCAACTCTTAGCGAAACAGATAGGATAGCTGTAGAAAAGCTGGTACAGACCTCAACTGTGTTTGTCGCAACGGTGGATCTTGCAAATGAGGTCGAAGACATCAAGAACACCGGAGAAAGCTCAGTAAAAGCAGCGAAAGCAGAGAGTGAGAAGAACAGTGTGGTTGTAGACAGCTCCATGAATGCGAGCGAGATTTTTCTGTGAGAAACGGCGGCATTGTTCTTCAATGTGTTACACTGTCTGCCAGTCTGGAATGTGAAACAGATGTTTCTTTAGAAAATCATTTAGACTGCGCGGGCAAGACCACTAACAAATGCTGTGAGAGGATGAGCGAGTTTGAGATGCGAGTGGGAAGCTCCGAAACGAGTCGCAAAAAGCGGCGCAGACGCAGGAGACGTCGGAGAGCCGCGAGTGAGGCAAGCAGCTCTACGCGTGTTGAGAAAGGTTCGAAGCCTATGAGCGCAGCAAGCAGAACTAGGAATTTCGCATTGGCGCCAAAGTTCATTTGCATGCGTCTGAACTGCCGGACGAAAGAAAAGGGAACAGCGGATCCTTCACAAATGAAATCAAATGGGAGGCGCCAGGTTAGTTGGGTGCGTGAGTACAAAGTTAACACAGGTGGATCGGCTCGACATGGCAACAGTGCTAGGAAATTGAAGTGCCAAAGTAGTGTGGCAGGTCGTGCAGAAGCACCCTTGAGCTGTAAAACCACCGATGATGAAACCCGAGGCCAATTTCCTAGTTGTGAGAAAACGGTTGGTCGCAAGAGTTGCCGTAAAAGATTGAAGCGTACGCGCGCGACTAAGCAAAGGCAAGAAGAGGCTTCCAGTGAGTCGGGCGAAAAAAACAAGGGTAGAACATCGGCCCGTTCAGCGAAACGTTCTTTGTGGCGTGAAGTAAGGTTCCAACGGCGAAAGGAGAGACCATGGCCCAAGTCCTCGCGACGGAATGCGCGGTGGAGATTTAGAGCTTTTCGTGCACAAGAGTGTCAACGTGGTCCTAGAAGAAGGGCCACAATTGCTAAACGCAGCACAGGAGCGAGCCCGAAAATGGCATGGCCACTCTTTTCGACGCATTGCTCGGGCCCACTCCACGAACCTGACAGAGGCAGGCTGAAATCGCGAATGATGCGTGACTGCGCCGTTCAGCTTGTAGCCCAGACGCGACGTTGCCTCGGCAGTTCTCGAAACCCGGCAATACCGCAACCGCCGCGTGTGCGATGGAAGTGAGGGACAGCTGTAAACTGGAGAAGGTGACACAGGAATTTACGGAGAAGCATCTTTGTTTGATTATTTTTTGGTTTTGAAGTAATATTCCTTTGTCATCTCCCCGGCTAGTTCGTGTAGCAGCAGTTTTTCCCTTCTAGATTTTTTAAAAGCATTGTAAGTGTTTTAGTTGAGTTACTGGGAAATGGCCTATGGTTAGGTGTGCGATTGGTGTGCTAACGTTCTTTGGATGAAAGTATGATGTCGTGCTAGGGCGCATAGCAAAGTCTTGTGCGTTCTTTAAAAACTTGGGCTGACATGAAACTACATTCAACAAATGAGCGTGTTGGTACACGAGTTGCATTTCCCTTTGTTATTTTAGTATGTGCTCAGGCATCAGGTGAATTATTTAGCTGAGCGGTATGTTATACCGAACTTTGAGGCTAGAGATACATTTCTAGCGTTTAAAAAAACGCAGTCTGATCTGTTGTGTGTGAGTTTTTGTGGGCGTCAGAGTGTCCTCCAAGTAGGCACTCACGACTACGTTTCAAGTGTCATGAGAGAATAAAGAATGCGCCCAGTTACCTTGTTTAGGGTCAGGCAGCATTCCTGTGAAACCACTGTAGTTGGTTGTGTTCATGAAGTATGACATGAAATTAGATGTAAGTTACAACTTAGTAGGGTGGATGGTAGGAGAAAGCTAGTTTTCAAAGAGTGTAATTATGGTTATATGTGGCCAAATTGTATTTGCCTTTGGGTGCCTTTCTCACACGGCAATTTGTTCTATCTTTGGTAAGCATCTCCACGTCTATGATTGTTGGAACTTTGGCGGCACCAAATTGTCTCAAAAATTTAGCGTACAGATTTTTCTTTTGTCTGTGTTTCTTGAGAAGCCTGGAGGGTTTTAAGCGGGTCCAATGTACTTGACTGCCGCATGGTATTGTGTTGTGTGGTTCGCCTTGCTGTTGTCTATCATTGTGAGGTGGTTGGAAAGTTGGTTACGAGTTCGCAGCTGAAAGATACAAGCCAGGCCATCGTCCTCGTCACCAGCCATTCTCTTCATGCCCAGCGGTTGGGAGCGCTGGCCAGCCGAGATTTCCCGGGCGGTGGACGAGCTGTTAAGTTTGGCCTGGAAATTCGTCTGGGCAGACGCCATTGTGCGTAAGCCGCTGTACTGGGGAGGCTCCCATTCCGTTCGGCGCCAGTTCTTCCAGACGCTGTCGAAGACTTGAGTAATTACCCAGACAATGTGGCAAGCAAAGGCGAGTTACCGACTTTCAAAGGCGGACCCGTTCGTCGTCCCTTCAAGCAGCAGTGTTGCCTGATGACCTCGGCGACTCATCTGGAGACGGGGAAGCTGTTGTGACCGGCGCCAGAGCTGACGGGGGAGCGGCGCTCTTTTAATCCTAAATCAAGTAGCCGACCGGCGGGCTGCCTAGGCCCGCCAGGCATTGTCCCTGCTAGCCGGAGGATGAGACGTCGCGTCGCCACAACATCGCAAACAGTTCCAGAGAGGACAACAAAGCAGCATCTTCCTTGGAAGAGACCGTGACGGCCGCCGCAAATCGCCCCGCTAATTAAGCGAACAAATCGGCGGGCCCTTTGATGTATGCTGTCAGGATCGAGGGACCTCTCGACTAGCGGCGCACACACGACGAGGAACAGCCCTGCTGGCGCCACCTTGCAGTGCAGTAATCACGACTCAATATTGGACGTTCACGTGAACCGTGCATGCTCGTCCCCCTCACCTGTTGTGTGTGTGTGATTGGTGTTCCACTCGGAGAGGAGGAGCCCGACAGGGCTTAAAACGACGCCGCAGAGTGCTGGACGTCGCTCTGAACCCTGTAACGGTTCAACCACTACGCTCGTGGTTTGTGAAACCCCTAGCCTTTCTTTGCTGTAAATAAGTGTAAATAGTGCCATAAAATTGTTTGTTTTCGTATCCTCTTTTTGTCAGCGTTCAGTTCCTGCACCCGCTTACACCACGCTACCACAGGACACTGGGTAGACCCCCATTCGCACCAACTGGTGGCAGCGGTAGGATGCCATCTGCAACCATCAGCGAACTTCCTCCTTCCGACCCTAACAACCCTTAGCATCTATGCAGGAACGACGAGAACAAATATGGGCAATTTTAACGCATGCGCGTTAAGAAATACCCGAGGTCGGTAGCGTCGACCCAATGAAGGCATAGAATAATGTCACGGTTTCAGCTGGAATTGAACCAAAGCATTCTACGTGGCAATGAAGCATTCTGCCACAAAGCTACGCCAGCTCTTGGAACTACTTTTCAAATAGACGCTAATCTACGTGAAGCGTCAACAGTGGTTGCAGTGCTGCCTATTCAATTTTATAAACATTACACTTTTGATACAGCCGTCATGTCGGGTTAACGTCAATTGTGGTCAGATGCCATGCGCTGAAGTTTATTTATGTAGCAGTGTCCAGGGCCAGCATCTTCGCGAGCATCAGCGCTTCATATCTTCTTCTGGAGTTGCCGATACGCATGTTCCAGTTGGCATCGCTGCGCAAGTGCAAACAACGGGTTATATAAACATCTGCAACTCTTCATTATATGTTTGTGCGTGCAATAGTTGTATATATATTTAGCGTAATCAAAAACACAACATGGTCACCTTCCCCCCCCCCCGAATGCTTCGCATATTGTTTATTCCCAGGTACGAGGGATCTGCTGACTTTTTTTCTTACATTACCAATATTCCACTGTAAATTTATCAATAAATAGAACACGCGGTAATTACCTTTAGTTTGAGGTTCATCACACAAATCAATTGAGACGCGCAAGCATTCGCCCTAACTACTAGTTCACTGTATCATAATGTCACCACAAAATAATAGAGTAGAGCTTTTTTCATCGTTTTTTTTGTTCTAACACGTGCTGCACGTTTTTAACGGAACTTTGGCCGCTTTACATTCTTGTTGTGCAAAAAAGCACTCCATAATACATAATCGGTTACTAATATTTTTTGTCACAGGACACAGAAGAATTTTTCGATAAATTACTCATGAATACACGCATTCAATAACGAGTACTAATAAAACTGCTGACTTCTAAAAATTAGTGGCAGTCATTCAGAGCACTGTATGACATTGCTGCTGGCTTATAAAACACTAAACAAAAATGTACGTGACCTATTTTGGTACTCTCTTTTGTTCCACGTTTACGAATCTCCCGAGTTTATAGCTTGCATGTCGAAAAGTTTGATGGGCCTGCAAATGCTTATGTGAGATGTAACATTGTTTGCGCTGAGGGACAAGTCCAGGGACTGCTTTTATTGAAATAGCAGATCTCAAATTTATTGTGCATAAATTAGCTTGGGCTTTCTGTTCAGTATATTTGAAGAATGAAGCCAGTTGCATTTCACAAATATCCTTGCTTTCTGTATGCTTAACTGCACCATAACTGTGTGTTGCATTGGACCACGAGAAAACCAGTTCTTGATATTAAACTATAAATACAGGCTTTTTTGTTATACTTTGATGCACATGGGTTGGTTGTTAAAGCTTCATGCTATTTCATTCACGTCTCATAACAAGTCTTCTCTGGCAGAAAACGAGATGCCACTCTGCACACTCGAAAAATATTTTTGAATAGCTTGAAGTTTGTCTCTGAAGTCTGCACAAGCTCCGTTTTTATTTAAAAATTCACGGCTTATCTCCGAAATTAATCATGATGAGTGTTGAAGAAGTGATGTCGTTTGGCATTGCGTTAAATCACACGTGACCTTGATCTCTTACGCATGTAAATGAGTGACAGCCTATCAGGCCGACTCTACTCGCGATGCCTCGGTACGCATTGTTATCACCCTTTGAAACTTTGCAACCGCCGAAATTGCCGGAGAGCTTCTATGAATGCTGAATAAATCACTACCACTGGTGTGCTTTGACATACGTGGAATTTTTACCAAGTTTTATGTTGCTTTTGTTGCACTCAAGCAACCCCACAGGGGCGCCTGCACAAGTAAACGTTTCGTGTGTAGCGACACCACGAACCCGAGCTAACAGGGGGGGGGGGATCAACCCCCTTCCACGCCTACCCGTGCGTGGCTTTGCCGTGTCCAGGGAAAAGGGGATCCTGGGGCTGATGCGGGGTTGAGCTGATGCCGGGTGATTGGACCTTTAAAGCCCCCCGAAAGAGGAAACATACGCCTTTGGCCCCGGCTTCACATTGATGACACCCCTGGGCTGACGCACCCAGGGGAAACGGCAGTCGCCTTTTCCTATCTCTCTCTCCATCTCTACATTTTAGTCTTTTCTCCTGTTTAAATCTATCTTGTCTTCTTTTCTCTTCCATTTACAATATGTTTCCTAGCGGCAAGGGTTAACCTTGTGTGTGTGTCCTCTCTTGCGTACATTATATACGGTTATAGTAGCTGTGTACAGCTGGCGTTGGCATGCCTTGCTATAAACACAAGATCGGTCGCGTCCGCATGTTTGGCTCCTTGGCGGGCAGCTGGCATGGCTGCCGAAATAACTCCTATTCTATGGCTTCTAACCTCCTTTCCCCTACTTAACAATCATCCTTACTCAAATAGGGGGCAAACCGAATAGACTGAAAGTATTTTTTCCAGAAGACCCTAAGAAACTTTCCCATCATTCCATGTGATTCACTGCGAAACAAACAACAAGAATGCTAGAACAATCTCTTTCTTTGTAGTATTTAAATATCTTACCGAAACACTAGGCTGGGGTTACAAGGCGACAAGAATGGCTAGCGGTAATCTTCTCCTCGAAGTCTACAACAAAGCACAATTAGACAAACTTTCTAAACTTTCTTCGATAAGAAATGCACCTTTCTCACTCAACCCACACCGCTTTCTTAACAGCTCGCGAGGATTCGTATCTGACCAAGACTTGCTCGACTCGTCAGAGAGTCAACTGCTCGAGGGCTGCAGGGAACAGCATGTCATGAATGTACAACAAATCAAAATTCAGGTGCGATAATAAGGAAATCCCAAAAAAACGACGGTCCTCACATTTGGTACTAGCACGCTTCCAGAATATGTAGAAACGGATTAGTTGAAGTTGGATGTCCGACCGTATATTTCCAACCCCCGGCACTGCTTCAAGTGCCAGTGTTTCGGTCACGGCTCTCCGTGACCGCCAAACCTGTACTAAGTGGAGTTCGCATGACGACTCTGCAGACAGCTGCAAAGAAACTCATCAGTGTTCAAACTGCGAGGGTGCACACCCAGCCTACTCTCGCACATGTCCAACATGGAAGAAAGAAAAAGAAATAGTAAGACTGAAAATAACCCAAAAGAGAGAGAGAATAAAATGAGGGAAAGGCAGGGAGGTTAACCAGATAATGGAGCATCCGGTTTGCTACCCTGCACTAGGGGAAGGGGGAATGGGGAAGAAAGATTGGAAAGAAAGCGAAGAGGGAAATAGACGCGCGCGAAAAAAAAGGGGGGGGGAGCTGGGGTGCTACAGTCTATACAATAGGCCGCTGCCACGCAAAAAGTTCAGTAGGGCCTTCACTGATTTTCTGTGAGCACACAAATCATGTCTTTTTTCCAGCACTGATTGTTCAGACAAAGGTCTGTCGTCAAGGCGAGCTAACGTAGCAGCTAGTTGCCGTCTTTGAACGCTGTAATGAGGGCAGTGACAGAGAACGTGCTCTATAGTTTCATCGCTGCCGCAATGACCGCAAGCAGCACTGTCAAAGATTTCACTTGCGGACGTGGCACACACGGGGGCAGTGCCACAATGGCTTGCGGCACCCGCTCGTACCAGACACAGTGTATGGGTGGTAGGGCCATCTGCCCCATCAGCGGAAGCAGCAGCCAGTGATGCTCCGCCACCAAAGGGTATGCAGCCATTGGGACATGTAGCCCCAGGGTCTTCTGTTGCTACAGAAAGCCCGAAAACACAGACAACCGCGCGCGAAACCCACGAGCGGACATCCAGTGCCTCTACCAAGGCTATGGACGTAGCGGCTGGTCCAATGGCGTCTTCGACGCCGAAGGATAGGCGCAGATCATTGCACCACGCCAGAAAAGTGTAAAATCCCGTTGCAGGGCCTGACAAGGCCTCCCTGACGTAAAGTAAAAGTCCTTCCAGTACACGCAGGCCTACATTACACACAACAAGGAGGCACAGATTCTACAATAGAAGATCAGAGGACTGCTCAGAAACCTCGATGACATCCAAGAACTTTTACACGAACATTCACTAAAGGTGCTGTGTGTACAAGAAACACATTTAAGATTGAAAAAGTGAACTTTGTACACCAGTTTGTTATAATTCAAAAAGACAGAGATGATGCTGTCGCGTCATGTGTTGGTGTAGCCATTATTGTTAATCAAGGAGTAGCATGTACTCATGCACCACTACTAACATCCCTAGAGGCAGTGGCTGTTCGATCAGCTCTATTGAATAAGCTCGTCACGATCTGCTCTCTATACATACCACCACAACACCGTCTGGAAAAACATGAATTCCACTCTTTAAAAGATGAGCTATCAGAACCTTATCTCGTTCTAGGGGACCTGAATGCACACAGCAGTTTATAGGGTGACTGCCGATGTGATGCACGAGTTCGTCTCATCGAACAGTTCCTCTTTTTATCAGGTGCTTGCCTGCTGAATAGGAAAGAGGCAGCATATTATAACCTTGCCGACAAAACTTACTCCTCCATTGATTTTAGTATTGCATCTCCTTCACTTGCGCCATTACTCCAAAAGAAAATTATCAATAATCCCTACGGAAGTGACTGTTTTCCCGTCGTCTTGAGTTCAACAACATCATACAAATGCCCTTCACGAGTTCCCAAATGGCTGACATAGAAAGCCAATTGCGAACAGGTTTACAACATTACTCATTTAAGTTGGGCAGACATAAGTGGGTGTAGCATAGATGAAGATGTGCAGTACTTCACAGCTTTTCTTGTTGACGCAGCAGCCAAATGCATCCAGCGAACATCTGGACTTCCCAGCAAGTGACGCGTCTCATGGTGGAACACTTAGTGTCGTAATGCACGAAAGGAGCAGAACAAGGCATGGAAGTTGCTTTGGAGTTCACCAGCAGCTGGAAATCTTTGACAGCTTTAAGAAAATAAAGTATCAAGGCAGGAGAACACGTCGCCAGGCCAGAAGAGAAAGCTGGCACAAGTTCTTATCAGGGATCAGTTCATGTACACAAGAGGCTAAAGTCTGAAACATGGTTCGTAGGGTATCAGGAAGACAAGTACTTTCACTCCCACTCGTGAACACCCATGGTGACAGCCTGGAAGATCAGGCGAACTTCCTCGGTGCCCACTACGAGAATGTATCTAGCTCATCACACTATACTGAAGCTTTCCAGAGATACAAAGCAAGGATAGAAAAGCAGAAACTAGAACACAAGTGTACAAATTACGAGGCAAACAATCAGCCTTTCAACTTCGCGGAGCTACGAATATCACAAACTCTTGCAGGAATTCTTCCCCAGGTTACGGCCGTGTCGTGTATGAATTGATGAAAAACCTGCCGCTCAAAACGCGAAAAACGTTACTCTCCCTATACAACGCTATCTGGCTTTGTGGCGCTATTCCTACTTCCTGGAAAGAGGCTATAATTATTACCACCTTAAAAAATCACAAGGACCCTTCCTCAATTTTGAGCTATAGGCCAATTGCACTTACAAGCTGTCTTTGTAAACTTTTTGAAAAGATGGTAAACCGCCGGCTTTACACATACTTGAAACACACAATCTGCTCGACCGATTCCAGTGGGGGTTTCGAGAGGGTAGGTTCACCACCGATCATCTGGTGCGTATCGAGGCAGAGATCCGAGATGCTTTCGTCCACAAACAATACTTCCTATCTGTGTTCCTCGATATCGAGAAAGCCTACGACACGACATGGCGTTTTGGCATATTAAGAGACTTGTCTCACCTGGGTGTGCGCTGTAGAATGTTTCCCATAATCGAGAGTTACATGTCCAGTCGGACATTCAATGTCCGTTTGGGCAGTGTTCTCTCCCAAATTTTTGTCCAAGAAACGGGAGTGCCTCAAGGCAATGTACTTAGTTGTACACTTTTTATTATCAAAATGAATTCCTTGCACCTGTCAATCTTCCACAATATGTTCTATTGTACGTATGTCGATGACGTTCAGCTTGGCTTCAAGTCATGCAACCTGTCAATATGTGAGTGGCAGGTTCAGCTAGGTTTAAACAAAGTCTCCAAGTGGGCAGAGGAAAGCGGATTCTGACTGAACCCACAAAAAAGCACGTGTGTCTTGTGCTCCTGAAAGAGAGGCATGCACTCAGAACCTGACATTCAACTGAACGGTAAACATCTGTTTGTTGATGCCGAGCATAAATTACTAGGCCTAATGTTGGACAAGTTGACCCTCATACCGCACAATAAGTATCTAAAAACAAGTGCATCAGAGCCATGAATGTTCTAAAAGTGTTGTCCCGCACTACATGCGGGAGTGACAAGAATTGACTCATGAACTTCTATAGGATTCTCGTTCGCACTCGCTTGGATTGTGGAGCAATAACCTATCAGTCTGCGACACCTACCGCCCTAAAGATGCTTGACCCTATTCGCCACCTAGGCATTCACCTCTCTACGGGTGCCTTTCGCACCAGCCCCATTGAAAGCCTGTACGTAGAATCAAGCGAATGGTCCCTCCACCTACAGAGATGCTACATGTCTTATCTATATTATCTCAAAGTGAAGGCAAGGACCACCATTCACATTTCACAATTGATGACATGTCTACTTCTGTTCTGTTTGAAAACCAGCCATCTTTGGGACAACCCTATTCACTTTGTGTGAGGGGCCTTTCAGAAGAAACCGGTGTGTCACTCGAATATCGTCTGATCGCTCCCACAGCATGTATGCCACCATGGCAGTGGCAATTGATAGATTGTGATATGTCTTTTTTTAGAGATAACAAAACAAGCACCCATTGCACATATCCGCACATAGTTATTAGAACTACAACAAAAGTACACAGATTCTGAGTTCTTCACAGATGCCTCAATGTCCAATACTTCCGTTTCGTACGCAGCAGTTGGCCCATCCTTTTCGGAAGCCGGCGTTCTGCACCCTGACACAGGCATTTTCGCCGGCGAAGCATATGCGATCCTTGCGCCTGTTAAACACATTGCACATTTAAAACTACAAAAAGTGGTAGTTTACATGGACTCTCTGAGTGTGTTGAAAGCCTTAAAGCACCTAAAAACACAAAAAACCCGTTCTTGCGTCCCTTTAATTATTGCTATGCACAGTCTACTGATTCCAAACAGCATGTTGTAGTCTGCTGGGTGCCGGGGCACCGTGAGATACAGGGAAACGTTTTGGCAGACCGGCTGGCTGCATCTGCCAGCAATGATGCTGCTAATGCTTCAATACCAATCCCTGCACTTGACATAAAACCATTTTTAAAACAAAGGCTCAGAGGTTATTGGTAAAAAACATGGGATAGGCGCACAAGTCATAAACTACATATTCATAAGTCACAACTTGGTCATTGGCAGCCACTATCAAAATCACGACACAGAGAAGTAACACTCACAAAACTAAGGACAGGACATACATACTCTACAAATTCATATCTGCTGTCTGCCGGTGATCCACCATTGTGTGAGAGATGTGGAGAACCGCTTATGGTTCTCCCCATTCTTGTCTCCAGTGCAATGAGTTAGATGCTCTAAAAAATAAGCACTTTTTACTGCCCTACCCAAGCAGCTCTCACTGCACCCTAGGATGTTTATCGGTAGGGATCCGCCTTTTAAAATTCACTCATTGTGTACATTTTAAATGATATACGTAATTTCACTACATACTTCAAGTGATGCGTAGCAGGACCCTGTACCGAGACTGCCGCTGCGGTCATTACATCTCCGCCATGATTTTATTATAATCTTTTGACATCCACTTTCGCTGCACATATTTCACGCCACTGTCAGCATTTCAATACTTATGTTTTTACCTTTGGTAGCGCGAGGAATATTAAGGTCCCTATACAGCAGTGCACCCAATCTCTGTTCACATCTCTAGTCACTGATACGGCGCTCTTTGGCCATCAGTTAGCCCTTGCGTCATAAAACACCACACATCATCCTCATCATCATTGCCCTCGAGCAACTCACATTCGCACATTTGGCTAACAAACACAGCGACTCTGTGCTCATCTATACACCAATGTATTCATTACTTCGTCTGCCTGAGCTGCAGCCTTCGTCGTTCCTCAACTCACCATTTCCCGTCAACAAAAACTATCACAGGCGATTTTCGAAAGCCGGAGAACTTGTTGCTAAACAGGGCGCCATTCAATCGTGAACGCCCAAGCACCGCATAAATATACAATGCTGTCCGACGTAAAGCGAGCACTTGCGGTCATAAATATTTGTGAAAATAGGCCAATATTATACATTAGCTCTGGCAATTGTCGAAACATTCGACTTCGCACAGAGAAGAGGTAACTTAATTGCACTCCGATGTGTTTCTGGACACTGTGTCTTCGTTGGCGACAAGCTAGCCGACAGTGAAGCAAGAGCATCAGTGTACGACCCCTCCATGGACGTCAAAGTAACGTTGGCAAAGTGACAGTAACACATTGCTGAGGCCGTCCCCGCACGAGTGCGTGGCCACTTAATGGTCGTAACATATCATCAGACTGAGTGACTGTGAGAAAAAGACCCAAGATATGAATTCTCGCCTTCCAGATAAAAGAAGGCAAAGGCGTGCTAGTGGGCTGCACGGGATTCGCCTTCACACACCATCACGCTGACCTAACCAGCCATGCAGATAGCGTGAACCTTGAGCGTGGCCAATTACGCGAAATTGTAGCCCGTATATCTTGTGGCAGCACATTATACGTGACGCAAAAAAAAAGATGCTAACTTCCGAGTTCGCAGGCATCGGACGAACACCACTTAGTGTGCCAGCAACGTGTGATCAGGCACTGTCAAAAACTGCTCGAAGGGCTGTACTAGAGTTTTTCCAGAACACTGGGCTAGATACTAAACTGTAGGGTACTGTGCTAAATGACTTACGTACACGCGCAAAACTTCTTCCTGTCCCTACCAATTACCCTTCACCCACCGTTTTTTCCTTATTATTATCTCCAAAGTAGAGCAGCAGCCTAGAGTGCACTTGGTCCAGCCGGCCTCTCTTCTTTGAAATAAATTTTCACTCTCTCTTGTTAGTCGCAAATAGCATGTTGTCTTGAGTTTTGAATTTCGCTTTGGCTTCATTATTACTGCTGTGTGGTATCACATCTAGCTAAAAGTTTGCAAAGACGAGGCCTGTGTACGTTTCCTTGGTGGTTTTTGTTGTTAGTCGTTTCCATTCATAAGAAATGTATCGTAGAATACATTGAAACGTCATATACTGCACAAGCTAGTCGTTGTCTGGGATCGTTATCGTCACCATCGTGATCGCCATGGCGTATAGAAAGTACCTTGCATGTACGGGGCCATCCGGGATGGCAGAAAGATTGTCGCTTGTTTGTTTGTTTATTTTGTTGCCTGTAGGTACTGGCAAATACTCAATCAGGGCAATGGGCCATGAAAGCTTGTAGTAGCCTATACGTGATACACAAGAGAACAAAAATATTAAAATACTCAACAACGATAATAAAGCAAATAAATAATCTAGAACACGCTTCTTCTTCATCGTCATTATTGTCATCGTGATCATCCTGACGTATAGTGGGTACCTCGCATGCGCTGTGCCTTGCTGGCAGAAAGAGGAAGTGTGGTCTGGAACGCACTTGTTCATTGTGATCAGGGTCACCGTCACTATTGGCAACTGTGGCGAAAGCCATGGCGAACAGACAAGCCTAAAGCTCAAGGAACTTCGCCCCTAATAAAGCTTGAGTTTATTTGGGCAAAGGCATAACTGTGTGATTGTCAAATTTAATGTGACAGCACATTTCGAAAGATGCCTTCGTATTCATCTACAGTTACATCTACCATAGAAGGGCTATATAGGCCGTGCTTCATACGTGCCAATAAAGCAGCGCTATGGCCAGGATTTTCACAGTCAAAGCAGCTTCTATGATTAGTCTATAGCGCCCCTAAATGAAGTAGCGCGAGGACTAGCTTTCTAACGCTGCTATGGTGGGCAACTGGGAAAGGGGTACTGTTCGAAATATTGAAGTTTTCGCATGGGAGTTGGGGTTTAATTGCTCATAAACAGCCCCCCCCCCTTTCGCCATAAGGTGTTAATCATGCAACTCATGATGTATTTGCAACTCTTGATTACGGAGTTAGACAAGGAGAGCAGGAAAGTAGGTACGAAAATTATTCTGCAGAAACCAAAATTATTGTACAACAACCCCGGAAGAGAACAGCGCTTCGATATAGGTAGTAGTGCACTTGAAGTTGTAAAAGACTATGTCTACTTAGGACAGGTAATAACCGTGGAGCCGAACCACAGGACTGAAATAACTAGAAGAATAAGAATGGGGTGGAGCGCATTTGGCAAGCGTTCTAAAAATATGGCAGGTAGATTGCCACTATTTCTCAAAAAGAAGGTATATAACAGCTGCGCCTTGCCGGTACTTAGCTACAGAGCAGAAACCTAGAGACTTACAAAGAGGGTTCAGCCTTAATTGAGGACAACGCAGCGAACAATAGAAAGAAAAATGGTGAATGTAGTTTTAAGACACAAGAAGACAGCCGAGTGGATTAGGTAACAAACCGGAGTTAAGGATATGTAGCGCCTCAATGCGCCGCTCGTCAAGGAAAAATAAGTTGGCATTTGGGCCACGTGGTGGGTGCAGCGCGATAATAAAAAAATCAGTTCAAAAAATTGCCCGCAGCTTCCCTCGGGGGAACACTGAGGAGGATGCGGAAGCGGTTCCGCCAACAGTTTGGCCGGCGCTGGTCGAAGGGACGTCGATCATTCTGTTTGTGGATTTGTTGGCATTCATTTCACGGCGACTTCGGACGTCGACGCGCCGTACAAACCAACGGACGAGCGGCAACTGAGCGAGCCAGCGCCGACCTCGAGTATATATACAGCGCGACGGCGCATGCGCTGTCAGCTGTCGAATGTTCTCGAAGGAGAAGCGCGCGCGCGGCACAGATGGCGACGGCGCGACGGCGCATGCGCTGTCAGCTGTCGAATGTTCTCGAAGGAGAAGCGCGCGCGGCACAGATGGTAGGCGACGGCGCGACGGCGCATGCGCGCGCGTCAGCGGTCGAATGTTCGAGAAGCGGTGCGGACGGCGTGGACGGCGCACAACAAGGCGCGAGTATAAGATGCTTCCGCATCTAAAACTGAACGCTGTCAGGGCTGGTTCTTTCCCATGTTAGCTCCGAGAGTTAATGGTGACCCGATAAAGAACACACAGCCCCAATCATCCCGCATGGATCCCGCTGGCTATGCCACCAATCCTACCGGTCCTGACGCCCAAGAAGACGCCAGACCTAGTGGTGCTGCAGTCACTGCGATTCAACATGTCAACCTGCCACCATTTTGGCCCAACAGCCCCAGCACATGGTTTCTGCAGGTCGATGCGCACTTCATCATCATCATCATTATCAGCCTGACCACGTCCACAGCAGGACAAAGGCCTCTCCCATGTTCCGCCAGTTAACTCGGTCCTGTGCTTGCTGCTGCCAATTTATACCCGCAAACTTCTTAATCTCATCTGCCCACCTAACCTTCTGTCTCCCCCTAACCCGCTTTCCTTCTCTGGCAATCCAGTCAGTTACCCTTAGTGACCAGTAGTTATCCTGTCTACGCGCTACATGCCCTGCCCATGTCCATAACTTTTTGATTTCAGCTGTGATATCCTTAACCCCCGTTTGTTCCCTAATCCACTCTGCTCTATTCTTGTCTCTTAAGGTTACACCTACCATTTTTCTTTCCATTGCTCGCTGCGTCGTCCTCAATTTAAGCGGAACCCTCTTTGTAAGTCTCCAGGTTCTGCTCCGTAGCTAAGTACCGGCAAGATACAGCTGTTATATAACTTCCTCTTGAGGGATAGTGGCAATCTACCTGTCATAATTTGAGAGTGCTTGCCGAATGTGCTCCACCCCATTCTTATTCTTCTAGTTACTTCAATCTCGTGTTCGGCTCTGCGGTTATTACCTGCCCTAAGTAGACATAGTCTTTTACAACTTCAAGTGCACTATTACCTATCTCGAAGCGCTGCTCCTTGCCGAGGTTGTTGTACATTACTTTCGTTTTCTGCAGATTAATTTTAAGACCCACCCTTCTGCTCTCCTTGTCTAACTCCGTAATCATGAGTTGCAATTCGTCCCCCGAGTTACTCAGCAATGCAATGTCATCGGCGAAGCGCAGGTTACTAAGGTATTCTCCGTTGACTCTTATTCCTAACTGTTCCCATTCTAGGCTTCTGAAAACCTCCTCTAAGCACGCGGTAAATAGCATTGGGGAAATTGTGTCCGCCTGCCTTACACCCTTCTTGATTGGTATTCTGTTGCTTTCTTTATGAAGCACTATGGTAGCAGTTGATCCCCTATAGATTTCTTCCAGAATATTTATATATACTTCATCTACGCCCTGATTCCGCAGTGTTTGCATGACGGCTGATATTTCTACTGAATCAAACGCCTTCTCGTAATCTATGGAGGCTATGTATAGTGGTTGGTTATACTCTGAGCATTTCTCTATTACCTGAATGATAGTATGAATGTGGTCAATTGTTGAGTAGCCTGTTCGAAATCCTGCTTGTTCCTTTGGTTGATTGAATTCTGATGTTTTCTTTACTTTGTTAGCAATTAGCTTTGTAAAAAGGTATTCAAATCCGCAATAATTTACGGATTTTGAATACCTTTTACCGAAAACGAGAAAACCACAAGTAGACATGGAGGAGCCCTCTTGGCGAAAAT
Organism: Rhipicephalus annulatus; assembly: GCA_013436015.1. NCBI lineage: Eukaryota > Metazoa > Arthropoda > Arachnida > Ixodida > Ixodidae > Rhipicephalus > Rhipicephalus annulatus. Next base: position 153,013 of record WOVY01002972.1, on the reverse strand, counting down.
GAGAACGAAATAGACTTTATAAAGAGAGCACACCCTGGAATCGTGCAGGATGTGGAAGCGATTGGCAAGGTACGATGCAGTGACCATAGAATGGTACGGTCTCGAATTCGCCTAGACTTGAAGAAGGAACGACAGAAACTGATACGCAAGAAGGCAAACAATCAGCTAGCACTGAGAGGGAAAGTACAGGAGTTCAGAGTGTCGCTGTAGAACAGGTACTCGGCTCTTAGTGAGGAAACCAACCTTGGCGTAGATACAATGAATGATAATCTGACGAGTATCATTACGGAGTGTGCAGTGGAAGTTGGAGGCAGGGTAGTTAGACAGGACACTGGCAAGCTTTCCCAGGAAACGAAGAACCTAATTAAGAAGCGTCAATTCATGAAAGTGTCAAGTACAACAGACAAAATAGAACTGGCAGAGCTTTCGAAGTTGATTAGTAGACGCAAAGTATGCGATGTAAGAAGGTATAAGATGGAGAGAATTGAACACGTTCTGAAAAACGGAGGAAGTGTCAAAGCATTGAAGAGGAAACTTGGGATAGGCAAAAGTCGGATGTATGCACTAAGGGACAAAGAAGGCAAAATAACTACCAATATGGATAATATAGTTAAAATAGCGGAGGAGTTTTACAGAGATCTGTACAGTAGCCGAGACAACCACGACCTTAATACTATAAGAACTAGCAGTAACCCAAATTACACCCCACCAGTAATGATAGAAGAAGTCAGAAAAGCTTTGGAGAGCATGCAAAGGGGCAAAGCTGCTGGTGAGGATCAGGTAACACCAGATCTGCTGAAAGATGGAGGACAGATTGTGTTAGAAAAACTAGCCACCCTGTTTACGAGGTGTCTCCTGACGGGAAGAGTACCAGAGTCTTGGAAGAACGCTAACATCATCTTAATACATAAGAAAGGAGATGGCAAGGACTTGAAGAATTACAGGCCTGATCAGCTTGCTCTCTTTAGTATAGAAGCTATTACAAAGGTAATTGATGCGCACTTCAGTGTACGGCAAATCACCAGCCAACAGACCAGGCACTGGCATCTGGTATCCTGCTTACCTCCGGACGTAGCCGACGACTTAGCTGATATTTTAGCGTCGCCGCACCCGAGCCATGCCTACGACACGTTGAAGGCAGCTATCATTTCGCGCAAGTCTGAGTTCGAACACAGCACACTCCAACATCTCATCACGGCTACAAAGCTCAGTGACCTCCTTGGCGGCCCCTCCGCCCCTCAAGAGGAGAAGCTGTTACGTGAGTTGTTCCTCCAGCGCTTACCGCCGAGCATGGTCCTGGTCCTCGTAGCTGCAGGAGATGTCCCAGTAGACACACTCGCTGAAATGGCTGACCGAGTGGCGGACTACTCGCGGTCACGTAGCCTCAATGCCGTTACCACACCGCCTACGGCCACCGCTGCAGACCCGGCGCTCGGGAGCATCAAGAACCGTTTGGACGCCCTTGTCAGGCGCCTCGATGACTTTGTACCTGCGCATCGTCGACCGTCATCCATGTTCCAGATGCACAGTCGCTCCTCGACGCCCCCACGTTCTCAAGAACTTCGGCCACCCGACGCACCGCGGGACGTTTCATCCTCAACTATGTGCTGGTACCACCGCCGATTTGGTTCCACTGCTCGCAAGTGCACTCGCCCGTGCTCCTGGTCGGGAAATGCGATGACCGGCCACTGACGGTGGCAAGTGGTACTGGTCGAAAGTCATGCCGCCTTTTCTATGTTTCTGATAAGATCACTGGTGCTTGCTTACTAGTCGACACAGGAGCCCATGTTAGCGTCATCCCGGCCTCGTGTGCAGATCGCCATCGCAACGAACAGACCTGCCCACTCCAAGCGATCAACAATTCCGCCATTTGCACATACGGCCAACGCTATCTTACACTTGACCTTGGACTACGCCGTACGTTCCGCTGGATTTTTATTTTCACTGACGTCTCGCAAGCTGTTCTTGGAGCTGACTTCCTCAGTTTTTTCAACCTTGCTGTGGACATGCATGCTCATCGCCTCATTGATCTCAACACCCGCCTCTTCATCAAAGGTGTACCCTGTACTTTCTCGCCAACAGGACTGCGAGCTCTCACACCTGCTTCTCTGTATGCAAAAATACTCGACGACTTTCCCAGCATCACGAAGCCGCACACCAAAGAGTCACCGGTGAAGCATTCCGCCACTCACTACATTGTGACCACTGGACGTCCCATTTTTTACACGACCCAGTCGACTATCTGCAGAACGCCTCGCCATCGCCCGCCGAGAGTTTGAGCACATGCTTGAGCTGGGCATTGTGCGGCCTTCCTCCAGCAACTGGGCGTCACCACTCCACATGGTGCCGAAGAAAGATCCTGGCGACTGGAGAGCATGTGAGGATTACCATGCTCTCAATGCCCACACCTTACCAGACTGCTATCCACTTCCTCACATACAGGATTTCACATCAAATTTGGCTGGGTGCACAATCTTCTCTATGATTGACTTAGTGAAGGCTTACGATCAGATTACTGTAGAACCCGCCGACATTCCGAAGACGGCCATCACCACCCCATTCGGTCTGTTTGAATATGTGAGGATGCCTTTTGGATTGCGCAACTCTGCACAGACCTTTCAGCGCACTATCAACGAGGTCCCGCGAGGTCTCGATTTCGTATTTGCCTACCTTGATGACCTCCTTGTAGCAAGCTCATCCGGCCCTGAGCATGAAGCCCACCTGCGCACCCTGTTCCATCGCCTGGTTGATGACGGCCTCGTAATTAATCCCAATAAGTGCATCTTCGGCGTCGCTGCAATAGAGTTCCTAGGCCACCTTGTCATTCCAAAGAGTATTCAACCACTCGCCAGCAAAGTGAAGGCTATTCAAGACTTTCCACCACCGACTTCACTGAAGAGACTCCGAGAATTTCTGGGCCTACTAAACTTCCATCGCCGCTTCCTTCCAAAGTGCGCCACATTCCTAAAGTCCTTGACCGACCTATTGGCTAAAAAGGAAGACCCGGCTGCGCCACTGTAGTGGCCCAAGGACGCTGCATCTGCCTTCGGCACTGCCAAGAAGGCTTTGGCAGACGCTACCATGCTCATACATCCCGTCCCTGATGCCCCAATTCGTCTCATCATCGATGCATCAAGCGTGGCAGTCGGCGCCGTTCTCGAGCAGCACGTATCCGGTCTGCAGCCCCTTGGGTTTTTCTCGCAAAAACTGAAGCCATCAGAGGCAAAATACAGTACATTTGCCCGAGGACTCCTCACGGTATACCTCGCCATCAAACATTTTCGTCATTTATTGGAGGGCCGGGACTTTTACGTCGTTACAGACCACAAGCCCCTGACGTTTGCCTTCCATCGCAATCACAGCAATTATACTGCACGGGAAATCCGTCAACTATGCTTTATTTCTGAGTTCACTGTAGATCTCAGACACGTACATGGGCCAGAAAATGCTGCTGCTGATGCACTATCCCGCATCGATGCCTTGTCGACCCAGCCACCACAAGACATGGAAGAGCTAGCAGCTGCCCAAAGCAACGATCCTGAGCTGCATCGTCTTCGCTCTTCATCCACGTCTTAATTGTTCACGGAGTGCCAACTTCCATTTTCAACCTCACTATTAACGTGCGAAACGTCTACTGGTGTCCCTCGGCCCTTCGTGCCTTCAGCTTTTCGTCGTGCAATTTTTGTTCAATTGCACAACCAGAGCCATCCTGGTATTCGTGCGACCCAGAAGCTAGTCACATCTCGTTTCCTTTGGCCAAGCATCAATGCTGTTGTCCGATGCGGGGCGCGAACCTGCCTTGAGTGCCAGCACGTTAAAATTCACCGTCACACTGTCACGGCAACGTCCCCGTTCCGGCCTCCAGACGCAAGGTTTTCTCACGTCCATCTCGATGTCGTCGGTCCTCTTACGTCATCGCAAGGAGCCTGTTACCTGCTGAAATGTGTGGATCGCTTCACCAGATGGCCGGAAGCGTTTCCCAATTCCGACATTACAGCACCAACAGTTGCCAAGGCTTTCACAAACGGCTGGATGTCGCGCTTTGGGTGCCCTTCAGTCGTCACCACTGATCGCGGTCGTCAGTTTCAATCGGCTCTTTTCACCACACTTGCCAATATCCTGGGCATTGGACACATCCACACAACTGCCTACCATTCTTCCGCGGATGGCATGGCCGAACGGCTTCATCGACAACTGAAAGCTGCCCTCACTGCTCACGAGCCAAGGGAACGTTGGCTCGGCCACCTCCCCTTCGTACTTCTGGCCATCTGATCAGCAATGAAAGTGGATCTCGGCTGCTCATCAGCCGAACTAGTCTATGGCGTTTCCCTGTGTCTTCCAGGATAATTCTTCGAGCCATCATCGCCACCTTTCACTCACGATGCCTCCACGTACATTCGAGAGCTGCGCACCACGTTTCGGGACCTTGCTTCTTTGATTACTGCCGACTGACACCCCCAGTCTGTCTTCGTCAGTCAGGATCTGCATGACTGCAGTCACGTCTTCGTTCGGCGTGACCAAATACGGCCACCACTAACACCAGCCTGTGATGGCCCGTTCCCGTACTCCATCGTACACCTAAGACGTTCCCGCTAGACATCAATGGCCGTGAAGACGTCGTGGCTGCTGATCTACTGAAACCTACGTATATCGCCGCTCTCGCGGCCGCGGTGTTTCAATCTAAAGTCTGGATGCCAACATCCAAGCATGTCCACTGGGCGACTCCTCTGGTAATTCCTACGGCTCTCGCTATATGGGGGGGAGCCCTGTAGCGCCTCAATGCGCCGCTCGTCAAGGAAGAAGACGTGTGCATTTGGGCCGCGTGGTGGGTGCAGCGCGATAATAAAAAAAATCAGTTCGAAAACTGAACGCTGTCAGGGCTGGATCTTTCCCGTGTTAGCTCCGACAGATATATTAGTTGAAATCATGAAAGAAAAATGGACATGGGCCCAGCTTGTAGCGCGTAGATAGGATAAACGCTGGTCATTCCGAGTAAGTAACTGGATTCCCAGAGAAGGCAAGCGGGTTAGGGGGAGCCAGAAAGTCAGGTGGGCAGATGAGATTAAGAAGATTGCGGGTATAAATTGGCAGCAGCAAGCACAGGACCGAGTTGACTGGTGGAACATGGGAGAGACCTTGGTCCTGCAGTGAATGTAGTCAGGCTGATGATGATGATAGTGATGATGTGGCATTACAACCAACAAAAAAGTTCAGTCCCATTGGTGAAAATTGTGAAGTACGCCCACAGTGTATAGGTGTCGTCCTGCTTGTTACACCCAATTTATTATTGAACGGTAGTTAGTTGTCAACGCCGTATTACACCCGTATGGGTATAATCTGCTTTACTTCAGCATACTTCTTGATCTTGGGCAGCTAAAGATGCTGACCAGATTGTTGAAGACATTACTCACCGTCCGTCTGGTGCACTGCCTTTTCACATTCACAGTTTAGAAAAGTGGAAATTCGTTACGCTCTTCGGGATGCAATTATTCTGTGTCATGGCGCCTCGAGAAACATTTCCTGGCATCCTGCTGTGACGCGAAGTGTGCGACAGTCTGTCCTGTGTCGTGACGTACCCACGGCTTTTCACCTCAGCCAAATGAAAACGCTGGCAAGACTTAGTCAACGTTTTTGTTAAAGAGGCATGGCACGAACACGGGCGTGAATATGTGCCCTTTTGCTTGATGTGTGAGCACTAAACAACCGCATTTCCTCCTATACCTGCAACGCTTGCTGTCAATGGAAGCCTTTTCGAGGTGATCGTCAATGATCACCTGGGTAGGGTACCACGCAACTGGTGGCGCCACACGTTCCTTAGGGCCGAAACGAACTATCTAAGGAAGTAGACTGAGTTGAAGCGTTTTTGAATCCTCTGATTTGTACATGGGGTTTAACGTCCCAAAACCATCATATCATTATGAGTGACGCCGTAGCGGAGGGCTCCCAAATCTGAGCACATGGGCTGGCAACATTTCCGCCACCACCGATGAATGCAGCCGCCGCCGACGGAATTCAATCCTGTGACCTGCGGGTCAGCAGCCGATACCTTAGTCACTAGACCACCGCGGTGGGGGGTTTTGGACTCCTCTGTGACTCATGCAATTTTTTGTGACGAAATGCATAGCGTTCTTTTAAGGTACACCATAAATGTTGATCACGGATCACGGCACCCAACTTCTGTCTTGAGCATTTGAGACGAAATCTCCCAAGCTGCTGCCTCCCTCCAATCGGCATTGAAACTACATCGGACATCCGGATAAAGTCCCAACGTCTATGCGACATTTGAAGAATATTAATATCGGTATAAATTTTTACATCCTTGTCGCTTTCTCCAGCGAACGCACCCAAGATATATCGAGAAGGAGGTATTGTATATATATATATATATATATATATATATATATATATATATATATATATATATTTAGCCACGCACACCACATCCCACATCGTATACTTTGTAAGTCAAAATATATTCTCAAGTGTATATCAACAAATTTATATTTTTATTTTACAATATATGAATTTTGTGGTGGATATTACAACTGTTGTTCATTTGTTTGTTCCGAATTGCGTTTATAGTGCACATTGAATAAAAGTTTCAAATTGCCCCACTTCGGTGGTCTAGTGGCTAAGGTACTCGGCTGCTGACCCGCAGGTCGCGGGTTCGAATCCTGGCTGCGGCGGCTGCATTTCCGATGGAGGCGGAAATGTTGTAGGCCCGTATGCTCAGATTTGGGTGCACGTTAAAGAACGCCAGGTGGTCGAAATTTCCGGAGCCCTCCACTACGGCGTCTCTCATAATCATGTGGTGGTTTTGGGAAGTTAAACCCCACATATCAATCAATCATCTATCAAAAGTTTCAAGATTCGTGCGTTTGAATTTCCATGTTTCTTTCTTTTTTTAAATCAAATATTATACGCTTACGTACTTATGCAGTTTATAAGTACATATACTTTACATATTTGAATGTCATAACAAAGATTTTAGTAAGCTATAAAAAATTAAGATGCACAAACGCGGTGTGCGATTGTCCGGCTGTAACCACTTTACTTGTTTGGACAAGTTACCCTTATGGGGGGTACCCTCGTCGCCCGTTACGTGGATGATTACTTAATAGCAGTGCCCAAAAAGGAGGAGCGCATGAGTGTTGAAAAGGTTTTACAGATCTTTCAAGAAACAGAGATGGGGCTGAAATTCACAAGCGAAATGCCTTCACAGCATGCCTTACAGTTTTTAGACATAAAGATGACTTTTATGAACCACCACCCTTGTTGGGCGTATAACCCGAGTTCTGTAAAACATTTGCCTAATTACAAGTTCGCTCATTCAAAATTATTGAAGAAGGGCATCGCTACGTCTAGCTTTGGGGCTGCGACCCTGAAGTCGCGTTGGCACCAGGCGGAACAATGCTTCTACTTACCGGTGTGTCGCCTTCGGGTAGCCGGCTTCCCGACGCCCGTTATCACTTCTGTTTGCGAAGGTCTGATACGTCAGTTCAAGAAGGGTGAGAACAGTGTTAAAAACAAGAGAGATAAAAGAAATGTACCACCATGCCCTACAAGCATAGATTAGCCCTTGGAATAAAAAATGCGGCATCTCTATACGATGTACAGGTTTGACTCTCAGCAAAAACCAAACTAAGAAAATTGTGCCCTATGGTGAACAAAAGCATCATAAAAAACAGGGCGTTGTCTCTATGCACGAATAAACAACACTCCAGAACTTTCAAGACCAGCACGTACGCGAATTTGCCTTCACACTGCCACACGTGTGGATGCAGGCCCTTGTTAAATGAAACAACGGTGCTCTTCAAGCAAAGCGATCAAATCATAAGAGAACTAGTGGAAACATTTCATATCAAAAAAGAGGGAGAGTCCTGTGTCAGTCAGACATCAATATCTTTACACGAAAAAGAGTAAATTTTAATTAGTAGAATCTTTGTTTGAATGAAATATGCCACGCCTGCGCAGTCACCCATAGCGCGAAATTGTTAATGACGTCCACACGATTCTTCGCTGGCCCCCTGCTCATGTTTTGTGCGTTTTTATCTTATGTGTTCAGATAACTTGTATATTTCAATAAATTCTTCAGTTGAAAGTCAGCGCTTGTTGGTCTCTTTTCTTCGTCCCGTGAGTTTGTGCGCTGGTACTGCCCATAGTGTATCACCAACTAGCCCAATTATCAGTCCTGCTTCACGTGTTACCCGCTGCTCAACCGACGACCGCCTCTTGAAGGGTTGTGTTTGAGTCGATTTCTGTCGTGTGTGAAGCATGCTTGCGTTCTGTGTTCTTCTTCTGTGTTCTGCAAGTGCTGCTGATTACGAAGGTGTGCTACACTTGAGCGAGGATGCGTGGCTTCGTATCGTGAAGCACTCGCCAGGTATGTACCACATTGCTGCTGTCGGTGCTCTGTTACTACCACGTTCGCCACGTTTTTCGTTCCACGAGCACGACAAGTGAGCTCTTCTGTACGTGGCAAACCCGTTTGTCTGTAGTATTTCATTAGGGTAAAGGGTTGTGCGAAATGAGTAAGAACGAGTGTTAAGTGTAAATAAACTTTTTAAGCGACCCTGAATTCGCCGTCTGCAGTGCGCCTCCTCCTCTCACCTAGCAACGGCGCAAGGAGCGGAGAGGAGCGTCCGTAGCAATGGCGCAGCGACGTCACACACTACGTCATTGCGCGCGCTCCGCCCTCCGCTCCGTGGCGGCGCGCGCCCGCGCAGCCACGGCTCACTTCAGATCGGCTAGTCGTCATAGGTATGGATCCATGGCAAGCATCAATTTCGACGGCGATATTTCAACAACGAGTACAACACAATCGAATGCAAACATTGCACGCGTCATTGAAGATGTCGCGCCGGTTGAAAACAAGGCAGCGTGGCGAAGGGCCCATGATGCCGAGCGCAAAAGGGCAAAGTGGGCCACGGACATAAACATCATTATAGTGTGAATTCACTCTCACAAAGACGGGTAAACTCGCCAAGTTTTCCTGAGAGGGTCTAATGTTTCCTGGGAATCGCAATGTGATCACACGGGGGAGTTCACTTAACTCACTGGCGAATGCCAACGGATTTTAACTTTACTCCCCCTCATAGCATCACCGTTCACCCTCGGGGAAATGCTTGGAAGTTTGTTTTGTATGGAGTGTGAAGCAGGGGGCGCATGCACGCGGAGCGGGAATTCAGCGGCAGACTTGAGCTGAGTTGGGATGGCACCCGCCTCTGTTGACAGTGGTGTTGGAGAAGGGACATGCTTGCGAGTGACCACTATTCTTGTTCATAAGTCTGGGGCGTTTGTTAGCTGTAGGCATTGATCATGGCTAGGGCACGTAAGCCCGCATTATTTATTGTGCGCTGCTGAAGTGAACGTGTCTACGGCAATTTGACATACCGTACGTTTTATTTTAAACAGCTACAGTATTGTTATACGTTTCGATTACTATCAGTGCAGCTTTTTTCCCATGTGAGTGGCCGAATGTATGCCGATGTGGGCATCCGCGCCAGGAAGCGTCTTTATACAGTACCGTGATACTTGAGTTGATGCGTGTTCGTATGCAGCGTGTTGCATCGTCTTAGGTAGGGCTCGCAAAGGTTGGCTTACGCTTAGGTGTTCATGCAGCTCATTTAGTAAAATTTGAGCTTGTGGTTTACACCTGCAACATTGATTACCTGATGCGGCCACTATCCATTATTTTAAGCTATTCGTTAAACGTGAACTGCATTCTAGAACGAATATTTCATGGCTAATTGTGGCCGAATCGCTATACCTTACTCGGCGAGCACGAATTCGCTCATTAGTGTACGCGTTCGAGCACCAAAAGTTTTACTTGCTTGTTTCCACTATATATGGATTTCATTATTTTGTTTTGGTTTTTTAATTATTGTACGCGCCTGGCCCAACCTTGTGGTGGAAACCTTGCGAAACGTATTTCCGCGTTTTTTTTTGCATTAGACCGCCTGTGATGCTTATGTGAGGCGTACTGTATTTCTAGCCAACAAGAATCATTGAAACTAATGACCATAGTTTAGCAGCAAACAATAGTAATTTAGTGAAAATAATATCTGACGTTATAAATATAATCGTTCCAATGTGAGCAGCCTGAAGAAAGCTACATTAGTCGAATTTGAAATAAAGTTCATATTTTAATTTTATATGTTACCTGCAATGAATACTTGATGATATTGCTTACCATCACGTGCTTGTTGTGGTATCATTGGATTTGCATGTCAAGGCACTATGCACGAGCACAATAAGCATGGTTTTGACACATCTTTGATGTAAACATTTTTCTAGTTTAAGACACATTGTTCCAAATCATTTTAAAAAGACTAAAAAATTCAGTTTTGCCAAGAGGCTTGTGTCGCTAAATTGTTTTCCTGTGTTTCCATCGCAGCCTATGCTTGATACTTGTGCAAACTGAGTGTGAAAGAATTCCGGACAAGCCTGTCATCAGTGGTAGCTTGTCGGAACGTTGTCTGCAGGTGTACAACACCTGCGCATGGCTTCTGTGTCCTATGAAAAGGGAACTTCACTGAGCCACCTGGTTGTTTTATTCAAGTAGCTCGCATATTCACGATGTTCAAAATAAGCCCTTTGTTTTTTTGAAGACGTTAGTTCTGTAGGTTATAAAGTGTGTAAAAACTATGCCTTGCAGATAGCTATGTGTTCAGGGGGACACAATGTGCGACAATACTTATTACTGTCAGCCGTGCCGTTGAATAGGATGCAATATTGAACTTATTAAAGACTGCAGCAGGCCCCTACGCCTGTATGAAAATTTGAACCAGTCACATTTTTGCATAGATCCAAAACTTTTTTGTATGCCTGTGCTTAGATAACCTGCAAGTAAGTTTAGTTGCAGCTTGCATCATTATGCATGCAGGACAGTGAGCACGAGCACACAGCTACTACTTCTTGATGGGCCACATTTAATCTGACCGTGGGTAGGAGCAGTAGGCAAACATTATAATGGTTGCCCTTTTACTACCGGATGGTGATAGCTAGCAGTGACTGCTCGTCCCACCAGGGAGTAATAGTTTGCTGGTCCTCACTGCCTTGCATGTGTAGTCAAGAAAAGCACAATTGAACTTCGGAGCGGGACATCACGGAGCACAGACATGCTTGAAGAATTTTTTCAGGTGGGATTGTGTAGAAACACAACTGCCACAAACTTTTCTGTGCAAACATACCCACGTATTGTAGCAACCAAAATTTTGTGAATTTTAGTTTATTAGGCAGCTGACAGCATTATTTTCCTCATTGTCCCCATGGACACATAACTGATTTAAAAAGGCGGTTTTCTATTTAGGGCTGAATTTTAAAGCAAGTACAAAGCACAACTATGAATGTGTCAGCGCTGCTTCCTAAGTTTCTCGCAGCTTGTATATATATATTTTTTTCAAAGTATAGTTAGTAAGGTGCCCTCAGGACTTCTGTGTCATGTTTTAATTTTGTGTCCTGTGCAACTAGTCATTTTTAAAATTTAACTTTTTGCATTTTTATAAGTCTGTAGTAGATACATAATATTTTTGTTGTAAATTATGCTAAATATTTCATTTGAATATGTTTTTGTACCTTTAGTTCATTGTCTTCAGAAAATTAATACCATAAGTGCAATCAAGTGATTTACTACAGACAATATATTCATACCTAACTTTGAAATATCGAACCATGTGTGATATGTTAGTGATACTTATGCATGTTTAACATTGTTATATGATAACTGACAGAAGGCATTCTGGATTATTGTAACTTAATCCCATCGATTAAAAGGGGGATGGCGACATTTTTACGCTACATAATGATATTTGCTTGCCTCATTTTGCGTTATATCTATTAGGAATTCTAATTGCTGGGTTAGGCATGTTCAAAACCACAAAATAAGATCATCAGGGATGCCATAGTGAAAGACTTCAAAAATTATGACCACCTGGGAAGTGCACCTATGGCTTTCTCCAGCCCTTCTTTTTCAGCGAAAATTTTTTGACTCAAGCTTTTCTTTCTTGGTGAAAATTGCGGACACCACAGCCGGCGTTCGATTGCGCGGCCTTGAGTTCAGCAGTCAAGGGTTACATTAAGTGTACTGCTGGTAGTGTGCTGTGGTGTTGCTTTCAATGATGGATGCTAAGTACTGCAGTTTGGTGCCAACCAGGTATCTCTGCTAATGCACTCATGGCGTTAGTCCCATTCGTGATTTACTGCGATATCACATTTCTAATTTATTGAAATATTTATTGATTGCCACTTGAGTTGGTTCTGATGTTATGATTGTTCTGTTTTCTGTACTCCATAAAACTGCATACATTTGTTATTAGCCTTTAAAACCCTACAAGTCACTGTGATATACTTTACGTGATAGTATACAACAGATGACTCATTCGGGTTACAAAGCTTATCCAAGTATATTCTCCATAATCATTCGAATGCCTTGAAAAGAGCCTTCTGGTCAGAAGTTACAGTTGTGATGAGTTGCTTGCGTAAAATATTTGTTTTTGTTTTGAGAAATAGATGTACTCTCAATTACCTAGAAAAAGGCTGGAAAAGCAAAAACATTTAAAGTTACATTGATATGTTCAAGCTTCATTGGGCTAAGGCTGATCTGTTAATCTTATTTGTCTTCAACCACCAGGTGAAGTACGCTACTTGTTTAAATATTGTCTGTAAAATGCTCTAAACTGTACAGTAAAAATGAAAAAAATAAAAAAATTTGCAGTTTCACATGCTTGTTGATATACATTCACTTACAACAGCCTTCGTTATGCAGCACGATACAGGCTATCTACTGGCCTAAATTCTGGTCTGCCTAAAGGTAGGCTACTTATAAGACACATACAATACACACACTTTAGACATAAACTTGGTAGCAGAATTATGAAAATTGCTAGACATACCAGACGGTTACATACCAAATACATACAGGGCGGTAACAGATGGGACACATACATGACGGATGCTATCAGGAGACAGGAAGTTAGTGGCCAAATTGTTACACCTTGAAGACTTACAATTTGCGTCTTCATGCTGCCTCGGGGAAGTTTGATGGCATAAGTCATTACACTTTTCAATTAATGGCAGTTGCAATGCAGCAGTTGGCAATGCACAGGAACACGTTCTTTTATATGAATATATATATATAAAAAGTGCGGAACAATGCAAGTCTCACTATATTAAGTTCTCATGGGAAGTGGTGTGCAAACTCCACCAGATATCCATCGGGTAAATCACCGACCATTACTGGACACATAAGTGGACATTCATTCTTATTTGCAATGCTTGATTGGTGCAGCTGGTCATATAGATAGAAGAGGTGTGGTGCAAAGACAAACACGGGAACAAGAAAAAACACAAATGGTATTTGTCATGTGTCGTTGCCGCATGAAAGTGAACGAGACAAGACAAATACCATTTGTTTTTAGATGCGGAGCATCTAATACTCGAGGCTTATAGTGCGGCGCCGTCCGCAAGCTTCCTCCTCCTTCTTCCACCATCTGTGCATCCCTTCCTCCTCTACGCACCGCGCGCGCTTCACTCCTCCACCATCTGTGCACCCTTCCACCTCTACACACCGCGTGCGCTTCTCCTCTTCACGAACATTCGCTAGCTGTATAGTGTAGCGCGCATGCGCCGTCACGCTTCGAGAACATCGGCAGCTGACGCGCGCGCATGCGCCGTTGCACTTCTCCCTTCTCGAACATTCGACAGCTGACAGTACATGCGCCGTCGCGCTGTATATATACTCAAGGTCCGCGCTCGCTCGCTCAGTTGCCGCTCGTCGGTTGGTTTGTTCGGCGCGTCGACGTCCAAGGTCACGGTGAAATGAATTCGAACGAATCCACAAACACAATGATCGACGTCCCTTCGACCAGCGCCGCCCTTTTGCATACGTATGTACGTGTTCACTCATTTAACAGCCCCTCCTACAACCACGTTAACCAATTTAGCCATCGACCCAAGTAAGTCGCAATTTAACACCCCATTTCACAACCACGTTAACCAATTTAGCCATCGACCCAAGTAAGTCGCACTTTAACACCCCGTTAACCAATTATATGCTCCGCATCCTCCTCAGTGCTCCCCCGAGGGAAGCTGCGGGCAATTTTTTGTTTGTTCTTTTGTTTGCACCGAACCTCCTCTATAATAAATGACCAGCAGCATCAATTAAGCATGATAAATAAAAATAAATGGTCAACTAGGGGGCCCACTGATGGTCTGTGATTTACCCAATGCTTATTTAGTGGAGATTAGGTTACGAAAAGAATAATACAATAAAACGGCCTATATGTCCGTTGAACATCCGCATATCCGCCCTGTACACCCGCAGGACTCCCACTTGATCGCCAACTAGTATGCGCCTTAGAGTCCTCTGGATGTCCGATTCGCGGACGACCAGTGGAGGACCGAACATCCGGAAGCGGTTGTCCAGTGGACGTCCATTGGAGTTCAAATGCCCATGGGGCCCAGCACACCCAGAACTGAACGAGCTGGTCGATCGCACCAACAGAGCACTCACTGGCATCATTTATCGCAAGCACAATCAATGACTGGGACTAATTTATTGCATCTGCTGCGTTTTCTTTGTATACGTCATGGCAAGAAACTACTTAAGAGACGCCCAACAGACGTCCATACAAAAAAACACGAAAGCTTCCATACAAGTTACTTCTCAGCTCTGATCAGTCCGATTCAGATACCGACTGTTCAGAAGCAAATATTGCCAATCTTCTTGAGCAACTACGTCACCGAGCACGCGCAACTATTCTACACAGCCAAGCAGCTCAATTTTTGGTAACAACCCAGGCAGCACGCCGCCGGTGGACCAATCTTGCACCCGTATCGGATAACGTCGGCCGCAATATTGGCCCAAGGTTGGCATCTCGACCAAGTGCAACTTCTACCGACGTAGGACTGCTGTCGAAGCCAACTACGGGTCGACGTTCTGCCGTTTCATTTGCCAATAACGAGCCGACGCCAGCCCGCTCTAGACATGCCAATGAAAGGCCGTCCTTTCACCGACGTAGTTGTCAACATACACCCAGCAAAGAAACATTCTGGGGCCACTTTGTTGCCAATGAAATGCCAGTATGATGCCAGCATTCGCTTTACGACGAATATCGGCTACTATTCGCTTGCCAATATTCCATCGGTATTAATATGGGCTCTGTACTACTGGCATGCCTTAGCAGTTAGACTTTTCTTTATGCCCTCAAAACTTCCCTTAGCAGCTTATAGCAGCCCCGTACGAGCTTCACGGTGTAGTATACTTCAAGGCAACTGACCACTGGGTGACTAATGTAAAAATACTACACGATTGCACTAAATCGTCAATTTTTGCCTTTTTTCTAGCACCCTCCCCTCTTGTAGAGCACAAGACTGCACAAGTCTAGATACTGTCTAGTTTTCTCCACACATTCTTGCTCAGTTTTGCGAGGAATTGTAACATAGGCTGTTTCATCAAGTGTTAGATAAAAACATTAATTGAAATAACTCCTAGGTGCAAATATTTTACACACAAACAATCTAGAAAAATTATTACCAAAAACAATTTTTAACATTCTTTCTAAATATACTAAGTCAAATCATTTATTTTTAAGTTCAGCTTTTCAAGTTACTGCTGTTCAGTAGTGCAGCCCAAACTAGGATGCGAGTTCAGCAAGGCTTTATGGGCATAGGGCTGGCCAGGGCAGCAGAGGTGGGGCGATGATTTAAAGGCTGCAGCAGGAGATGAGGCAATGATGGTGGTCTGCCCAGTGTCTTGCAGGCAGCGATGGGGGCAGAAAACCAACTATCACAGGCTGTCGCAGATCTCTGCTCTGGGGGGCAGCAGCGATCGGACTGCGAATCTATAAACACATCAGTGAAGTGCCTTTCCTAATCTTCATCGAGGCAAATAAACTTCAACAACCACGTCTTGATGAAACGCTGGGCTTTTTCAAACACCTGCATACGTGAATAAGAATGAACACCTCAAAATAAGTTCTAACCCTATTGCAAAAACCAGCGCCCCTGGGTACATGCGTCCAATGCCATGCCTGATTATGGCCCCAGTATGGCGCTGGTACCAGCGCCTCCCAGCGCAGGTACTGGGACGTTGGCAGTGTCCCAGTACTGTGTGCAAAATGGCTTTCCAGGGATAAAACGGGGGTGCTCATTTACCATAAATAAATAAATAAATAAATATATATATATATATATATATATATATATATATATAAGTAAAATAACGCGCAGTCACAGTAGAAAAAAAAATGAAAACTAAAAAAAAACAAGACACCACGTGACGGGAATTGAACTCGCCACCTTTTGAATTCTAATTGAGTACGCTACCCACTACGCCACGCCAATAATGCTTATGGAGGTTGTAAAACTACTATTTATCGGCAGAACGCGCCGTTCAACTTCATGTGTACAAGGCGCGCAGTCAAGACTGACACGATATTCCTTTCCAAATAACAATTACGTCTTGATTAGACAGTGACTAGCGGCTTCGGGGCACCGAATGACGTGCAGATATTAGCAAGAGCACAAAGTTTATTCAAGCATCTACATCTGAACTCTGAAAAATCTCAAATTGACTGGAGGAGCAGCCACAGATTGTCAGCTGTTGCTGCCTTTTCTTTGATAGTCGTTTCTAGCAGTTGCTACTGGTCAACAAGTACAGGTGATTTACATGTCTTGTTTAGTAGATATCAAGGCACACGAGTGACTATTAAGCTTTTTTTGTTTGTTTTTTTCGCGCTAGCGACGATGTAGCAGTACATATCCGGCGTGCCAGATAACATATTTGCAGTTATATCGATAACTGCAACTAAGAAACCGCCGAAGAAGTGACTAATTCAATTCGCTGAAAAAGTATGCCAGTATGTTAGTTCACTACCGCGTAGCAAGTTACCAACTCAAAATTGCACGTTCTTACGCACGAGTCAGAGAAGTACCGGCTCCTGCACTCAGAAGGAAGTTTTCGGTGACAGCCTACGTTGCTGAAAGCACGACACATCGATCGTCGCCTCTCTTTGTGCGGGCACCGCACACGCGAATAAATGGTTGTTTTATGCTCAGGGATGTCTAAACTGTACTTTACAGTCGGTCCTATACTTTAGAATTGTGCCTACTCAAAGTAAAAAGCGCCGGCAGCATGCAGGTACACCGACGCGGGCGGCATAATAGGCCTCGCTGGGACGTGGCACTGGGTAAGGCTGCTTTCGAAGCAACTGAGTTCCGATGCTTGAAGTTTCTGCATTTGAGCTTCGCAATATTTCTAACTGTTACCTAAACTGTACCTGAAGTAAGTGGAAGGTCAATGAATGCCAGAAATTAATTTAAGAAGTGGTGATACTGAGCGCCAGCCGTTTTTCTGGCCTCCGATGGCAGTGTACAGTGGGCGTGCCAGTGTACAGATAAATGCAGTTATAATAATAGCAACAATTAAAAAAACCCCATAGAAATACCAGTGCATTCCACTGAATACGTATGCCACGGAGTCAGTTTACGAAGGCGTACCGAATGGCCAACTGAAAATTGCGTGTTGTTAAATATCAGTCGGAGAAGTACCGGCTAAGTGCGGTCGGTAGCTTTCGGGGACAGCCTGCGTGGCTGAAAGCGCGACGTTCAATCATCAGCGCTCCTTTCGCGAACATCGATGCAAGACAAAATAATTGATTTAGGTTCAATGATGTCTAAACTATACTTTACAGTTTTTTACACTTTCAAATTGTGTGTACACGAAGCAAGATGCGCCGGTAACAAATATACCAACGCGGCTGGCACGACAGGTTTAATGCTCGCTGAGCCGGGCACTGGGTAAGACCGCTCTCGACGCGTTGAGTTGGTATAGTTGAAGATTCTGTATTTGAGCTTCGGAGCATTTCTAACTCTTACCTGAAGTAAGTAGAAGGATCAGCATGACCAGACATACATTTACCCGGCGTGGCGGAATAGAACGCCAGCTTTTTTTCTCACCTCCACTGGGAAACCTTGCGAAGCGATCAAGAGAGCTCATTTACGTTTCCTCTAATTTGCGGCAAAAACAATTTCCTGTTTCTGTTAGGAGTGGCGTGCCGCTCCAGGCTTACAAACACTGCAATTTGGAATCGTTAAAGCAATACACGGATGATGCGAATATGGCGGGTTTACGCGGGAGCATATGCGAAAAAGGTGCATTATAGTTGTTGCGATACGTACGTGCACCGCAAAAATTACGTATGTTCGGTATCTGTTAGAGTAGCACCTCTCCTCGCCGTCGAATCAAGCGTTTTATATTCAACGACACCGAAACAACCCTCGGCACAAGCTACAATAGCATGCACACTGCAGCTGCGCTGGTAGAAACAGTGCGTGCTCCAGTATTCACCAGCGCTTGCCAGTGAAAATTCCAGCGCTTCCAGCGCTTCGCAGTGCGCACTAGCATCACAGCGGCTGAGCCAGCGCCCCTGCCAGTGCGACACAGCTTTTTCCCAGTGCACCCAGCGAAGTGCCAGTGAATACGAGCATGTACCAGTGTCTCCAGCGTGTACCAGTGCCAAAAAACGTACTGGCATCACGCTGTTTTTGCAATAGAGAAGCACTGCAGTATAGCATATATGCAAGCTAAAACAATGCAAAACAATGAAAAACCATGACACCTACAATGACACCTAAACAAATATGAAAACGTCAGTCTCTAAACTTGAATCCCAGGTATAGGCACTTCGAGACCATATAGGTGACATAGAGAATCGAGGTCGTAGAAATAAGTAATTATGTATGGTCTAGATGAGCCAACTGATGAGTCAAACGATGAGCCACTTAAAACGGTACAAAAAGATATTTTTTCGAAACATTTTGGCAGGAAGGTAGATGGCATAGAAAGATACCATAAATTTAGAAATGAACAACAAAGCAAATAATGTCCTGTCATTATAAAACTCTTGACTATCGTGATAAAGTGTCAATATTGAAATCAGCGCCCAAGTTAAAAGGCACAAATCTATCTTTATCTGAAGACTTTTCCGAGCGGCTTCGTGACTTAAGGCAGAAATTATGGAAGAGCACGGCAGGAGAGAAAGCAAATGGTGCGAAAATAAAACTAGTTTATGATAAGGTGAGCATTAATAATGCTTTGTTTGGTTGGCATGAGGAGAGAAATGTACCCTTTCAGATATCCAAGAGAAAGACTGGCTGACGTCAACGTCCTAGCACCGGGTCCCTTACGATACTAAATCTAAATTATAGGAGCGTTGTAAACAAGGTCGGTGGTTTTGAGGCTCTTGTCCTTTTACATAATCCTGCTATTGCAGTCTGGACAGAGACGTGGCTAAATGACTCAATATATGACAGTGAGTTTGTTCCCTCTGGCTATAGAGCATTTAGGAAAGATCGAGATAGTAGAGGTGGGGGTGTCTGTATTCTCTCCAAGTCTTCACTAAAAATCCTGCGAATGCCGAATATACACAATGTTGAAGGTATTTTTTGTACGGCTTATTTCAGTGGCATCAGGTACATTTTGGGAGCTATATACAGGCCTCCAAATGCTCCAGTTTTCATGTTTGAAGAGCCTGAAAACTACTTGCATGAAAAGAAACGAACTAATGACCGAAATATTCGTTCAGGGGATAATAAATTACCTAGTATACACTGGCCGACACTTACACTCACAAAACACGACCTCCATGGAGAAGCAGTCCTAAACATTGCGTTTACATATGATCTCCTTCAGGTTGTACAGGATTACACCAGAATTCAGAGATCTTCCAAATCTATTTTGGATTTATTTTTTGTCAGCGGATCAATCGACGCTAAAGTATGCTTCGAGGTAGTTCCAGGAATTCGGACCACCATGCCACGGTCCTACGGTTAAGTAATAGTGTAGTAGATAAAAAATTGCAACGTTTATCTTTCCCTGATTTCTCTCGAGCCGATGACGTTTCGATCATTTATACCCCCGTGTTTCGTTTTAATGAATTTGAAAAGAGCAAATGCAATGTAAATGAACTAGGTAATCAGTTCAAAAACATTTTTAACACCGGTATTACTTCTTTTGTACCACGAATAAATAAAACACAAAATTTAAAAATCCCCGGATTTTTTGTAAACACTTCAATTGAAAAGACGGCTAAAACGATTAAAGAAAAAAAACAATTTATCCTCGATGACGACGAAGTCCGTAAACTAACCCTAAAACTTAAAAACCAAGTCAATAGTGATAGGCAGTGCTAATATGGTGACTTATTGCTTTGTTACATGCCATCAGGCCCAGAGAAATTTTGGAGAAGTATTAGCCCCAAGTCTGAGGAGTGCAATGTGTTTGACGTAAATGGTGCGTCAATTTATGAAACCGAAGAAATTTCAAACATATTGAATGTAAATTTCAAATCTGTGGTCACTCGAGATGATGGCATTTTACCAATTCACGGCGTTGTCCTGCCCTCTATGCCTCACGTTCAGATCACTGAGGAGGGCATTTTTAATATAATGGTAAATCTCAATATCAAAAAATTGTCTGGCCCAGATGACATCCCAAATTGTTTTTAACGCTATGCGCAATGGGTATCTAAATATTTAAAGGTCGTTTTTCTGAAAACCTTGCAATTAGGACACGTGCCGTACGACTGGAAGATCGTCAGAGTCAAACCTTTCCACAAAACTGGAAATGAACAGCCCATAAAAAATTACCGCCCTATTTTATTAACTTCAATTGCATGCAAAATCTCAGAACACTTCGTTGACGAACACATTTTGGAATTCTCTGAAAAACACAAAGCTCTAACAATCAATCAGCATGAATCCCGTAAAATCTTTTCAATAACCCAATGGGTACATGATTATACATGATTGTACAAACAGTACATGACTTTGCAAGTAATATAAACAATGAAAAATAGACAGATGCTATAATCATGGAATTTTCGAAAGCTTTCAATAAAGTCTCTCATCAGAAAAACTGCATAAATTAAACATATTTCTTAAACATCCTACACTAATTATTTGGATTTCAGATTACCTTATTGGGCGTAAACAATTTTTTACCTTTAAGAATCACAATTCTGAAAAACTTTTCATTGGCTCTGGCATTCCCTAGGGTTCGATTCTTGGGCCTCTCTTCTTTTTGCTATACATAAATGACCTTGCAGAATATCTACCTGTTAAGATCAAATTTTATGCGGACGACTGTGTCTTATACTCCGAAATAGATAGTCCTAGAGATCAAATCTTATTAAATGATGCATTTAGGAAGGTTGTTGCTTGGTGCAAAGATTGAGAGATGTGGGTCAAGTTTGAGAAATCTGTTTTCATGTGCATTACTCACAAAAAGAATACGCACAGTTTCAATCACACTGCTAACAATGTTTCTCTATCTGAGGTAACAGAACTAAAGTACGTGGGCCTGTGGATAACTAACGACCTAAAATGGAATCCATACATCGATAAAGTAACTGCCAACGCCTACCGTAAATTGTTTTTTCTTAGGAGGGCGTTAAAACTGTCTACATTTTCGTACACTTATTAGCATCTAAAACAATTATACTTCCAGTCCTTGACTATGCCGCCATTATGTGGGACCCCTAAACGCAAACTAACATTAAAAACTCGAGTGGGTGCAGCGCAAGGCAGTTCGCTTCATTTTCAAACACTTCACCCGTACCTCTACAACTGAACTTCTAAAGCAAGCCAACTTGCAAGCACTTACGAATTGCAATCGTGCTTCCAGACTAAAGTTTTTATTTCAACTTATCAATAAACAGTACAATATAAACATATCTGATATAATTACTTTTTCTTCTGGTTATGCCACAAGACTGAGGCACTGCCTAACAATTACTTCATTCTGCGTAAAAAACGATTGTTTCAAATATTCTTTTTTCCAGGAACGGTAACTGAATAAAATAACTTGACTAGTACCCAAGTTACACAACCTTCACTGTCTTCATTTGCTGCAAAAATCTGTTAGTTGTTTTCCATTATGACCTTCTTCATAATATTTATTACTTTTTGGCAAATTATTTTATTATTTAGTTGATGTTTTGTGTAGGGCCTGTCTCTCTACGCGCAATAGCCTAAAACAATGTATTTGTTCACGTAACATGTATTTGTTCTACCCTGTTTTGTTTTGTTGCCTGCAATCGGTCGATAATATGCTGTATTTCCACCCTGCTAAAATCAACTATGGGGATTGCAGTATCTGTAAATAAATCACTAATAAATAAATAAATCACTGTTTCATATATTAAACCGCGGAGCCACCACAACACTATGGTGTGGATCTTTGAGAAAGAGCTCTAGCCTCATGGCTCTGGTGACAGAGAAACAAAGAAGAACAAATCTGCATATGGCAACTCAACCATGAAATCGATGTACTGCATAAAAAAATATTAGAAGCACTATCTCAATTGGGCTGCAATCCAAAGGAATTTTTGAGGCAGCCCTACTAAATTACACATACACTTACAAATTTTGCCGACTTCACTCAGCCCAATGTGTACTGTGTGTTGGTGTTACTGTGTTCTGCGAATGGTGTTAAAGTCTAAATAAGGATGCTGACGGCATAGCGCCAACGGTCAACTGAGCCTAGCTGTTTCAATCTAGCACCTCGCATTCGTATATGATGTCACAGATATATAATGCAGCAATTTTCTCCGAAATCGGCCTCTTGTGGTTCAGCCATTAAATCCTTTAAGAAGATGTGTAGATTTCAAATAGCATACTGATAGTGACACCGTTCAACGTGTCTGATCTTCTACAGATGCCATGCGGTATGACCAATTCCAAACATACATTACAGCATTTTCCCTAGCCTTGAAATATGTCATGCTTGCCTCAACAGCCTACTTATCGCGAGTTCGTCAGATGAGCACAGTTCACCTCTGAATTCTGTGATCCAACACCTGAACAAGGCACATTTAGTCAGCATAAGCAGGTGTGCATTTTATGTCCAAAAGCTCACCTGTCCTATCAATGTGTTCTCCGCATCAAGTATTCAGCTCTACCCAGACAGCTTTATAGGTGTTCACAGCTTCTAGTCTCTGAATACTACATGCTAAGCCCTACAAACTCCTTCGTCTTATTTTTGTGAACTACGTACTATACTAACATTTTGTACCATGTTGCCAGGCAATTATACATATTCTCTCCACTTTGTGCTATTGATACACAATAAAGCTATTGTATTGAGCTCCCTTACACCAAGAACTGCCATACAAACTTTTGGGGATCAGCAGATGCTTGCGTGATAGTATATGCTACTCCCTGAATATCAAATGAGAGTTCCATTATACATCATCGTACGACATATTGAATTCAATTTGTGATAGATCACAGACTCGTCAAAGCAGGACGTATGGCGGCCCATCAGTTCCCTGACATGTCCTGAAAACTTATGCCCACTATCTGAGCAGCATCACATCATTTTTTGTGGAGACTGAAGCCAATAGATCCTCAAAAATGTCACTAATTCATGTGGTTAGTCCTGTAAACATAACCAGCAATGTGAAAATGCGACTGAATCTTGAAATGCCGCAAAGCAATCTACTCAGGCGGTACGTACACCCACGTGATGCTGTACAACACCTTATGTTATTTGCCTGTAGAAGTCTGGATTTCCCGTGTACTTGGGTGTATGTGAAAAGCTCTCTTCTTGTGATATACTTAACTGTGCTTACAAATGGGCATATATGGTTAGTGCCTATGTCATTACAACATTACATGGAAGAAATTACGTGAGTTATTTGTCATAGATAATGTGATTACATCTCTTATCAGTACATGTTACACTCTCTCAGTTACAAGTTGCATTCATATTCCCATGAACTGTAGCAGATGTCAAACATACCAAAACATGTCATAGGAGCTGCCAACATTGTCATTGATGCCCTGTCATATAGTCAAAACAACATGTTCAGCTATCTCAAAGAAATATACACCTTAAAAAGTGACGACTGGTTCACATGACAACAAATTCTGCCATCTGCAAGAAATATAAGCTTCGACGCTGCTAGACTTTGTGGTGCAGGGTCGTTTGCCAGTAACAGGAGACATGTTAGATACAACACATGCTGTGTCCAAAGAACTGACAATTTATGCCTACTTGAAAGCACAATAAGGCATATAACTAGACTTTCTTTCATGCCAAAATACGCGAAAAATCCAAAGGCTTCCCCTGGCAGATAACGTAAGGTGTAAGGCATCACGTGGGTTTACGTACCACCTGTGTCGAATTTTTCGCAGCACTTCAAAATTCAATCACATCGTGACATTGCTGGATATGTTTGTAGGCCAAACCACTTGATTCAGTGACGTTTGTAAGGACCTTATCGTGCCATTGACTATACTGCTGCCTTACAAAAGACAAACTTGTAGGCTTGGGTTGATTGCATGGTTCAGGGTTAGGTGAAATGCATTCTTACTCCAGACATTTCTAGGTTACGCTCTGTTACTCCTGCTTTTGTAGTTGCTGGCTGAATTACTCATGAATAATGAATCATGAATCACTTATTATCAGTCTTTCTTTTACCGGTGCATCTTTTTTTTTGTAAATTGACACTATTTGCACTTTTGTATGTTTCAGTATTGCCTCGTCGTTTCTCTTTTTCTTGTTTGTAGCGTTCCCATGTTTTTCGAATACAATATCGTTTTTTTGTTTAGTTGATAGCGTGCATATACTTTTTACTTGCATATTTCTTTATCGCTATAGAATTGCGATACTTTGGTGTGTTGTGTGTATTACTGTAAATTTCTACAGCATGGATATCTGCCGTCTGCTGCTGACGTTGGAATTGGGCTTACGGGCCTGTCAAGCTGCTTGTATGCAGCTTTTGTCGTCATCCTTTCAATGTATTCACGATAAATAAATAAATGTCATCCTTGGTCCCAACAGATAGAGAAAGCCAATATGGACCAACAGTATTCCACCAAGCTCTACCTCCCAATGAGAAATGGAAATAATGAAACGTATATGCATGACATTCAACGCAGACATTGGTTGCAACCCTGTAAAACTTGCTTTATGCGTGACTGAAGGTCCACCCAGTGACGATGTTCTTTTACTCTGATCGACACGAAGCCCACCTTCCTGCCAGTGACTACACCTCTCGTCTATGTTACATCATAAAAAAGCTTCTGCCTATAGCTGTGTGACAGCGCTATGGAAGGCACATATGGTAGCAGTGAACTAGACTCTTGTACACTCATGCATAATGAAATCTAATGGGCTAACCATTCTTCATTGGTGTCATGCTGCCAACTTCGAAAAAACCTTTCTCTCAAGTATCTTTTGCTGAAGTTTTATGAAAACGAAGCAGACGATTCCCATGAAGAAGTGATCATCAGTGCACAAATGGCCAGAAACAGCAAAAATATCCCACTTACAATCACAATAAACATTTCCAAAATGCCATGATTAAAATTTCATGTTAACTGGTTGCCAAGTCAATCTTGCTAATAAAGCCTTTACCAGCATCATTTCTTTAGGCAAAATGAAAATATTTTTTCTGTTTTTATGCAGTTGTTCTATATAAATTATTCATTTAGGTGCGAAAAAAATGCCCCATTTACTTTGTGACACCTGAGTTGTGATGGCCACAAAAATTGTTCATTAACAGCTGTAGAGTTATCATATGACTCAGTAAATTATTGTTTTGTATGGGTTTGCGAATGTGCTAGTTCTCGAGTGCCACAAATAAAAACTGAAAATATAATTCCAATTTCCATTGCCTGTTACTTACGATCAAGTGCTATGAAAAATAAAGTGTAACTTTATGTTTGCTGTGAGCTTGACCCCTGCAACCAGACCTCACTTAAAAAAGGTGGAGGCACTATCTAAATACCAGAATTTTTAATCAGTTGGAATAAAAGATGGTGTGGTCTCACATATTGATCTTTGTTTCATTGGTGGATCAACAAGCTCGCGGTCGTAAGCCAGTCTTTTTTAACTCATTCACATCATAAGAGCACTGAAGCTTGTAAAGCCACATTTGCTAAAATTTAAGATTAAAACCGCAGCATGTGCCCCTGAACAAGAAACATCAATATTCAGGTAACCATTGTGATGAATTCTGTGAACTCTGTCGTTCATCAAACTGTCCTTCGATCTTTTTGAGAGGTATGCTTGGTCATAACTCTGACATGGTTTAGTAATACAACTATAGGAGCCAGAAAGCTTGAATAGGTCTGACAGATTAAGTTGGTATGAATTCATGATATTAGAACAGTAAAACAAAGAAGATTAAAAACAAATGAGCCACAGGAATACAAGTGCCGATTCGCAGCTGAAGTTTATTCAAATATACAGAACAGATATATACATTTACATGGCAATACGCAAAATTGACCAGCAATACCAAAAAATAAACAAGTTGTACACAAGAGTGAAGGATTTGTTTACCTGCAGTATAACTCAAAGAAACCTGATCCATGATTGTTTATTTTGACTTTACCTTCTCAATTAGTTCCTTTTTTTGTAACATCATCACAGGACAACTCAGGAAGCCTGTGCTCGCGCACGTTACAGAATAGTCTTTTTCTTCTTCGTCGTGCCAATACAAACAAAAATCTTACTGGATCTCAAAATGGCATATAGTAGTTCTTCCCCTACTTGTTTATGTGAAACTCCACTAGTATGAGCCTTTTTAGAACCCGTTGTTGCTATAATTGTTGTGCACCTTCTGCCTGAGTAGTTCTTTTTGAGTCAACTCTAGCACACTGAAATATTGCTAAAATTCAGACACCCGAAAACTTTAGTGCGATGAACTGAATTTTTCGCTGACAGTAAGTGAATGCAGCAAATTTTCCTACAATTTACTGAATCAAACACACATTTAAGGCAAATCAAGTAAGATGACAGCAAGTGATGGCAATTTTCATATCGAAAAAGTTGTGTAGAGTAAGGCACAGCATTAAATATTAAGGCCATATAAATTAAGGAACATATGAGCCCTATCTATCTACATTTATAATAATAATAATAATAATAATAATAATAATAATAATAATAATAATAATAATAATGAACATGGCAGCCAAGTGTGACACAGGCTGCACAAGAAATCAAGTTGATTGTCATTCTCTGATCAGCTTCCAAGCCTCACTTTAGCGTAAGCAAGCCTGGCTTTATCCACTCATTGCATCTATAAACAAAGTGGAAACACAGTACAAATTTTTTTATATAATATAAGCAGTGTCATTAAAGCAAAACTTTGCTTTTTTATTTCTAACATGGTACAAATTTGCAATAATTAAAAAACGCCTCAAAGTTTACATGTCTCTCTCACTGATTGATATCTATGTCTTTCATGCCTTTCATTAGGCACAACTAATACACTGACATGTCAATGTAATTATAACAAATGATTCAGACGTGAAAGATGGTCAAGGATGACTATGCAGGCCATTGCTCAGTTATTCGAAGGACACCATCTGCATGCAGCCCCACCAGTGCCCTCTGTCTCATTTAATTTGAACACACTCCCAGTAACGATGAAGGTGGTGAACTTATGAGAGAGAAATTTGGTGAGATGGTTTCTATGAACCTGGAAGCAAGAGTATTTCAATCACGTAACGATGAGTTGTGTGTGTGTGTATGCCCCTGTTTCACATCATGGCGATGAGCAGCAGGTCTTCGAAACATCCTTATCGTGCTTGTGAAGTCGAGATTTCGGTCGGGAATGTTGAGTGTTTCCAGTGTTCAAGATTTCTTGCGGCATTCACTCTAGCACAAGTTCATGTTTGGGGGTTGACGTGTTTATGGTGTCGCATTGTAGACTGCTTTCATGTGTCGTCCAATTGCAGTGAGCACTTTCGAGGGTATGTTCAACAGTTGTACTGAATTCATTGTTAGGAATCCAGGTCCAAGTGTCTTCCATCAATGCATAAAAGCCGGATTTGAGTAATGGATTTCTTCTCCATCAGTGTGTATTCCTTTTAATGTTCTTGTGCAAGACAGGCATTGATGGTAGGTTTTCATGACTTTTCAGTGATGTACATGAACTGCGGACATGACTGAAAGATCTTTCTTTTTGTTGTGGTGTTGTCTAAGTCAGAGTCACACAGCCAGTTGCTTCATAATATTCCCTTCGTAGGATTGCTCTTTGCATGCTGCTTCAGTACTTTGTACTAGCATGAAAGCAGGTACTAGCAGGTGTTGACTGCGGTGATTTTTTTATTTGGTGTTCCACATACTTCTCGCTAGATTCATTTGCACACAAAGCAACAATTCAAGCTATGGTGGACACATTTGCTTTGAGCATTTCCGATGAAGGCAGATATGTTGTAGGCCCGTGTACTCAGATTGGGCTGCACGTTAAAGAACCCCAGGTGGTCGAAATTTCCGGAGCCCTCCACTACGGCGTCTCTCATAATCGTATAGTGGTTTTGGGACGTTAAACTCCACATATCAATCAATCAATCAATCAACATTTGCTTTAAGTTTTCTGTTGTTCTTATTGTATTCTAGCCAGGGTGTTACGACTTTGAGTTTTCTGTTGTTCTTATTGTATTCTAGCCAGGGTGTTTCGACTATGTGTTACGACTATGTTCCATTTCGCGAACATAGTCGTAACACATAGTCGAAACACAACACAAAGGTCAGGCGAAATTTCGAGACGGGGGCCTCAAGTATAGGCTTTATATGCCTAGCCTGGCATCACCCCCGATTCCAGCCTGTGTCATTTGACTGCTGACGACCTCGTGTGACAGCTCTCCTTCGCGCAGTCATTGTTTGTTAGTTACTTACTCGCCTTATCAGTTGAAGGCTGTTCATGTGATGAAGACGAACCTCCATTGGTTTTTGTTTTGTCATTTCAATATGGCGTATCCTTAGTATCTTTTCTCAGTGTACCCTTATTTTACATGGCTGGAAGATCAGCAACGTTACAACTTTGAACTCTTACCGTGGTTGTATGGACTGTAAAAGTAATCGCCGCTCTTCTCCGGCATTCCGTTTTGGATGGTCGGCACGTCAGTGCATCTCCTCTCAGCTGGTGAGTGTTTTGTAAGTAGCACTTTGTCGCTGCAGCCTCCTGGTACTCCTGGTACTGGATGCAGTGCTCACTCAACCAGCCATAATGGCACAGCAGAGAACATGAAAAGTGTGGACTAATCACTACAGATTTGCCATTTCTTGGTTGCGGCGGGTGTATCTTTGCAGTGGTGATGTCTTGAGTATGTATTACTAGCTCGACAGGCAAAGCCTCTCCTTTTAGTTGGCTGCAAATCACGTGCGAGGAGTACTATTAACACTTGCTAAGATTATAACCCCTTCAGGTGTGAACTATGATGAATTGTCAACAAATGTGGCAAATTCAGATTGCACAATCACAAAGCACTCAATATTACATTCCAAAAAAGAAAACGATGCGTTCTTTTGTGTGAGCTTAAGCAAGCTATTACAATTTCTATGAAACAAATACTTCATTTTTCTGCTGTTTGTCCTTTTTAGTTTTGATATAAAAAGAATGAAAGCATAAGCTCCTGATGTGTGTGCAATTAGTTTTTCATTGCAGTATTTCAGGAGAAGAAAAGCAACACTTGACGGCGGTTTCAGAACAAGATTTGAACTACCCATCAAAGATAACAGTTCCTTCACTAGAGTGATCAGCTACGGTTGTGCGCAGCAGACTGAGGACAAATCAGGACATACTGATTAGTGAGAAGGTTCCGTTCATATAACAAACTATGTATTTTACTCTATTCTGGCCTCAAGTTGACACAGCTAGCATAAACAAATTACATACACAAATGTCGCCACTGATGCTGAAGGGTTATATTTGTTTCTCTTAAAAAATGTTTCCATTTGAAAACTCAAGGTCGCATAAACCTTGACAAAATGCTTGAACATGGGCCATGGACTTATAAACTGTGATATAGGCGAAACTTTGTGTGGTGGAGAGACAGGGAGATGACATCCTTGGTATTCAGTGCAGGCAAGTCGAGTATGTGTTATTTGCTTCTCGGTATCCAATCGCTCAAAATTTCAGGGATGGGCCACTCGCCCAGTGTGCCATTCTTTGGCTACACCACTGCATTAGCTATAAAGCACCCATCATGCACTTTTGTGCCTTCAGTGGCTCATCAATTAAACTGCCTCTCTGTTGGACGTGACAATTTTAGCCGTTGATAATACAGATAAGCTAAATATCTTGATCTGCATGTCAAATTAAAAGTGAAAAGGGTCGTTTCAGTTTGAAAAGCCTTGAGGAAACGTGTTCATATACCACATGAATATAAAAACCAATGAATACTTAATGTGTGTAGACCAGTATAAGTCACAACGATATGAAATATGGTAAGAGTGATATGAACCAGCTACTTTGGCCAACTGAGCCATACCTTGCTCTTAGTTTTGTTTGACTCTCAAACTGAATATAGGACGTCCTGAAGACACATACGCCACAAACTCGCACACAGAGTAGATGATAATTAAGACAAATTAACTAGCTATTTGCGGATTAAAACAATTCTGTTTGCTCTTCTGCACTAAGTCTGGAGAAAGGAAACTATAAAAATATGACTGAGCTAGATTGAGAAACACTGTGAGAAATAAATTGCAAAATCTCACATGCCAAATATACAAAAAAACGCACAGATGCTGCCAACACAGGCAACAGTCTTCAGTAATACAAACAGTCACTCACTCGTAGCTTAAGATTTATTCATAGAGTTGTGAGGGCCCGTTCTGACACCAGCTGTCAAATGATCCTCCTCATGTTCTGGAGATTACAGCAAATTTTGACAAATTTTTCGGTTTGTAACGTGTACGTCCATTAATTTCTCGAAAGAAAGCCAGCTGGCATAGCCAACCCACTTAACGGAAAATGTTAAAGGACAGCGAGTGTGAAATAAAACACTCTACTCTACAGGAACCAGCTTGCCAAATCTGTGCAGAACATTTCCTTTTTTCGACAGACTTAAAAAAAGCAGGAGAGAGGGGTTCGAGAGGGGTCTGTGGTACTGTATTTGATAAAACAACACGACGCCGTATGCGGGCGTCTTCCTAGTTTAAAAACGATTTAGCCTACGTGTTATGTGTTCTTTGCATCAGCACATATGAACTCACGAAAACATTTTTTCGCGTCGTATTGCGGGTGCAATGAAGTCTAAGTGCTGCGTAAGCTAGCTAATGCTTTGGCTACAGCAGGGCAATGCATATATATATATATATATATATATATATATCAAAATAATAAACAAAAACGTTCCACAAAAAATTTAACTCGGGACGACCCGCGGAGACTAGTAGCTCGACGCCCACACAATCTACTACACTTTACCAACTGCTCGCTGCAAAATTGTAGGTAATTCGTGAAGTCATTGCAATACAGGATGCGAGCGTCAGTGCGTGTGTCAGATTACGGCCAATGCGTGTGTTGTACGATTTGTTCTTCGGTAATGCAACTGATAACTTTATTTCCCACGCGTAAAGCACTGGTGTGCTGTTACTGACACAGCGCTGTGAACACGAAAAAACCAAATCGGTCATGGCGATATCATAGCAGGACACATAATACGATACGCTTTGCCTAGAGCCATATCCGTTGCCATTCGTCGCGTCGTCATTACGTGTTCCCGCATATTTTTAAACTCTGGCTAAACTTATGTCGAACACCCAATATATATATATATATATATATATATATATATATATATATATATCTCAGAGCTAACAGACAGTAATGCCAAGGAATGTACAGGGGAAGTTATTAGAACCAATGGAATGTATATAAGAAGAAAGAAGAAAGAAAAGTGGATGAAAAAATAACCAGCCGTGAGCAGGTTCACGGCTGGTTATTTTTTCATCCACTTTTCTTTCTTCTTTCTTCTTATTTACATTCCATTGGTTCTAATAACTTCCCCTGTACGTTCCTTGACATTACTGTCTGTTAGCTCTCATTATTATTGTGTTTATTTATTTATTTATTTATACATACTGCAGCCCCTATTAGGGCTATTGCAGGAGTGGACATACAAATGATCAGGTGATAACAAGCAGAAACAAAAACATGAGCATATGACACAAATTTGTGGTTCATAGTACTACACAAGTACAGAATGAACAGAGCAAGAGCACAGAAAGCGAAAGAACATGGAAATATCTACTTAACACGCATGTGATATTGCACTCAGAAACTGCTCCAAAGGAAGCCCGCGGGTATCGCCGGGTAGCAAGTTCCAGAGCTCAATAGTGAAGGGAAAAAAACTATACTTAAACAAATCAGTTTTGGGGTGAAGTGGCGTAATATTTAGCGCATGTTGACTCCTGGTGTGAACAGAGGGTGGTGTGGCAAACTGCAGATACCTGTGGAGCGAGGGCAAGCGCGGCGAATTAATCAAGCTGTACAGGAGCTTTAAGCATTCTGAATGGCGCCTGGCAGATAAAGGAGTTAAACCCAAAGGTGCTAAGTTGGACGTAGGCGAAAAATCCCGGTCATATCTTCGGCAGATAAAATGGACGGCTTTTTTTTGTATGGATTCTAGTTTACAATGTCGGACGCTTTGTGTGGATTCCACACGACACAACCGTATTCGAGTAATGGCCGTACTAACGTTTTAAATGTTAAGAGCTTGGTTTCTTTTGGTGCTACACGGAGAACGCGCTGTAAGTAACCTAATCTCTTCAGGGCTTTATTATACGTAATATCAATGTGTTTAGACCAGGACATGTTGTGAGTGAAATGAAGGCCGAGGTACTTATATTCCATTTTTCTTGTTAAATGATAACCATCGAATAAGTAGGGACATAGATGAGAGGATGACCGAGTAGAAAATGTCATGCACACAGTTTTTTGGAAATTTACATTCATTTGCCAGGTTTGGCACCAAGTGCAAAAATTGGAAAATGAGTTGTTCAGTTTCTCGTGATCCTTAGCAGAAGTAATTTTTTAATAAATCACGCAGTCATCGGCGTATAGCCTAATCTGAGACGCTATGTTACCGGATATGTCATTAATAAATAATAAGAAAAGAAGGGGTCCAAGTACTGAGCCCTGCGGAACACCTGAAGTTACATCAGCGGTACTGGATGCCGTTGAGTTGAAAAATACATACTGCGAGCGGTGCGAGAGAAAACTCGATATCCAACCTACGAGCAGCGGGTTTGTTTAATATGAAATTAAGTTTAAGTAAAAGTTTGGAATGAAGAACTGTATCGAAAGCTTTCGATAAGTCAATAAAAATAGCATCTACCTGATAACCCGAGTCAATGGCTTCAATAACATCATGACTAAATTCGGTAAGTTGAGTGATTGTACTGAAACCGCGTCTAAAGCCGTGTTGAAACTGGTTTAGAATATTATTAGCTTCCAGGAATTCTACTATGTGTTTGTATATGACGTGCTCCAATATTTTGCATGAGTGAGATGTCAAGGAAATAGGCCTGTAATTAGCCGGCGAGGATTTGCATCCAGCTTTAAAAAAGGGGAGCACTTTAGCAAGCTTCCATGATAATGGAACTGTAGCTGTTGCTAGGGATTTTTTGTATATTATCATAAGGTAGCGGCTTGTACATAAAGCATATCGTACTAAAAAGTTGTTGGGAATATTATCTGGGCCAGGGCTTTTTTTAGTGTCTAAGTTAAGTATCAAATTTAGAATGCCTTCTTCAGATAAAAGTATGTCACCAATTGAGGGTGCAGGGTTGGCCAGTGAAAAGGTAGGTGTTTGAAAATTATCAATGGTGAAAACAGATTTAAAATAAGAATTAAATGCATTGGCTATTGTGACCGGATCACTTGTGGAGGCTCCATCAATGTCCATTGTGTTTGGTTCCGTTGAACTCGGCAAGATGGAGCTCCAAAATTTTCTTGGATTTGTTACCATCAGGTTTTTCATTGTCTCTTGGTAATAGAAATCTTTTGCGGCTTTAGTTTTGGCTCTTAATTCCTCTTTAAGTTTATTGAACTTATTTAGTGACGGGGAGGTCTGACGTCAAATCGAACAATGTAACCTTTTTACGCGACGTGTCAGTTGTAACAACTCCCTCGTCATCCATGGCAACCGAACATTTTTTTCTTAGTTTTTATTGGAATAAAGCGGGTGATACAAGAATGCACAAGACTTTCAAAGAAAGAAACCAAATCGTTGACGTCGCTGGATTCACTAAGCCGTTCAAAACTTTCAAATGAATCCTCTAGAACTGTTAGGATACTGACGTCATCTGCACGGTTAAAGTCATGGTGAGTTGAATACACAATATTCGGTGTGGGTACACGACATGAGAGTGAGACGAAAACGGCTTTATGATCGGAAATTCCTTCAGTGACAAGGCAGTTAAATGTGCTTTCTAAGAGAGTAGGGCAAACAAAGACTAAATCGAGAACTGCAAACTCTC
Organism: Rhipicephalus annulatus; assembly: GCA_013436015.1. Taxonomy (NCBI): domain Eukaryota; kingdom Metazoa; phylum Arthropoda; class Arachnida; order Ixodida; family Ixodidae; genus Rhipicephalus; species Rhipicephalus annulatus. Next base: position 118,722 of record WOVY01002972.1, on the reverse strand, counting down.
TTGTCAATTCTCGAACAACTTGGGTTAGGCCGAGAAACAGAGAAAATTTCAGCAGCTCTGTGTCTGTTAGAGAGGGCGAATTGCCTAAAGTGTTAAAACACGAAAAAAACGAGCCCTTAGGTATACACTTCTTTCCCTTATATATATATATATATATATATATATATATATATATATATTATGGAGTCTTGGTTTGGAAGACCTTTATTAGGCCCGAAGAACCGGCAGCCGACAGCTGAGATGATCGGACCAAGATGATGATGCTACGCGACAACGATGGGGATGCATGAGCCACACATGATAATGATGATATTGTACCGATGAAGAGGATGCGTATACTAAATGCCCACATCAATTCCCCCCACGTGAAAGCGGCCAGCCTGGCCGCGGCAAGTCAAGGGGACAAAGAACGTCGCATGAAGGGCTTCATACGGGAGACATGGACGACCTCTGTAGTTCGATAACGGCGATCTGCTGGGGCTACAAGTGGCGTCACGCGATAATTCACTGGTGAAGTCTCTTCAAGAACTGTGTACGGTCCAATAAACCGAGGCTGAAATTTGTCGCACAAACCAGGTGTGCGAACAGGCGTCAAAAGGAGCACTTCGTCTCCAGGTTGGAAGAATACATCACGATGCGATTCATCATAAACTAGCTTTCTGTCTTCCTGGCGGGCTTCAGTGTTTATACGAGCTCGTTGGCGGCACTGTGCGAGTCGTGAAACGTATTCCTCTGAAGAGGATGGAGATGAATTCACTTGGCAGGTAAAGAAGGAGACGTCCAGGAAAGTAGTAGGGGAGCGTCCATAAACTAGGTAAAATGGCGAGTAGCCGGTTGTTCGCTGAATGGCCGTATTGTAGGCGAAAGTGACGAATGGGAGAACAACGTCCCAGTTTTTGTGGTCTGGTTGAATGTAGGCGGCGATCATGTCAGAAAGAGTGCGGTGGAATCGCTCAGTGAGGCCGTTAGTTTGGGGATGATAACTAGAGGCAGTCTTGTGAGTTGTGCCGGAAGCGCGAAGAAGTTCGTTCACTAGTTGTGAAAGGAAGGCCCTTCCACGGTCACTGAGCAACACACGTGGAGCACCATGACGCAGTATAATGGCTCGGAGGATGAAATCGGCAATCTCAGAAGCTGAACCTGTAGTAACGGATGCCGTCTCGGCGTAGCGCGTCAAATGGTCAATGGCTGTTACTATCCACCGGTTTCCAGCAGCACTGACTGGGAGAGGGCCATAAAGATCGACGCCTACAACTTCGAATGGTGTGGCTGGGCACGGAAGAGGCTGTAGTTTACCGGCGGGAGCAGATGTTGGTAGTTTTCTACATTGGCAGGTAGTGCAGGACCCGACGTACCGAGCTACGCTAGTGGTAATGCCTGGCCAATAAAACCGACTTCGAAGGCGATCGTAGGTTTTATGGTAACCAAGGTGACCAGCAGTCGGATGGTCATGAAGTGCCCTGAGGACTTCGGACCGAAGCGATCGGGGTAGAACGGGAACCCAGCGCTGACCGTCAGGATGGTAAATTTTGCGGTACAGCACCGAGTTGTCCAGCTTAAATTGCGAGAGCTGGCGACGGAGCCTTGCATTAGGTGGACGGGAACTGCCAGTGAGGTAGTCTATAATACGTCGACAGTATGGGTCAGCCAACTGTCGAGAAGGAAAATCGTGCGGGTCGTCCGAAGGCAGCTGGTCCATAGAGGCGAGAGAGGAAACCGCCGTAGACGTGGACTCCGAGGGCGTGTTGTGCAAATTGACGGCTGAAACCCCGAGTGGAGTCGCTGGTAGTGGGCAGCGAGAAAGAGCATCGGCGTCACTATGCTTCCTGCCACACTTGTACACGATCTCAAAATCATATTCTTGGAGGCGTAGAATCCAGCGTCCGAGGCGTCCCGACAAGTTCTTGAGTGTCGAAAGCCAACATAAAGCATGGTGGTCGGTCACAATGGTGAAATGGCGGCCATGCAGGTATGGACGAAATTTCTGTACTGACCAAACGATGGCGAGGCACTCCTGCTCGGTGATCGTGTAGTTCCTCTCGGCTGCGGAGAGGACGCGGCTGGCGTATGCAACGACTCGCTCTCGCGAAGAGTTGTCGCGTTGCAGGAGCACGGCTCCTAAACCGCGGCCGCTAGCGTCTGTGTGCAAGAAGGTCGGTGCATCATCGTGAAAATGAGCAAGTACAGGGTCGGTCGTGAGGGCACTCTTCAACCTGTCGAAAGCTGATTCACATTCCTGAGACCACTGAAAGGGCATACCGGAAGCAAGTAGCTTATGAAGTGGTGCGGCTATGGAGGCAAAGTTTTGTATGAATCGCCGAAAGTAAGAGGCGAGACCAAGGAAACTTCGCAAATCTTTTGGTTTGTCAGGGCGAGGGAAGCGAAGCACTGCAGCAGTTTTATCAGGGTCTGGGCGAATTCCGTCCTTGCTCACAATATGACCGAGTACCTTGATAGATCTGCTGGCGAAATGGCACTTTTTGGTGTTAATTTGAAGACCAGCGCCCGCAAGACAAGTCAGGACCTCGTCCAAGCGTTGCAGATGTTGAGAAAACGTCGATGAAAAGACAACAATGTCATCGAGGTAACATAGGCAAGTCTTCCATTTCAGGCCACGCAGCACGGTGTCAATCATGCGCTCAAAAGTTGCGGGCGCATTGCATAGACCGAACGGCATAACATTGAATTCGTATAGGCCGTCCGGCGTTGCAATATATATATATATATATATAGTCAGTGGGAGTAATAATTCAATGGCTCAGTTAGTCTTTGGGAAGGTATGGGATAAGGCACAACGGGAGCGTGGTAAACAAGGATAAATATATTTATTTCCCAACAGTTTCGGGAGGGGTCCTCCCTTCATCAGGGGATGAGTTATACTAACATGAACTTCCAAAGTTCGTTGCTGCCGCGTCCCTCTCGCCTTGAAATATGTTTGCGAGGGTGAGAGAGAACTGAGAAAAAAAAGAAGAAAAAGGGAAGAAAAACGACGAAAAGAAAAAAGAAAAAAGAAAAAGAAAGGAAGAAATAAAATAAAAAAGAGGAAGAACCACTGTAAACACTGAGAACGAAACCAAATGTCCGTGTACGTCCACATCCGGTTCTTATCACGTGCTGGTCAGTTCTCGACGTATGTCGAGCCACCCAAGATTGTCGCCGCGGTGGCGGGAGGGGTCCGTGACGGCGTGCGTAAAGAAAGGGTTTTACCTTAATGGGTCGGTCGGCTCTTTACCTTTCATCTTCATCTGTTTTCTTCAATGGTCGTCAAGTGGTAGGCGAACATAAACACTTTGTATGTGCATGTGAAAAAAAAGGAAAAAAAAGAAAAACAAAATAACAAGAAAGGACAGTGTACACGTACGAGTCAGTCAGAAAAAACAAGCATGGCCTCCAGCTATCAATCTTTGTCACCGATTTCCTCCTGGCTTACTTCTCGAAGGCAGGAGAGTCTTTCGGGGTCCTCGTTGATGCCGGCTACTGATGTTTGAAATTTGAAAATAAAATATGCCTCACGCTGTTCGCGCTCAGGCCTGATTGAGAAACCGGACTGCAAAAGAGTTACACTGATATTTTCAACACTCTCGTTTGGTAGGCGCAGATGTCTAGATAAAGGTAGCCTATATATATATATATATATATATATATATATATATATATATATATATATATATATGGTGGGGTGAAAATCTATGGGTCTGGTGGAAAATGCGGTAGAAAAAGAGGCCGACAAGCGTGCGAAAACACAAGTTTTACTGCTGTACTTCGGTTGTACTCCCGAAGTAAAACTAGTGTTTCCGCACGTTTGACGACCTCTTTTCCTGCCGTATATATATATATATATATATATATATATATATATATATATATATTATGACGACTCGGTTGTAACGATGTTTATTCGTCGTGAACTCGGGAACGAACAAGCGCAACGGACCCGACAAAGAAGCGCTCGTGCCAAGAAGATGATGATTGTCAGCCAGAACATATGATGATGATTGACTGCTGTTCAGATGAGGATGAAGCGCATAATAGATGCCTACATTGATTCCCCCCCCCCCGTGGAAGCGGCCAGCCTGGCCTCTGCGGGCGGGTAGTCAAGGTGACGAGGAACGTCGTGTGAAAAGCTTCATGCGGGAAACGTGTACAATTTCGGTGCTGCGGTAACGGCGGTCAGTTGGCACGACAAGAGGCGTCACACGATAGTTGACAGGTGAAGTCTGCTCTAAAACAACATATGGGCCGATGAATCGAGGCTGGAACTTATCGCAGAGACCAGGTGTGCGAATTGGTGTCAATAGCAGCACCTCGTCACCCGGTCGGAATGATACCACACGATGAGAGGTGTCGTAGACGGCCTTCCTTGCTTGTTGCGTAGCTTCCGTGTTCATACGAGCGCGCTGGCGGCACTTGGCAAGGCGAGAAATATATTCCTCGCAAGAAGATGGTGATGTAGGGCCATTGCTGGTGAAGAAGGAAACATTGATAAAGAAAGTAGGTGAACGTCCGTAAACGAGATAAAACAGTGAGTAGCCGGTTGTGTGTTGAACATCGGTGTTGTAGGCGAAAGTGAGGAACAGTAGAAGTTTATCCCAGTTTCTGTGATCCGGTTGAATGTATACGGCGATCATGTCGGCAAGGGTTCGATGAAATCTCTCGGTCAGACCATTTGTTTGAGGATGGTAGCTAGACGCCATCTTGTGTGTGGTACCAGAAACGCGAAGAACTTCACCTAAAAGCTGTGATAAGAACACCTTTCGACGGTCACTCAGAAGTACACGAGGTGCACCATGACGTAGTATTATGGCCTGAAGGACGAAGTCAGCAACTTCCGATGCTGAACCTGTAGCTACTGATGTTGTCTCGGCGTAGCGTGTCATATGGTCTACGGCGGTGACTATCCATCTATTTCCAGCACCAGTAACAGGAAGAGGTCCATAAAGATCGACACCGACGACCTCGAAAGGTGTTGTAGGGCACGTCATTGGCTGTAACTGACCAGCTGGAGGAGATGTCGGAAGTTTGTGAAGTAGGCATGGAGAGCAGGAACCCACGTACTTTGCTACGCTGGTAGAAATCCCAGGCCAATAAAAGCGGCTTCGAATGTGGTCGTAGGTTTTGTGAAAGCCTAGGTGGCCAGCAGTCAAATCGTCATGAAAGGCGTTAAGTACATGATGTTGAAGAGCGTGTGGCAGAACAGGTACCCAGCGTTGGCCGTCAGGATGATATATGTGACGATACAGCACACCGTCCTGAAACTTGAAGTGCTCGAGTTGTCGACGAAGGCGTGCATTGGGTGGACGCGTAGCTCCTGAAAGGTGGTCTATAATGCGCCGACAATACGGGTCAGCCTGCTGGCGAGAACTGAAGGGTTGTTCATCGTCGATTGGTGGTTGGTACAGCGAGGTGAGCAAGGCAACAGAAGTGGGAGTCACATCCGCACTGGTGTCGTTGGAGGTGGCAGCTGGAGTGTCGAACGACGCCGTAGGTAGTGGGCAACGAGAAAGAGCGTCGGCGTCTTGATGTTTTTTGCCCGAATTATAAATAATCTCAAACTGATACTCCTGTAGGCGTAAAATCCAACGACCCAAGCGTCCGGACATTCTTCATTGTAGAAAGCCAGCATAAGGCGTGGTGCTCCGTTACGATGGTGAATTGACGGCCGTACAGATAAGGACGGAACTTTTGTATGGACCAAACCAAAGCGAGACACTCCTGCTCAGTGATGGTATAGTTTTTTTTGGTAGAAGTTAGCACTCGGCTAGCATATGCGATGACCCTTTCCCGTCCAGAGTTATCGCGTTGGAGGAGAACAGCACGTATACCGCAGCCGCTGGCGTCGGTATGCAGGAGTGTTGGGGCGGTGTCATCGAAATGGCAGAGTACAGGCTCTGGCGTCAAAGCTTTCTTCAATAGGTGAAACGCCGACTGACATTCCTCGGACCACACAAAGGGTGCATTAGATGCAAGTAGTTTGTGAAGTTGCGCAGCTATTGAAGCGAAATTTTGTATGAAGCGACGAAAATATGATGCGAGGCCAAGAAAACTTCGCAAATCCTTAAGTCTTGTGGGGCATGGAAATCGAAGGACGGCAGCGATCTTTTCGGGGTCAGGGCGAATACCGTCCTTGCTGACGAAATGACCGAGAACCTTGATGGATTTGGTGGCAAAACGGCACTTCTTAGTGTTGAGCTGCAGACCCGCACTGGCGAGGCATGTTAGGACGTCATCCAAGCGGCTCAGGTGCTAAGAAATCGTTGATGAAAAGATGATAATGTCATCAAGGTAGCAGAGACACATCTTCCATTTCAGACCACGCAGGACGGTGTCGATCATGCGTTCAAACGTCGCGAGCGCATTGCAGAACCCGAAAGGCATCACGTTAAATTTGTATAGGCCATCGGGGGTTGCAAATGCCGTTTTTTCTTTGTCGTCATCGTGCATGGGAATTTGCCAATATCCCGAACGCAAATCAAGGCTTAAAAAGTATTCGGCGCCTTGCAGTGAATCAAGGGCGTCGTCGATGCGTGGCATGGGGTATACGTCCTTGCGTGTGATGTTGTTAAGTGCCCGGTAATCAACGCAAAAGCACACGGAGCCATCTTTTTTTCGTACCAAAACAACAAGGGATGTCCAAGGGCTAGTTGATGGACGAATTATTTCTCGTTGGAGCATGTCAGCGACGTTTTCCTCGATGATTTTTTGCTCAGCGAGAGACACGTGGTATGAGCGGCGGTATACAATAGATGTTCTCTCCGTCTGAATGCGATGCGCTGCAGTGGAAGTTCGGCCCAACGTTGAGAAGCAGGTGTCGAAAGAATCGGCGTGTTTCGTTAATAACGCAAGCAACTGCTGGGCCTGCATAGCTGTTAAGTCATCACTGATAAGAGCAGTAAAGGGAGAGAATGAGGCAGGCTTACTCATAGAATGGTCGTTGGTAGAGGCAGGGTTAAGTGGCGTGACGCTGACAGGCTCAGCATCCACAACACAGGCTACTGCAGTGCCCTCTGGCAGGAGAACTTTCTCTGGCGTTTCATTCGTAGCAATGACGAGCGCGGAGCCATGGTGAAAGCGTACGACACCTGATGCAAGGGCTAGGCCTTTTGTTACGCAAGTCGACGAAGGGGACACCAAGACGTCACCGTGGTCGATGTCCTTAGAGATCAGGGTCACAATTCGTTCTCGATGTGGCGGTACTTCAAGATCTTCGCGAGCGAACAGGCGTAGAGGCTTGTAGACGCCTTCGTCGAACATGGAGTCCGTATTAGTTAGGTGCAGAATCCGTTCACCACAACATATAGCGGCTGAAGAAGAAGATAGGAAGTCCCACTCTAGAATTAGCTGGTGAGAGCACCGGGTAAGCACAGCGAACTCGATGTAATGCAAAATGTCATCAATAAACACACGAGCAGTACAAAGAGCAAAAGGGCGGATAGCGTTCCCCTGGGCTTTGACTAGATTGGGTCCATTATAAGGTGTCATTATTTTCTTCAGGCGTTTGCACAAATCATACCTAATCACAGAAACTGTAGCACCGGTGTCCACCAAAGCGTCCACGAGAACTCCTTCCACCGTAACAGAAACCATGTTGAACGGGTGTTCTGGAAGAATATGAGTCCTACTGTTACATGCAGTTTCTCCTCCGAAAACTGCATCATTTAGTTTTCCGACCGGTTGTCAGTAGTAAACGAGGCTGGCCGAAGAGGAGAGGAGGAGCGACGGAAGGGCGAAGGTGATCGGCGTCGGCTTGAACGGTAAGTGTTCCGCGTCTAAGTCGACGTAGGCGGAGATGGAGACCGCTGCTGTCCAGATGAATAACGCCGAGCGTAAGAATCCCCTCTGGAAAAGTCCCGTTCGCGCATGTCGTACCCGCGACGCTCGTCCTGGTGGCGCTTGCGGCAGAAGCGCGATATATGGCCACGATATCCACAGTAAAAGCATGTTGGGCGAGACGGGCGCCAAGGCGGGTATAGAGGGCGTTCGGCACACCGGGAGATAGCGCACTCAAGTGGACTGACTGAGGGTCGGGTGGGATTGGCCGGAAGTGGACCGGTGGTGCAGCAGCAACCGGCGTGAATGATGGCAGCGGTGAAGTAGAGTTTACGTTGCGAGGAGGCGCGGCCGCAACTTGCGCGTACGTTGGAGGGCTAGACGGAGGTGGCTGGACGTAGGCTGGACCGGTGAATGATGTTAGTTCCTCCCTTACGATGTCACGAAGGCCATGCTGGAAGGCTGTGTGACAGATGGAGAAGGTTGTGAGATGCCCATTGATTGAAGTTCTTCTCGTATGATCTCCCGTATCACGTCACGCAGGTCCCGGTCGGCGGTACGGTATTCACTATTGCCCGACTAAAGGCGAACAGAATCAAGTTCGTCGAGAAGCTGACACGTAGAGACGACGTCAGTGACAGTAGAAGGATTCTGGGCAACAAGGGCATTGTAGGCAATGCTTCCGATGCCCTTCAAGATGTGGCGCAGTTTGTCCGACTCGGACATCGAAGAATTGACGCGCCGGCAAAGCGCAAGGACATCCTCGATATAAGATGTGTATGACTCGCCGCGATGTTGTTGGCGAGTATCTAGGGCCATCCTCGCTAGAGCGGATCGAACGGCTGGCGTGCCGAATACTTGGTGAAGATGCTGCTTGAAGGCAGGCCAGTCGGTGAGGTTGATCTCATGGTTCAAGAACCATGTTTTGGCAACGCCCGTGAGATAAAGCGATACTCGGGGGAGCTTGGTAGAGTCGTCCCAGTGATTAGTTGCGCTTACACAGTAAAAAGTTTTGCACCCAAAAGGGTGTAAAAAGGGTGCTTTTACGAGAAAGCACCCTTTGCAACACCCTTTACCACCCATAAATGGTCGATTGAAAAAAGCACCCTTTTGTTTGGGTGCTTGCCTCGATAGCACCCTAAAATAGGCTCTAAGGGTGCTTTTGTGCCTGAGAAAGGTGTAGGTGCCGATTCATCGGATGGAATATGCAGCATAAGAAGAACACATAAATATAATATTTGGAATTTTACGTCTCAAAAACCTCCATATGATTATGAGGGTCGTCGTAGTGGAAAGCTGCAGATTTTCACCATTTGGTGTTCTTTAATGAGCGCTCATATCGCACAATGCAAAGGCTTCCACATTTTCGCCTCCGCCTTAATTCGACTGCCACGGCCGGCATCGAACCCGCGACCTTCGGATTGGTGGCTGAGCAGCGCAGCTACTGCACGAATATGTGGACCTTGCGTTAAATGACGGCCTAATTGACTTAGAATGTGTGAAGGTGCTCTCCGAATACAGCAGAATGTCAGCAGAAGCAAATCGCGTTTCATCTATAATGGCAATTAACTGCAATCCATGTTACGAAAGCTTTCCTTAGCGTTGGTTATAAGCTACATGTTTGCTGTGGATTATATACAGGAACATAATGGTCTCCCGAGTATGGGTGTGTGTGCTTGAGCCTGTGCATGTGTTCGCGTGTAAGCGCGATTGTGTGTACACCCGTGCATGTGTGCGTGCGCGTGTATGTGCGAGTCCGTGCTTGTGTTGGCGTGCCTGTGCACATGTGTACGCCCATGCATGCGTGCGTTTACAGTCGCGTGTGTGTGTTGCCGTATGTGTGTATACGTGTATGTGTGTGCGCCTGTGAATAAGTATGCGTGTGTATCAGCCCATGCGCCCTCAGATTTCGTGTGTGTGTGGGGGGGAGGGGGCACTGCTTCTTAGTGTTTAAGGTCCCACACCTGTTCAGACTGGGAGTCTATATGGGAGGTGGCTTAAGAAATGGTGGTGGTCAACGCACTGTACACGGGCTATTCAGTACATGGAAAACAGCTGCACACTTTCGTACCAAATCATTGCTTACGAACTTGCTGTGGTAGCTGATTAGGTCCGCTGAGGCGCTTCTACGCTCGAAAACGTGGGTTATGACCAATTCACACGGAAAGCTGTCACTGCACTTATGCACAACTATCGTTTATATTAACAACGTTTAACAAGAACGTGCCCTGCCTTTGCTACACGTGCTTAGCTAGCTCATTGGGCAACCATATGGAATTATGTGCTGATCATGTGGTCAGCAAAAAGTTTGTTATAACAACCTCGGCACGTTTCGTGGTGCGTGACAAGCCTTGTAATAAACATCCGCGACTGTGGATTAATTCGTTCCAGCTTCGACTACGCATTCAGTGTTTGCGGCACCATACGGGGAATAGCCAGACACAGACAATGCGAAAAGAAATTCCTCTGGAAAAAGGTGTGGCGATGCTCTCCCGCTAATGCCACCGAGGACAAAATAATTATTGTTTCTGGCCATTCCATGGTGCACTTTGTTTTCCGCAAGTTTTGCTTCACTATTTTTCGCCCACTGCAATCGCATTCCGTCGAAATACTCAAAGAACCTGAGGCTGGTAAATAATCTGCATCGCTGTGCGACTGGCTGGGAGGAGAGTTGCCGTTTACAAGGAGTCATTCCGCGCCGAACGGCCGTCCACCGTATGCGCCATAGCGCTTGCCTTTCGGCGCCGCCTTGGCGGGTTTCCCGCTTCTCCCCCCCCCCCAGCTCACCCCGGCCAGCGTTGCTCCCACAACGGCGGCGTAGATAAGCGAAGAGTTGCGTCACCGAACACCTGCGTGGACAGCTGCGGCGCCGCCACGCCGCCGCCAGTGCCTCCTCCTTCTCTCTCTCTCAACGTTGCTCCCTCTGTCTCATCGTCTTTCAAATGCGTTGCGTTGGTCTGGGGTCTTGGTCGATGTGTGTTCTAGCGAACAGGCGCATATTCAATGGTGGTCACGCATGACACCGTGTTCGAAGTGACGCTCGGATTAAGGAATATTCATGAAGTGGCGGACACGGACAACGTGGGCCTGTTAACGGTGAGTGTACTGTTTCCGTATGTAGTAATCATACAGCGCTAGCTGGGCGCCTGCAGCAGCTCTGCCGAAGTAGGCTGCCAGCCATTTACAACAGCATGCGTTCGCGGGCCTGTTGCAGATGCCCGATTAAACGTGTGACTTAACGAGTTCACACTGCTATGCGCGATGTTGTCTAAGTGCTTGCATCACTCATACAGTGAGTGATGTGACCACTTAACAAGGGCGGGGTTAGTTGCTGATCGCACATTGTCTCTACACTGCACAAAGTGATTGATATTGTTTTATGATGTGCTTTGGGCTACATTGTAATAACATTTCTATTAATACTCAAATGTGCAACGTGGTTCTGTAGGTGTAAGCGTAAAAAAGAAAGAAAAAGCAAAAATTATGTACAGAGGCGCACTGTACGAAATGGCTTTTTTTTGCTTAAAGACGGTATAGTTGGAGGTGCTGATATGCCGCGATGCTCCCAGCACGTGCGCCTCGGTCTTTTAAGCTATTTAGGACAAGTGCCACCAGCAACAGGGAAAGATCTAGCAGACTTCTAAAGGCGCGTTGTTGTGGCCATTGCCGTGCGTTGTTTTCCCTCGTTTCTGTTTGCTGTTGTCGTGCTTCGCTTTCATCTGCGATAATGTTCGGCGTTATAACAGAATCGAGAGAGTATACGTGACTGTTGGAGCTATGTGCGGTTGCTCTTGCATAAGCCATGGCTGCTGCAACGTAGTCGGCGTGCGCGCGCGTTGCCGCGTTCGAGCGCTCTTACTTGCGTGATTGTGTTTAACTGAGTATTTAGGCACGGGTTACGTTTGTAAATCCCGTAGTCAATAATTGCTAATAGCGTGCCCCTGATTGCCATCAGAGGATGGGCTTGGTTGTTGAAATATGCCAGACGCTTTTTCTGAAAGCAAGCTTTAAATTTTTTTTTAAGAAGTACTTTAATACGTGCAAGGCAGTGCCTATTGCAGGCCCGCAACTTTTTAAAAACTGGACGAGCTATCACATCTTTTATCAAATTACAATGAATTAAGATGATTGAATTATAGATGACGAATTTCTGTGCTAGATTAGGTGCACAAAACACATGTTCGCAGCCCTACGTCTAAAAAGCAGGCAAATACGAAGCACAGCGACCAATTTGGATTAGATTCTATTGACGGAGCGTCTTGTGAGGGTAGAAAGAACGAGAAAATTGTTCATTTTTGATGTCCTTATAGAGGCAGTCAGAATTTCACTGATTGGTGACTTGTAATAATTCCTCAGATTGTTAGAGGCGTGATTAAAGTCAGTAAATCTTTTACTTTTTTTGCAGACCTCTTCGCTAGTGCCACGCCCATGATCATTTGTTCTCATGTAAAAGAGAAAGCAGAGATGTCTTCACTGTTTGTACATGAAGAGGTCAGTTTCTTGAGCATTTTGATTAATGTTACATGTTCTGAGCGTTGTACTTTAGGAATTGTTTTTCACACTGGCTCACTACCCTATAAGGAATTTGATTCTTAGGTGAGTTCAGGCTTTCATAAGTGCCATTTTCGAGCTGTAGTCTTACACTTAACCTCATTTCGGGAATTTGCTGTATGCTGGAAAACTCTTATCTTTATCATACGAAATTATTAGAATGTATGGGTTGTATGCTTCGAGTTCATTGTAATGTCAATTACACTCCATTTCGAAGGATACACACTACACATTCTTTATATATGGTGCTGCCAGAACAGCACGAACATCCTTTTAAGAGAAGTCATATTTGCTCTTATTACAGGATGAGAGGGTGCCGCTGACGTCCTGCGTAGTCTTCCCCCCGGCCCCAGTCTAGAGCAAGCCTACTTCCTGAACCTCCACATGGATAACCGAAAAATCTTCCGTGTCAGTAATGACGAAGAAGGAGTGACAGCACTGATGAGTTAATTTTTTTTTATTTTCAACATTGTCTATGGCCGCAAGGCCTTTAACAACCACCGTGATTGAGCGGATTTTTCTCGGCGTGAGTTTGGAGTTTATCAAAGAAGTTGTTCAGGCAGTACGACGCTGAAAATTTTAGTGTCACAATGCCTGAACAACTTTTTCTAGTGTGGTCATGGTAGATGAACAAACATTGTTATTTGTGTAAGTTATTTTGCTTAAATATAGCTGGACCATTCCATGCCAAACGTCCCAGCCACTTTGGCGACCATCTGAATTGTATTTGAAAAAAAAGTGCTGACTTACTGCGTCGAAAACAGTGAACTGCTAGAATATTTCAGCGAGAAAAAAAGTTTTGTTCATGTGGCTGGCTTATAACTTCCTGGCATAATGCCGTCTGTGTGCTGTTTGTGGAAAATTTCGTTTTAAAACTACCGCTTATTTTTTCTAAAGCAAATTCGGTCTACCTGTTAAGTAAATGTGCCTGTGTAAGGTATTTGGAGCTCAATAGTAATAGCGCAATTTTTAGCCACATTCGCTTCCAAGAATAAAGCCAAAATGTGTTATGTTTGCATTTTTATTGCAATATTGCACTTTGTATGAATATCTGAGCAGTGAATATTTGCTCCAAAGAAGGTATATTTTGAGAAAAAAATATCTTTAGACCTCTCAAGCTGTTGAAATATACGAGAAAATATCACGAATTTCACAAATTGTGATTTTTGTCCGTATTGAGATGCAATTTGCTCCATGTTGTGATACTATGAAAACTCAACATTATACCTAAATTGTAAGAAAATGAAATTCTTTCTGTAATAAAAATCTTAATACAAAAAGGACAGGAAAGAGCGCTATCAACTGAATTTTATTGAAGGTGCTACGAGCGTTTTTATACTGAGCACAAGATCAGGGCTCATCTGCAACAACACATGTGTGACCATGCCAAAACAATTTTAACCGAGAAAAGAATACTCTTTTTCGGAAAAGATAAGTGAAGGTGTACTGATGCATTGATCCTTGGCCTTCCTGATAAAGAGTTCTAAAATCTCTCATTTTTCTGCTTGCTTTTTTTTCAAAAACCGTGTTTTATGAAACCTAGGACTACACTTACATTCTTTACGGGGTCCGGTTATGAGACTACTATAGCTCTTCTTAACATTTAAAGCATGCTGTCTTGCTTGATCATTGAAGCATTGCCCAGTTTGTCCTGTTTACTTTTCCACATGTTAGCGGTATCTTATACACATTAGACTGGCATTCAGTAAACCTATTCTAGTGACGAATGGTGCAATATTGACCATTCCTGTTGCTGTAAATACACGCACTTTTGAAAGCTTGCAAGGGGTGGAAAACAACAATGTCATATCTGCTGGCTCTTTTCCTAAAATTGTGAGACACCTCATGTACGTAGTACCGTGTGACATGCAAAGGTGATTGGTAATTCTCTTTTTCTTTTGGTCCTGCTTCCTTTAACTTTACTTTCTGCAGGAGGGTTTCACAAACAAGTGTGATGATGCTGTTGGGGTATTGGCTGGTGCTATCAGCCCAGGAGTGCTAAGAATGTTCTGCCTTTTGATAGTGGGCATTCAAAATTAGTAGAAAGAGGAATTGATACCACATGTACTCAGGCCACCCTTCAGAAGTCATGTTAGCACAAGGGTGAGGTCAGGTTTAAAAACCAGATTAAAAAACTAAAAGATGCTGGGCATCCCAACAGAATCATCACACCCGTTTGCAAAACCCTCCTGCAGAAAGTAAAGTTAGACAGGACCAACAAAAAACAATGACCAAAACCTTTGCATGCTATACCACATCATGTGTCTCACAATTAAAAAAATAGCCAACAGATATGATATTAGCGTGTTGTTTTCCACCCCTTGCAAGCTCTTCAAAAGTGTGTGTACTAAACAGCAACAGGAATAGTCAATCTTGCCCCATTCGTCACGAGAATAGGTTTACTTAATGCCAATTTAATGTTTGTAGAAGTATTTTTTATCAGGTAAACAAATGATCAGTGCATCACTACACGTTCACTTATCCTTTCCGAGAGGGAGTATTATTTTCACAGTTAAAGATTATTTTGTAGTGCTCACACGTGTCGTCGCGCATGAACACGGTTCTTGTACTCCGTATAAAAGTGCTCGTAGCACATTCATTAAATTCAGTTGACAGTCGGTGCTCTTTCCTGTCCTTTCTGTCTCTTCCGAAAGTTGTCGCGCTGTGACTAGCACACAACCACGATAAACCAACTCTCCTAAATTAAGCTCTTGTTACGTAACACGTAGACCGAGTTTCGAATGAAAAGAAGGAGCGGTTCTTTTAAAATAAATTTTTTCACATACAACACCTAGACGGCATTCTAGGAAGTTCAGAAGGCAGCCACGTGACCAAATACTTTTCCTCTCCTAAATATTCCAGAAGTTCACTATTTTCAATGCAGCACGAGTTTTTCGAATACATTTCAGAAGGTTGCCAAAATGGCTGGGACATTTGGCATAAAGTGACCCAGCTGTGTCATTAGCCATAATTATGCATTACCTATATTGTTTTTTGTGTGTTTTGACTCAGTTTTGTGTTCGTTTTTAGCTTATTGTGTTTCTGATCATTGTACTGGTTTCTTAAGTATTCGCTAAAGTTATATGTGCAAAAACCCGTATATGTTTGCATGTACATCATTTCTCATAACCAATTGTTATACATCCAGGAATACAAAGCTTAATCCACTGTGATTATATACATTTAAAAACGCTATCCATATATATTTTTGTGTGCATCACTTCTTGGGAACGATTGTGTACATGAAGGCGTATATAGTTAAATCATGGTGATTTTCTATATTTGAAAGAATCATAAGTATATATGCTTGTATTTCATTCCTATTAACCGATTGTGTACATGAAGGAGTATTAAACTGGAAACCACTGGGATTGTAGATACTTGAAAGAATTATAGGGATATATCAGCGTATATTTCATTTGTAGTCTCTATGTACTTGAAGCAGTATACTAAACTGAAACCAGTGTAATTGTATGTTGCAAAGAATTGTCAATGAAGTGAAACTGAATAAATATAATAAACATTTGAGGTGTTGCATGTGTAGTGTACGTATACGTGAACGTATATCTGGTGAAAAAGTTGTGTGGCAGAAGAAAAGTTTGTTCTATTTGCCTATTAAATAAACGCAATATGCAAGGGCAGCAAGGCTTCATTTTTTGTAATGCGCAATATGCATATGCTGTGAAGTATATATAGATCCAGCACAAGTTCATACACGATGGCACGCGTTTATATTTTTGCCCAGACGCAATGAATGGAGCTCGACAGGTGGCGCACCATTGATAATGAGGACCACTTTCTTCAAGTAGTGTTTAATCAGTGCATGCTGATATCTATTAGTGCAGTCTAAAAGAATACTGGCACCCCTGCCATGGGCACTCAACACCCTTGTGCACCCTTCTCGCACCCTCCTCAGAGGGTGCTAAAAAAGTGATGGACATCGAAGGCACCCTTCCTTAAGGGTGTTTTTTAACACCCTACAGTTTTTTCACATGTACACCCTATTCTAAGGGTGCATGAAAAAGCACCCTTTTTAGAAGGTGCTGAATTAACACCCTTCGGGTGTCGTCCACGGGACAAGCTCATTTACACCTTTCTGGGTGTAAAAATTTTTACTGTGTGGGTGTAATTTTTACTGTGTGGGTGTAAAAATTTTTACCTGCTCGTAGTTATCGAGCCAGTCCTCCACATCTTTGCCGCGGAGACAAGCGAAGATCGGAGGTTCACGCTGGTGGTTTACGATGTAAAGAGGAGGGGCTTGAGGCGCAGTGACGGCTTGCGGCGCACAAACGGGAGCAGAAAGGGCATCCACCCACTCACTCTGAGACATGTTGGCGGACTGAGGGTCCAAGCGGCGGCCTGAACGGAGCTCCAGCGAGTAGGCGTTGTAAGGAGAGGTACTGGGAACGTCAATCCATCTTCGCCATGTATGACGACTCGGTTGTAACGAGGTTTATTCGTCGTGAACTCGGGAACGAACAAGCGCAACGTACCCGTCAAAGAAGCGCTCGTGCCAAGAAGATGATGATTGTCAGCCAGAACATATGATGATGATTGACTGCTGTTCAGGTGAGGATGAAGCGCATAATAGATGCCTACAATATATATATATATATTTATATATATTTATAGATAAACAGATAGAAAGATAGATAGATAAATGCTCAAAGTGTCTACAATACACAAGGGAATGCTTCATATTTAGGAACTACCAATTTCACCGAAGGGGCGACACAATTAACACAACGGAAAGAAACGGTAATGGCACGCGAAGAACGGCAGCCAGACCTGAACGTGTAGAGCGCTACTAAAAATAGAAAATGCACAAAAACGAGACATATTTGTGACCAGCTTGTAGTGACAACGTTTTCAGCTCAACACTCAACGCGATGCTCTTGACACATGAAGCCCGAAATGTGTACACACAAGTACACGCAGGATATGTGCGAACTACCTTGTGTTACAGATGTTACTTCGCCCTGTTTGAAAAATGCGCTCTTTTCTCAAACGAATAGACTGCAGTGGGCAAAGCGATGTTTGCTAGCTCTGTAACTATAACGCGAAAGCTTCCGTGAAAACCCAAGACTTAAATTCTCCCCCAACAAGTCGTGCTGCTCTGAACATCGCCGCAAACATTCATTGAATGTGTTCGTCCTTGTAGTGAGAGTGTTGTTATGAAAAATACTATGGGTGCTGAAAAAATGGCTTTAAAAAACGGGTGCTGATAAACTGGCTTTATACGCCCGAAACTTACTGCTGTTATATCTGTAGGCTCAAATCTCTCTTCACTTTGAAACGCCAGAGAGTTTATAGGTGATTCAATGTGAAAAACCACACTCCTCTTTAGGACCTTTTCAATCATGAAAAGTAAATTAGTGTAAACATTGCCACTTATACTGACACTATCAGATATCGTAAAAAGTTTTTCAGAGAGAAAACAAATATGCCCCCTGAAAAATGAAATCATTCGTGTCTCTATAGTGATGTTATACTTCTTACGGGTTATATATATTTTAATGACACACAATCATGAGTGGAAGCACCCCGTATTTTTTTTCTTTTAATGCAATAGCGTTAAAATAACTCACTTTGCAGGAATTCTTGCGTCAGAGTCGGAGTTAGTGCCCTTGTCGGTGTCGGCGTCGTTGGTTGTTAGCGCAAAGTCATCGTCTTTGCGTGACCGGAAAATCGAGCATCTTTGCTTAACCGAAAAGTCGAGGTATATACAAATAAAAAAATTTGGGTGCCAGTGCGGAAAGAACCCAGATCAGTTGTGTATGAGTGGGGATCAAACCCTGGTCGTTTGCGCGGCAAGGGGGTGTTCCCCTACCGAATCTTGCCTCTGCTTGTGAATACAGTAAAAATAACTTCCTGAGCTTGAAAACGCAGTGATAGTCACTTTCATGCTTCACAAACACACACAATATGTATACATTATTCACAATACAACATGGAATATCGCCGTAGTAATGCGTGGTACAAGCGTACATAGCCATAGGGCGTCAGAACATGGAATAATGATAATGAATTGATGGTTTGAAGCCAGTGAACCATTACGAAGGGTACACACACACACTCCTACATCATCAAGGCTAAGAAGTGTTTTTACAGCCGGTTTGAAAATATCTCATACACTCCCGCCCCCCTCCCCTATTCCGAGACAAGGGCGTAGCCAGCAATTTTTCCGGGGGGTTCGCACTAACCGAACTAAAGGGCGGGAGGGGGGGGGGGGAGACACAGGCATCAGCTTTCCTCGGTGGCGTGAGAACTGGCGGTAGTTTGATTTACTGATTGATTTGTGAGGTTTAACGTCCCAAAATCACCATTTGATTATGAGAGACGCCGTAGTGGAGGGCTCCGGAAAATTTGACCACCTGGGGTTCTTTAACGTGCACCCTGGCGGTAGTTTTCGCAGACTGTGTACATATATATCAAAGCCATGAGACTCACCCTTCCCCTGCGTATGCTTGTGGAGAGAGTGCGTAAGAGATGCTGTCGGGACGCCATCCACCGCCCATATAGTCCGGGCTTTGAATAAACGGATTCTGCATCTTGTTAATGCTATCAATGCTATTGCGTCATCCGTTTACAGACCAGTGCAGGGACTTGGATGTCCGCGTACGGGATATCACATTAGCCATGCGAAGAACGGCGAATCGTTTAACTTGGTGTACTCCGGCAGCCATTCCATTAGGTTGCGAGCTCAAATTTCCTATAGAACGCGTGAAGTTCGCGCGAAATCTTTCCAGTCGCTGGAGCGAAACTTTGCGGGAAGCCAAGGCTAACTTAGAACTAAACTGCAGAGAACATGGCTAATAATTTAACAATGGCAGATGACCTCTACAGTTCGCCATCAGTTATGAGGTACTCCGCCGCAGCATCCACTCAGTGATTCAGCTAAAGAGTTTTCTGCCAGCTCGAACTACGATGGGTTGGTCCGTACGTAACTGCAAAGCGACTTTTTATGTTGGGAAGTCTTTTTAGATCTCAGTAACACATTTGACTCGCTTCTTCATAATAGATTGCTTGACAAAACAGAATCAAATAGCATTCGTGGAGTTGGCCAATCTTTAATTCAATCTTATCAGAGCAATACGTGCCAAAGTGTTTGCAATAATAAAAAATCGGCCCCAAATCTGCAAGTTACACTGCAAATGTGTCTTAGCAAAACGATTGTCTTGATTCTGGAGAGAGTGAACAAAACGTTTATTTGATCTTCTGCGCAAGAAAATCGGTGAATGATATTCTGGAGGCTATACGTTAGAGTGCCTTGAGCGTGTAGTAGAGGCGAACGAGCACATCGAGGCACGTTAGACACGAGCACCATCTGGCAGTTATATTCAAAAACGAAGGCGTGCGTGCCCACTGAGGAAGATGCGCACCTGTCTCGAAGGTGAGGAGGTGTAGAACGCAAAGCGGCGGGCTGATGCTACCACCGCGTCGTCGTAGCAAAGTGTTGGAAACACCTTTTTGAGAATCGCGTTGCACTGTCAGCGCAGCATGATAAACGCTACGGTCCTTAGAGGCAATTTTGTGTGCTTTTTCTAGTAAAATGCAGACATACAAAACATCGACGTGTTGTTATGGCGCCTCAGACATGCGCAATAACTGCTTTTGATTGACAATCGCACACCTATGAACGCTGCACCTTGAGCAATATTGGTGGGCGCTGCGGATTGGGTCGGCCGTTTGGTGTCATTTGAGGTATTGGTGAAGGCGGACAAACAGACAAGTGTACGGACAGACAGACAGACAGACAGACAGACAGACAGACAGACAGACCAAAATTGTTCTGTTGAAGGTAACCAAGAAAGACTATCGTATTTAACATAGCTCATCATTTTTGCCCCTCCCTTGAGGTGTGCCGCAAGGCAGTATATTTGGCCCGCTGATGTTCAACGCTTACATCAATGATACTGTTCAGCTAGACGCAATAGTCATGTGCGTCATGTATGCGAACGATTCAACAATAATCCTTGATTGCGTTAAGTTAGATAACATTGTAAGCAAATCAAATGATATATTTTAAAGAGTTTCGTCATGGTCTACAAAAAACCAACTCAAATTTAATCGAAATAAAATTATACCCATTATTTTTTGCGCAAAAAATATTGTGCCTACTGCCCATCAACCTTAAGTTCTTGAATCGGTGCCAAAGGTACCGCTGATAACTACAAAATATTTAGAGTTTATTTTTTTCATAATATAGGCTCAGATACACAAGTAAAATTTGTTGCAAAAAAGCTTTCTTCAGGAACAGGAGTGATGTCTCGTTGCCGTAATATTTTGCCGCTCAAGGTCAAACTTTAGGTATATTATGCGCTGTTTATTTTACATCTAAAGCATTGCAACCTTGTTTGGGCAGCCGCAAGTAAAAGCAAACATTAATATTATAATTGTTTAGCAAAAAAAGATTGTTCGCCACATTACCAAAATTGAATCGTTTGGAACAACGCCTGGTGCTTTCCAAAAATTTAGTGTAATACAACCTGACTACTTTTTTTTGCCATTTCGCATATTGCACACACTTTATTTCTAGAATAGGGAGCTCTCCAACCTCAATAGATCACTGTCATGCCTAGAGCGTCGTCTTATTACAATAAGCTCAAAAAATACAAATATTTGGCTTCCGACGCGTTTCGGCACTGCATGTAGATGCCGATTCTTGGCTTACATCATTCCCGCAAGACGTAACACGCACGAAAGCTCAATCACCTACAACAAGAAACTACTTTGCTCACATGTCTGCTCTTTGACTTTATAGTAACATGCGCAACAAACTATTCTCACATTCTATATAAATTTATTTCATACTTTATTCTAGTGTAAATAGAGTGCATCGTGTGACATCTTTTCATCTTGCGTTGTTCACGTATATGTAGAATGTGCGTTTTTTAGGTTATAGTCGTCAGTGTATTTGATCGTATATGCACGGTGTAAACTGCTATTTGGAAAAATGATTCTTTAATATTAATAGTAGACGTACTTAAATATTCAGTGTGGCAATCATTTTAGAATTAGTACGTTTATTCATGTTTTATATTGTACGTGAGTGTTGTGTACTTGTAATCATTTCACGGGGCACAGCTGGGCACGGCTTCACCAGCGGAATGCGGTTCGCTAACCCATTTGTCTTCATTCTGCAGTTCTGCCTCATCCAGCTGTACCCCGCCAGCAATGGCGACACTGGATGGCTGAGCATAAACGGAACGGCGCTAATCTTGAACAGGAGGGTCCTACACGTACCGGGCCTGCTGAAAGGAATCAGTCCACGCAAGACGACATCGGCGCCTCTCGGTGCACAGAACCAACTGGCAGCGCCCCCCTTCAGACCACCTATAAAGGCCAGCCTCCCTGAGGCGACGGTCAATGGGCACGGCTTCGCCAGCGGAATGCGGTTCGCTAACCCATTTGTCTTCATTCTACAGGTGAGCAGAAACTACGGTAAATGCTTTCGCTCAAGTGATCGCTTCTTGTTGGTGTTGCCGTGCCCACGGCTGTTTAGCATGGCGTTACATAGCACGAAGTGTCTTAAAAAACTGCTGTTGTTGGGAGGAGACATTGAAGCTAACCCAGGCCCCACCCTTGAAGAAGTTTTTAACCTACTAAAGGGCATTGCTAGCGACATTAAGGAAATGAAAGAAAAGCGGCTAGTAGTCATTGATAACAAACTTGACGCTCTGTCAGTCCTTGAGGTAGAGCTTGGGTGACTGTAAAACGCAACTTATTTCAATGACTAGGGTAATACAAACATTAGAAAAAAGAATAGACGATCTGGAAAATAGGAGCATAAGATCCAATCTAATCGCATACGGATTTCCGGAAGCACAATCTAAGACAAGTGAAACCCTCGAACAAGCAGTAAACAGGGACGTCATACAGGATAAACTCAAACTACAACCGATTGCGATCGAGCGCATTCACCGGCTAGGTAAACCAGCTCCCAATGAAACCAGACCAGTTATCTTTAAACTTGTGGATTCGCGTCAGAAGGAAGCCATACTAAAGAATGGAAAGCACTTTAAGAGAACTGATTATGCTATTGGCGAAGATTTGAGATTTGAGATTTATTTTTCTGTACGTGCAACAGAAAAAACGAAGCAAAAGCAAAAGGCTACATAGCCTGACGGAGGCTTTTGCTCCGAAATACAGTCGGGCAAAATAAAATAAAAACTAAAAATAACATGTCATACACAACTTAGCCGAATTAGAGAACATCATTATATACAGATACAATTTGCAAACTATGATCACACATGTAACCATTACAAATATAACGAAAGAACAGGACAGTGAATAGTAATGAAATATCTAAAAAACATCGCAATATATACAATAGGTGAGGTAAGGAAAGCATCAGGAGACACATACATTCCTAAAAACAACAACAAAAGGACACAAATAGTGTACTCTAAGCAATTGGGACACAGAAAGTAACAAATAATCCAAATTTCTGTATTAAGTGTATTCAATACAATTATATAGGAGAAATTCCTTGAACTTATTTTTGGGAGTTTTCTTATTTAGGTCAAGTACGTCACCCAGTCTGTTGAGGAGACTCGGTATTTGATAATCAATATGTTGTTGACCATAGGTTGTTCTAGTTTTCGGTGTTCTTATACTATGTGTACGGAGATAGTACTCAGCACATCGAGAAGAATCGTACATGGGGTATAGTTTATTATTTTGGATATACAATAATAACTTATAATAATATATTTGGTTTGCTTGTAATATGAGATATTTAGGGAATAACGGACGTGCGCTAAGACCTTGTGGCATACCGTAATATCCCTCGAATAGTCTTAGTACCTTCTTTTGTAGTGTAAGTAATGTTTTATAATTTTGAGCCGTCGTTGTTCCCCAACATAAAGACACAATAACTTAGCCTGGAATATATCAGTGTATAATATAACGGTTTCTTTAGCCAAAGCGGTAATAACGGACATAGTTTGTACATACATCCAACGCTTCTACTTAGATCTGCTGCCAATTTATTGGCAGCAGATCTTATTGGCAGAGGTCTGGGCAATCACAAAATTTCGACCCTACGTCTATGGCCGTCCATTTGACGTCGTGACTGATCACCACGCCCTCTGCTGGTTATCGTCACTAAAAGACCCATCTGGCCGTCTCGCTCGTTGGGCGTTACGCCTCCAAGACTATGATATCCGTGTCGTCTACAGGTCAGGCCGCAAACATTCAGATGCCGACGCTCTCTCCCGCTCTCCACTTCCCCATGAACACGGAAGTACTTCTGTATCCAGCCTCGATGCTGTGGCACTTTCGTACGAGGACATGCCCTATGAACAGCGCCAAGACGCTTGGATAGCCTCTATGATAGAATTACTGTCTCAGCCGTCCCAAGTTACGCCCAATCGTTCACTGCAGCGCACAGCTCGACACTTTACCATCCGCGATGGACTCCTGTACCGTCGCAACTACCTTTCTGACGGCCGCAAGTGGTTGCTTGTGATTCCTCGCCACCTACGTGCCGACATTTGCGACTCTTTTCACGCGGATCCTCAATGCGGCCACGCCGGTGTGATAAAAACGTATGCACGTCTCCGGCTGCGGTACTATTGGCGCGGAATGTACCGCTTTGTCCGACAGTACGTGCGTTCGTGCTCCAAATGTCAACGCCGAAAAAAGCCCACCACACATAGCCAATGGACAACTGCAGCCGTTGCCTTGCCCCTCCCGCCCTTTCGACCGCATCGGAATTGACTTGTACGGTCCCCTTCCCTATACGCCTAACGGGAACCGCTGGGTGATTGTCGCCATTGATCACTTGACACGCTATGCTGAAACTGCTGCGCTGCCAGAGGCCACATCACGTGAAGTTGGCTTATTTATCCTTCACAATCTCATTCTACGCCATGGCGCGCCTCGTGAGCTACTCAGTGACCGCGGCCGTACGTTCCTCTCCGAAGCCGTACAAGCCCTTCTTCGCGAATGCAACGTTTGTACATCGGACAACCAGCGCATACCATCCGCAAACGAATGGAATGACCGAACGGTTTAACCGCTCACTGGGCGACATGCTATCCATGTACGTGTCCGCTGATCACACCAACTGGGACCGCATACTGCCCTTTGTAACTTACGCTTACAACAGCGCCACTCAGTCTACGACAGGATTCTCTCCGTTCTTCCTCCTTTACGGGCGCGAACCTTCCTCATTCATGGACACCATTCTCTTGTATCATCCAGACGCTTCGGAATCCACAACTCTATCTGAAGTCGCCACCTATGCAGAAGAATGCAGGCAACTCGCGCGTTCCTTAACCGCACAAGATCAAGCGTACCAGAAGAACCGTCACGACGAAAACCTGTCTTCGCAGTCATACTCGCCTGGCGCCTTGGTATGGCTTCGGGTTCCCTCATCTGTTCCTGGTCTTTCCACCAAGCTACTGCCGAAGTACGAAGGCCCCTACCGAGTCCTACGTCAGGCCTCACCGGTTAACTATATTGTTGAGCCGGTTCAACCATCAACAGACCGACGGCATCGAGGCCGCGAGACTGTTCACGTAGATCGATTGAAGCCGCACTACGACCCACCCGTCGTACCCGTTCCATAGGTCGCCAGGATGGCTCCTTTTCTGAGGGGGGGAGTGATTTGTAGCATTGATATTTGGCACAGGCCGGAACGCCAGCTGAAGAAGAGAAGGAAGAGTGTTGTTGCTGCTCGCGCTCGCTCCGCTTGACAGCTGGTCGGTTCTACCGCTACGTTTTCCACAAAGTAAACGTCTCTTCTGCTCACCACTAAAGGCGTACTATCAAGATGTTCATTCCAGGAAAGGTCTTCCTGGAACCACACACCCAAGAATTTCTGTACCTTGACTTGTTCTAAAGTCTGACCCTCAAAGGAGATACTTAGACTTATATTCCGTGGCCTATTAATGGGTGCAAACAATATATATTTAGTTTTACTCGCGTTTAGCCGCAACTTGTTTAGTTTAATCCAGGAAGACAACTTATTTAGATATGTGTTTACAGACTTTTCAAGTTGAGAGATCGATGAGCCAGCAAAAAAATATATTAGTGTCGTCAGCATACATGATTAACTTAGGAGAATCCGGAATGCTACACAAGTTATTTACATAAACTATAAACAACAGAGGACCAAGTATCGATCCTTGTGGCACACCTTTGTTGACCCTCGCACGGGGAGATGTCTCTTGATTAGTAGCGACATACTGATAGCGGTCTGTTAAGTAATTTTGAATTAACCTATTGGCAACGCCACGGACACCGTAGTTATTAAGTTTTTCTAAAAGAACACTGTGGTGCACGGTGTCGAATGCTTTGCGGAAGTCAACAAAAAGACCAAGAGTATATAGCTTTTTCTCAAAATTGGTTAGTATCTCGTTTTTATTATTGAGTAATGCAAGCTCGGTGGATTTACATTTTTGAAAGCCAAATTGGGCATCACTTATTACAATGTACTTCGCAAAAAATTTTTGTAATCTAATAATAATAGCGCTTTCAAAAACTTTTGACAGAATCGGAAGTACCGATATCGGTCGGTAGTTTCCAATCTCTTGGTCATTACCACCCTTAAAAACCGGACATACGCGAGCTATTTTTAATTCATCGGGAAATACGCCGGTAACAAGAGTTAAATTAATAATATGTGACAACGCAGGTGATATAACATCAGCGACGTATTTTATTGGTATAGCTTTAATATCATCGTAACCTGCTGCACAATTGTTTTTTATCTTTGTTATTAATTCTTCGGTTTCATGCCATGAGATAGTGTGCAGAACTATAGAGTTAGCTAAGCGACGGTCATTTACAGGCAGTTGTGTATCCTCGTCATACCCCGCATCATCGAAATCACAACTTTTTATGAAGTAGTTATTCATTGCCGTTGTCACCTCTCGGTTACCAAGGCCACTAGAGTTTTCCAAAACCCTAGGAATGTGGCTTTGTTTTATTTGACCAGAAAGATTTCTAACCTCGCTCCAAATTTTGCTCGGATTAACACTTATTCTACTAAATAAATTCTCATAATACCTGAATTTAGCGCGCCTTATTTCACCATTTAGATGGTTTCTGTATTTTTGAACTCACTGAGTAATTTGATATCTCGTATCTTTATAAACGCATGGTACATGTTGTTCTTCTTTGTAATTTTTTTAAATAGCGCATTACTTATCCAAGGTTTTCTAATTTTCTGGCGTTTTGCGTTCTTCACAGACACCGGGAAAGCTTCATCATAACATTTCATGAGTTTATTAATGAATAGCTTGTATGCCAAGTTAGCATCCCTTTCTTGTAACACGTGGTTCCAGTCTGTTGCAAAACACGATACCGGAAGATTCCAAGCGTGTCAGCGTTGATCTGACGAGACCGTACTTTTTTATTGCTTTTGCAAGTACCATTGGAAGAAGGAATGGTGCAAAAGATCGGTAGATGATCGCTTATATCTACTGCCAGCGATCCAGAAACGCAAGACGTTGGGAGTGTGTTCGTCAAACATATATCAAGAAGTGTCGCAGTCTCTGCAGTTAGGCGGGTTGCCTTAGAAATTACGTTATTACAGGCAAAAGAATTTGCCAGCGCTATTAACTGCCGTGAAGTTGCATCCTGAGAGAGCATATCGATGTTTACATCGCCCATTATCACAAATGGAAAGCCAGTAGGACACAAGTACTCAAAAACGTCTTCAATGAATGAAATGAACTTTGTTTTACACCCCGAGGGTGGTCTGTAAACGATCACAGCGAATGCTTTTTCTAAGCGAACCATGAGGCACTCTACAACTTCATTAACCAGGGAAAATTGGGGGACAACTTCATGCTTTAATGATTGTTTGACGTAAATAGCCACTCCACCACCTCTACCAACGGGACGCACTATGCCATTGTAAGTGTAGTTCTCGAAATATGGTGGATCTTCGCCTACAGTTAGCCAGGTTTCAGAGAACAGCAACAAGTCAAAGCTAAATGTAAGGGAGCTAAATATACTGAGGATCTTATCTGTCTTGTGGCGTCTGCTGCGTGTGTTTAAATGAAAAACCTTTATGCACCTGCGCGCAGACCCAAGAAGACCATTCGCAGAACTGCTATCATGATAGTCATCACTAGGTATTGCTGTATCGGTGCTCATCTTAAACGAACGTATATCAGTTTGTGCAAAAAAAAATGTTCACTCTGTGGCAGTTCCGCCCCCTTCCACGGTCATCTTGGCAAGATCTGTCGCAAAACTGTCGAAATTAGAAAAAAGCTTTGGGACAGTGCGAAATCGAACCGAGCTAAAAAGGAAAAAGTGGCACCGGCTTTCGAGAGGCTGTACATAAATGACTGCGCGTTCGTTTGGGATGAGGAAAAAGAAGAGAGGGTGCCACTGAACAAACCAAAAAACTACGAAATACCAACTCGGCCGAACACGCGCAGTACCACACAAAAGAAAGATTAACATTGCTAAACGTGAACGCCAGAAGCGTCGTGAATAAAGTGCAGCCTCTTGAGAACTTGTTGCTACTTCATGAACCAGATATTGTAGCAATCACAGAAACCTGGCTCTCATCAGAAATACTCGACCATGAATTCACTCCCTCTAGCTATTCTGTCATCCGAAAAGACAGACTATCTCGAGGCGGAGGCGTCGCGTTGTTAATTCGACGTTCCATTTCATACACACTACTGCCAGACGTTCCGGACACAGAAGCGGTTTTCTGCAAAATTTTGTGCAATAACACAAGCATAGTGGCGGGTTGCGTTTATCGTAGCCCATCCTCTGGTTCGGAATGCATAGTTTCCATCCACAATTTTCTTCAGCAGCATGTCCATAGCTCTGCAGTCGTGATAATGGGCGATTTTAACCTTGCTGACATAAACTGGAGTACCATGCACCACACCTCACAGAGATCAGAGGATTTATTTGATTTAATGTTAAATTTCAACCTCCATCAAATTGTTTCATGCCCAACTCGTGTTCAAGGAACAGCCACAAGTGTACTAGATTTCATACTTATTAGTAGTCACCTTAGCCATGTGGACACTCAAGTTGATGTTGTAGAGGGCATTTCAGACCACAGAGTGCCTGTTTGCCGGTTAGCACTTGATCACAGATTACACCTACAATCAACAGTAAACCATGTCCCAGCCTTCAGTAAAGCAGACGATGCCAGCGTACTAACTTTTTAGCCCATGAGTTTCACGAATTTGTGGAATTGAACTGTGATCCCGCCACAACTGTATATGACCTTTGGCTAAGGTTCAAGCACATTGCTCTGCCCTGCATGAATGAATTTATACCACTGCGGCGTACACGGCCGCAAAGGCATAATCCCTGAATCACAAGAGAAATTCTACACGCAAAGCGGAAAGTGAAACGACTTCGGAAAGCGGTAAAAACAAAATAGTGCTGCAGTGCGAATACACCAAAATTAAAAACAGCTATTTCACACTTTAAGGCCAAAACAAAGCAAGCAAAACAACATTACTTTGAAGTAACGCTACCGTCATTCATTACTGGTAACCCACAAAGGTTCTGGAAGCATTTCAGCCCTAGAAAAAACAGCAGTCCTGAACTTTCATTCCAACAGAAAACGGCGAAATCTAATATGTACAACAACTATTTCCACTCTGTTTTTACAAAAGATGACGGGAAAATTCCACAGCTTGCACACATGAATAATATTGGAATCAGCCCTATAGATGTAGTTGATGAAGGAATATTTTCTCTTTTGCTCGACCTAGACCCCAAAAAATCTTCGGGACCAGATGACATCCCCAATTCCTTTCTTAAGCGATATGCCAAATGGTGCAGCAAATACCTTGGTATGGTTTTCCGCAAATCTCTCGCCGTAGCAAAACTTCCAGACGACTGGAAAAAAGCTAAAATAGCACCGATTCCCAAAGCAGGAAATAGCGATAATCCTTCAAACTTTAGGCCAATATCTTTAACCAGCACGTCATGCAAATATTAGAACATATAATTTTGAAACACTTAACTGTTTTTTTAGAAGATAAAGGCGTTTTGTCATCTTTCCAGCACGGGTTTCGCAGCGGATTATCGACTGCCATGCAACTAACAGAAGTTGTTCATGATTTAGCATTATCTATTAACAACTGCACGCAAACGGATATCATACTATTAGACTTTGCTAAAGCGTTTGATTCCTTATGTCACAACAAATTAACTGCAAAACTTCGAAGTATTATTGGAGATGGAATATTAACAAATTGGGTTAAGGACTTCTTAACTAATCGTTCACAATATGTCCTGTATGACCAAGTACCATCAGAAAACTTGCCTGTTACGTCCGGAGTACCACAAGGCTCCGTTTTGGGGCCTTTGTTATTTCTTGTTTTTATTAACGATATCACAGACAGTATCTCTTGCACCATTAGGCTTTTCGCCCACGACTGCATTATTTACAAAGAAATTAACAGTCATTCAGATCACCTTGCACTAAGCGATTCTTTACACCATCTTTCCAACTGGTGCGACATGTGGCAAATGTCGATTAACCCCCCAAAAAACAGTGTGCATGACAATAACTCGAAAACAGAAGCTATCCAGTATGACTACAGCATTATAGGCACCAGGCTTGGAAAAGTGAATGCGCACAAATATTAAGGCGTCACGATAACGTCAAGCCTCAGGTGGGATGCGCACATTTATAATAGTACTTCGGTTGCTCTGTGCAAGCTCTTTTATCTTCGCAGATGCCTTCGGTTGGCCCCTCACTCAACCAAGCTTTTAGCCTACACTACTTACGTAAGACTGGTATTAGAATATGCTAACACAGTATGGTTTCCTTGTACAGTCACTAACGTTCAAAAGCTAGAAAATATACGGAGGAAGGCAGCAAGATTCATCTGCAACAAATATAAGCGCACTGATTCTCCTACAAAACAAGCGCGCCTTAAATTTCTTTTTCAGCTACTTCACAACCATTATAAAATTGACCCATCATTGTACATCCGTCCGTAAGACACCCGCGTTATTAGGCACAAACATTCACACACACTGAAAGAGTACTCTTACCGCAATGACACGTTCAAGCACTCCTTTTTTCCACTTGCCGTAAGAGAAAGGAACTGTTTGAATTCCTCCATAACTAGTGCAAAGTCGGTATCCGACTTTGCACTAAAATTAGAAAATATGTTTTCTTAATGCGGCAATACTCGCATTACCAGAAGCATTGCGCCACCAGTGAAAGCGTATTAGTGGAGTGTACAAGTGTTAACTGGAATGTTTAGAAGTTTGCTATTTGTTTGCCTGTGTACCACTGCACTTCATGCAAAATTTCTTTTTTTTTGGTGATGGTTTCTTTGTCTTTGCAGATGTAAACAATTTGTATATTTTTTCGCTCTTACACTTTGTGGTGACTGTCATTTTACTACATTCCTGTTTCTGTTTTCTGCGCTGGTAATGTACCACCTGCATGTACAATCTGTATGCCCACCTGCTATGGTCTCGGAATGAGACTGGCAGTATTGAAAATAAATAAATAATAAATAAATAATTTTCCGAATTAATGCTATGTGTATGAATAGGTCACCAGAGCTTTTTTCAAGCCATTCTGATGGCTTTTATTCATGGGGACTTTCCAGCTTTTTTCTCGTAAATACAAAAAATGAATTTGAAAATTTGAATCAGCATTGGGCGATGTAGCGGCCATTTCTTGGATTCTTTGTATAAATTTTATATTTGACTTGTTGGGAAGGCTCTCTTAGCCAGACTGATACATAAATAGTGTACGGGATTCAATATTTTCAGTGCATTACACTTACCAAAGTGATGAACCTCTGAGCTAAAATGCAATCGTGAAGGAACGAGGTTTTTGTGTAGTGTCATTAGGCAGACCCTGTCACAACCCAATGTCGTTCTAGGGAGCGCTCTAGGAAGACTCCCTTTTCAAGCATTTTGCTTCGCATGATTCAAGTGCGTGATAAAGCGAAGAGTTGAATGTAAAACTTTGCCTGAAAACTCGTAGCCGCTTTGCACCAAACTTGTTGCAGCAGACTTGTTGCACTAGTTCTGTGCTGCACGCAGTTCAGTTATGGTGAAATGGGTGTTGTAGCCAGCATCATACGTGCACTTTCTCAGTGTATTTATCTCAAGCACTGTTCTGTGTGTTAAAAAGGCAACAGAGAATAGTGTACAACTAAACACTTGTTCGAATGGAGCCCCTCAAAAAGCGCCTGATTTTCTAGGCTGTTGCCAGAGTTAATTACAAATTGCCCCGATAGCGTCCGTCCTCCTTTCATATTTCTCACTCTCTCTTATGCTTACTTTTATTCTCTATATATGGTTGTGTACATTTGCCCACATTCCATTTCTTCCAGTCGGTGCGTTCTTCTTTCTTGGTTTACCTAACGTACAGTATGGAATTGCGCAGCCATCACCATGCTTTGTTTTTCTTACTGCATGCCATTCTGCATTGCTCGTTCTACCAAGGAATGTACCACATTGCATCAGGTGTTTTGCATGCAATCTTTGTTGAATGCACTCCTAGAACAGCAAGACGTTAATGTCTCACCGTTCTAGGAGTGAACATTCTCATAATTTGTTCCATTCTGCTGCAGAGATCTTCCACCGGCGTTTATCTAGCAGGCTTTTGTGGTTTCAGGGTTACTGGAAAATAGTGGCTTCCTTATGGCTTCATCTATAATTTAAAATATGAGTACGGTGACTGTACTGCAGAGGCTATGCTTAGGTCTATTCTATTGATGAGTAAGGCACGTAATGGTACAAGAGAATGTGGGCTCTTTGTTTTTCAATAATATTGCATCAGAACATAAAACATTTGTTTTCAATAATACAACCCCTAACATCACAACAGGTATGGTTCAATATCAATTTATGGGGGTTTAGGTCACCAGTTAAAATGTAGGGCGCGGAAAGATGGTACACAAGCTCGTTGAATTCCTACAACACCAAACGTTATTCAGGTGGTGCATACGAAAAACGCATTGCGACAAGGTGGCGAAAGAGAACGGCCTTAATAGCTAACACTTCTAGAATTGTACGAAGGTGCCGATGCTGACAAGTGACCGACTTTTTAGCTATAAGGGTCACACCTACTTATACGATTAGGGCTATTGTAGTGCCATTACTTAACATTGTGCACTACATTAAAAATTGTATTCGAAGGTTTAAGATGAGTTCCTTCAACATGAAACAGTCTTGGATCAAAATACTCTAGTATTAGCTGGATATTGTCTAGGCTTTTCAGAATGCCTCTAGCTTTTACTTAGACAATTGGTGTTGCTATATCTGAGGAACGCGTGTTCTCTGTTCAGGCATAGTGTGTCTGCTTTTAGGTGGCACTGGGATATTCACCCGGTCTCGTTATAGGCTTTAAAGTTTTTCTCGATGTGGGCGGCTGAACAGCGTCAGCCTTTTGGCACCAATTACCGAAGTGTTGTATTCATCACCTCTCGAGAAGCACTAACAGCCCTCGTCTGCAGGCTTGTTCTGCGAGTTTGCAACCTCGACTGGCTGTACGAGGCCTTGAGACACGATGTCCCTACAGCTGGCGGGCACAATGACAGAGTAGGGGGGGCCAAGTGTCCTGCTTCCACCACAGGGCCAGGTGCCACAGCTATCACCTGGCAGACTAGTGGCGAGGGATGGTGTGATGGTACTTTTTGATGTGTCGCATCTGCTTACGTTGGGCCATAGAATGAAACAATCTTTTGTTCATCATCATCATCATCACCAGCCTGACTACGTCCATTGCAGGGCAAAGGCCTCTCCCATGTTCCGCCAGTTAACCCGGTTCTGTGCATGCTGCTGCCAATTTATACCCGCAAACTTCTTAATCTCATCTGCCCACCTAACCTTCTGTCTCCCCCTAACCCGCTTCCCTTCTCTGGGAATCCAGTTAGTTACCCTTAATGACTAGCAGTTATCCTGTCTACGTGCTACCTGCCCGGTCCATGTCCATTTCCTCTTCTTTATTTCAACTATGGTATCCTTGACCCCCGTTTGTCGCCTAATCCACTCTGCTCTCTTCTTGTCTCTTAAGGTTACACCTACCATTTTTCTTTCCATCTTTTGTTCATGCTTCCTTAAACCGAATGTTCTCCTGCACTTTCAATGTAGTTTTCTCCTTTCTTCCAGTATGACTGAAAATGGGAATATGCGGCTATATTTAAATCGCGGTCCGTGGAGAGCGGTTATTTTTTTCAGTTGTTTGATGTGTAGCCCAATATTCTATAACTACGACCGCTTTGCGAGCCATGGCCATATCTGCGATATTTGAAACACCGCCAGAGGTTGGATATACATTGCCTGACAGCACTTTTCTTATACCAGGTTTGAATAGTTTCCAGCAGATCACTGGAAGCAAACGTGAGTGTTAGGTGCTCAGCTGCTTTTTTTACAATCATCTCTCCTGGGGTTAATCATCTCTACATTATTCACATTTAGGATTTCGCAACCTTTAAGGAGTTTAGTTTCGGGCAGGTTGGGCAAATCTGCGTCAAATAATATTCCGCCAGCCGGCTTTATAGATCTTTGTTTTCTGTGCTGTTTCAGTATGACACGAAAAGTTGAAAGGCAATCTCGCTATTCAAACTGTTCTTTCTCCCGAACATGAAAAAGAAGGTCTCCACTGGTCATTTCCCTTAATTTCTACCCGGCCTGGAGGCTTCCTGAAAGACACCTGGCAACTACAAAGACGGATAGTTTCTGCCGTGCTTACCTTGCACTCTTCTCACAGCATATGACTTGAAAGTTGGAAATAGTTCTGTAGACCAGCTCAATAAACTAACGTCATTGGTGCGTACCTGCTTTAAAAGACCCGTGACACCACATTTGGAAACCCTAGATACTTGTGTTCTTTGATAGCCCTGTATGCGGGGACACCTCTGACCGAATCCTTGTTGCCAGTGTAGCTTAAAAAATATTTCGACTTGGTGTTCTTGTATGGTTGCATGTTTTTCCGAATATTCTGGTGCAATTGATACTTTCTGTAGTTTAACGTAGACCGGGACTCCCCTTATGACGTTGCAGGGTTAACATTTGCGGGGCGTGCGCAATACCCCAACTGGCACCTGGCGAGAACTTTGTTCGCCACCCCTCTCGTTCTCTTGTCGAGCTGCTCTCAAGGTGGTTTAGGCTGTTCGCACCAGGAATGCTTTTTTTCTAAGGTGGCATGCTCAAAGCGCCCACAGTGGTCCATTCTTCACTGCACGAGGGTCTCAGGCACTGCTCCCATTGTGGAGCGCTAGCTTCTTGGGTTATTCAGGCGGGCGTTTCGAACTGACGCAAAATATTTTGGAATCAACGCCGCTAACATTAATTATACGATGCATAAGAGCATTTACGCTGTAATTTTGGCATTACCAGATGCAAAGCTACAAAGCTGCAACTTACTGTGAAGAACTCGCAAATGAAACTTTCGCTGTCAGAAGTCCTTTAAGGCGATAAAATGACCTAGAAGAGGGAATGCTCTATGCATGCCAGTTATATTTTGTTTCTGCAGCATTGATGGCCACCCAAGTAGCCCGACGAGGGGACACTACCAATTGCGTTTTTTAAATCGCGATGACGCTAGCCGTACATCCCCCAATGCGCCTGGACAAAGAAAAGATATTTACACAGGGTGATTGCTATATAGCCTCCAAGCAACACGGAAGGGAGTTGAAAAGTCTAAAAACAGAACAGAAAGAAAAGTTGTGAAAGTAAGAGAGGGACGACATAGACATAAAACTAGAAAGAGACGGAAGACGTAGACTGCCTGTTTCCCCTAGGTGGTCAGCCCGGGAGTTCGGTCTACGTGAAGCCGGTGCCAAAGGGGAGTGTTGCATCTGCCGGATGGCCTTAAAGGACCAATCATGCGGCGTCAGCTCTAGCCCCATGATCCGTCTTTCTCTGGACATGGCTGAGTCCCTCATCGAGAAGCGTGCGAGAGAGTCGGAACTCCCCATCTAGCTCCAGGCCAAGGTGGCCCCACTCATAAAACGTCTACTTACGCAGACCACCCTGCGAAAGCTTTTAACGCTGTCGCACAAGTATTTTTCTCATGTGAACGCAAAAAAGATACATGAACAACCAAATGAAGCTGTGCTGGCCAACATGTAGCACATTTTACTGCTGAAACTAGACTGGTATCACGTCAACTACCACGCTATCTCCTTCATGCAAATTCGCGAGTTGCGTTTTCTGCTCCATACGTTTCTTTTTCAATGCCTAGACGACGCCCCTATTCAAGGAAACGTTTCAAATGTTGGATACTTGCACAGTGTGCCTGAAACTCAAAAATTCAACCATAAAAGGCGATGATGATAAGCATGTATAAAAACTTGCAGTACGATATTGGTATACTATAGTTCAAATTGCGCTACAACAAACTAGTCTGCCCCTTGAAGTGTGGTTGACGTTTAGGCGGCGTTCTTTTTTGTTCGGAAAGGTCGCCTCCCACCGGAACCGACGCCCTCCAACACTTTTGCACATTTTGTAACAACGTTGCAAATGCAGAGCTGAGCAAATAAAGTCAAGCATCTAGCGTGTTTTTTTCTACTCTACAGCGGAGTATACTACAAGACGTTGAAAGATGAAAGTGAAGTCCAAGCTGACCTTCAAATCGAATGTTTTTTTATAAACATTACTTGCTGGCCATGTATGTATAACTCTCCTACATATGTAACCGCGTTGGTTACAATTATTTTAGCAACAGACAGACAAATAACTTTATTGGGTCCTGAGAAACGCTGCTCCTTTAGAGCAACGTCGCGGGCTGCTCCCACGTAAGAACGGGGAGGCCTAGCCTCACCACTGCATCGTGGGCTCTCTGGACAGCCCGTAGTTGTGGTAGCAACTCTGAACTTCGTAAGGCAGAGTCCCAGTCTTCTTCTGTGAACAGACTTGGGCCCCGTAACGAGGGACACTGCCAGAGCATATGTGCTAAGTGACTAACCTCTCCACAATCAGGCCAAGTAGAGTAAAAAGCCCCTGAAGGGACAATGATGAGGAAAAATAGGCTTGGATAGGACTTGGTCTGGAGCATTCTAAACGAGATGGCCTGAAGTCTAGACAACTTGTTGTGTGGTGGAGCAAATGACCGCCCACTCAATTGGTTGTGTTTAGTCACTTCACTGAATGTGAGTAAAGCGTCCCTGAACATCTCACTGCCAACCTGCGGGCCTACGTTCTCCCCAGTGGGGAGGGTTAGTGCGCACGCCCGAGAGTGAGCAGTGTCATTCATGCTTACTTGAGAGTGCAGTAGTGGTTGGAGATGTGCAGGAAACCAGGTAAGGGTATGTGGAGAAAGTGTCCTACTTTTAAGTAGTTTAAATACGGAACCAGAGACGAACGCCTTGACCGCTTAACTTGAGTCGGTGAAGATTTGCGATCTACTGTCATCCAGAAGGGCAAGGGCTACAACCAACTGTTCGGCTCTTGAGGGATTTGAGTCCCTAACTGCGCAGCATTCATAATAGAACCAATTTAGGTGATGGAAATAACAGAAAATCTATCTGAGTGACCGTACTGAGCGGCATCGACAAAACACACTGAATGAGGATTGTTACTGATGTTCTTCAGAAGTGTGATGGCCGTAGCCCGGCGCCTTCCTACGTTGTGCAGAGGATGGACGTTTCGCGGAAACGGAGATACCTGGATGGCAGTACGCTGTTCATCCGTTAGTTGAAGACGGTGATCCTCTACGAGCACCGGACTGAGGCCTACGACGGATAGAATCTTCCTACCAGCCGGCGTAGACGACAGGTGCATTAGCTTTGCAGCCTCTGGGGCTTCAATGATCTAATCTAGGGTGTTATGAACTCCTAGCTGCATAAGCCGTTCAGTGCTTGTTCACACAGGGATGCCCCTCACCCTCTTCACGCTTATTATGATCAGAGTTTCCAGCTTCTTCTTTTCGAATCCACACCAAGAGTGCATGTCAGCAACGTACGTTATGTGATTGATGAGGAATGCATGAAAGAGCCTCAGTAGATTGTCCTCTTTGAGAGACCCCTCCCCTTCTGTTCGAAACCCTATTAATCAACCTCATCATGTTCTCGGTCTTGGTTGAAATCTTAGTGATGGTTTGTGCACTGTACCCGTCCGACTGCATAACCATACCCAGCACTCTAATAGCGTCCACTCTCAGAATAAGGGCGCCACTTGCAGTGTAAAGTACAATGTCTACCTCTGATGAAGGCTTCCAGTTTTTTTGCCTCTTTCCTTTTCTGTTGGGCATGTATAAAAGCAGCTCCACTTTACTCGAGGAGCACCTCAGCCCCTGCCAGCAATGAAGAGCTCTCTCTGATCGATGGCTTCCTGGAGTGCAGTTTCGGCTTCCCCTTCACTATTCCGGGACATCAGATGGTAATATAATCAGCGTAAAGCGTATGGCTGATGCCCTTCACGTTAGATAGCAGTGTGGACAACTTGCATATAGCGATGTGAAAGAGAAGCGGAGATATCACCGCACTTTGCGGCGTGCCTTTAGGGCCCAGTGCTATGGGAGAGGTTTTGAGGTCTCGGATATTGAGCGTGGCCTTTCTGGATTCGAGATAGGAGCTGACGTATCTGTGGAAGGCTTCGCCTAGTCCAGTCTCCGAAATGGGGTTTAAGATGTGCACGTAAGAAATGTTGTCAAATGCTTTTTCCAAGTGAAGACCCAAGATGCCTCTTACGTCCATTGTATTCACGTCAAAGATTTGATGTTTGAGCAGCTTCATTGTGTCCTGTGCAGACAAAGACGGACGAAACCCAACCATATCGTAAGAAAAAAGACCTTTCTTCTCGGCGTACTTAGAGACATCGTTGTAAATGACGTGCTCCGCCACCTTGCTGACACAGGAAGTTAGCGATATGGGCCTTAGATTGCCTAAGCCTGGAGGTCGCCCCAGCTTGGAAATGAAGACAACCGATGCCATTTTCCAAGAGTCTGCGACAGAACCTCCTCTCCATATTCGATTGATCTCATCGGTAAGGAAATTCATGGATTCGTCTTCCAGATTCCTGAGAGCCTAGTTCAAGATGCCATCCGGCCCCGGAGCCAATCGTCTATCAAGATTTTGAAGAACTTCCCTAACGTTGCTGGTGGTAAAGGGCTCTCCGAGCTCAGTGCAGGGGGTCCAGTGTAAGACAGATAGTCTGAACAGCTCGATGAGCCAATATCTCTGAACCAAACCATCTAGTATAGCGTCTTCAGAATCACACTGTCTGACGGCATGTATCAGTTTAGCAATGGCTTGCCTTTGATTACTCTTGTAATTCTCGTGCAAAAAGTGCTTTAGCAAATTCTATTTCCCTTCTATTCTCATTTGGCCATCAACACAATAGCACACCTTATCCCTTTGCTGCTTAAAGAGGGTCTGGCAGTGGTCCTCAATGGTTCTGTTAAGTTCTGCAATTTTCTTGCGGAGCCAACGATTGAGCCTTTGCCCCTTCCACCTATTCAGTAATGATTTCTTGGCCTCTAGGAGGTGAGCAAGGCAGCTGTCCATGTTATACGTTTCCAAATCAGTGTGTATCTTTTTTTTCGCCTCATCGACGTCTCCCTTGAGCTGTTTAGCCCATTGATCCAGGCTGGGGGTTGAGTCTTTAGCTTGCACGTGTTCTTTTCTAATATGCCGGAAGTAATCCCAATTTGTAAAACTAAACTGTCTTACGGGTTTGCTCTTTACACTAATATGCGTAGCTAAGACGTCACGGTCACTACCCAGATCCACGTGCAAGTTGTGCCAAGTAG
Organism: Rhipicephalus annulatus; assembly: GCA_013436015.1. NCBI lineage: Eukaryota > Metazoa > Arthropoda > Arachnida > Ixodida > Ixodidae > Rhipicephalus > Rhipicephalus annulatus. The sequence goes on along the minus strand of WOVY01002972.1, from coordinate 79,730 downwards.
CAGATTGAACATTTTTAACAAAGGTAAGATCCAGCGTGGTGTCTCTCGTGCAGGAGTTGCCCATCCTGGTCGGAAATGCTGAGTCCAAGGTCAGGGTGAGGTTCAAGTTCGCCGTTGCTTGTTACAAATCCTCACCTTTACGGGATGACTGCGGAGAACCCTAGCCTGATGGGGAGCGTTGAAATCACCCGCCACCACAAGCGGGGAGATACCGGCCCTGGCGGCAGCCCTACTCAATAGTGCCGCAAACCTTTGGCTCAAGCCATTTGGCGAACTCTAAATATGCAGGATGAAAACGCTACTCTTTAAATGACCCCCCGAAACAATTTCGACCAATGAGCGTTAACTTTACTACTGTTCAAAGAAAAATCAATCAAGATATAGGTGTATTCCTTAATTACAAGCGTGTGAATGCCCCTGTGATGTTAACGTGGGTTCAGGGTTCACTCCAGAAAGAATAACGCAGCACGCAGGTGGACAAACACGCGTAAGAAACCTTTACAGACACGACAACACTCAACGAATAGAGAAAAACAGTTAAATTTGACATGAGGGCTGTTACGCGAAATAGTCAAGCAGTAGCGTACAGTTTGTTGTCGGAGCCGATCAAGTTGCCGAGTTGAAGGCGACGAGAGTAGACCATCTGTCCGACGCCGTAGCTCGTTGTTTGGTCTGGCCGCGTGAAGTCAAGAAAGTCCACTGTGTGGCCGTTGATGCCGGAACTCTGCGCCCAAGGGACCTGCTCCACGGTGGATGCCATGGCCTGAGCGTGCTCGTGGGCCAAACCCTGAGTGGGCCAAACCGCCCACAGCGTCAACACCTTGGCGCGGCCTCGTGCACGTTTCCTGGCCCGATCTCCTCGTAGTCGTAGCGGAACAGGCGGGAGCGCTCTAAGTCGAGGCAGCAGGAGGTAGGGCTCCGGGTTCTCCAAAGGAGGAGGAGAAGAAGAAATAAATGAGGAAGGACAGAGAGGTCACATGCTCGATAAAAGAGTCCGCATTGCTAAGTTTGTGTGTTGCGCAGTAATTGCGCCGCATTATCAGAGCACTCATAATAACCCACAGATACGTAGCAGGTAACTCACGCATTGCGGAAAGACGAATAACGGCGTCGTCTCTGAATTCCTGGAGACAACGGGCAGCAGGAGGTAGGACTCTCGTGCACGGCCCACGCTGTCTCGAGACACGCCGCGCACATGATCGCCGTCCTCTTCTCCACCGCACGGCACATACGCGATTCGTCCCCGCACGGCGCACACATTCAAGAGGCCACACAAGTCCCCACCGCACGGCGTACTGTTTTGTTTTTTGCACATTTCAAGCCACGCGCACCATATATTATGACACTACCCCCTTTTTCAAGAAAGTTGTCTACAACTATTTTAAAAGAGACGCGCCGGAAGAAAGAGTTATTGCACAGCACGCTTTGGAGTTTGTGTGGTTGAGTTTGTTGCTATATGTTAAGCACGACTCATGTAGTCCGCTTCTACGTTGTCACAGCCTTTTATGTATTGAACATAAAAGGAATATTCTTGCAAAAGGAAACTCTATCTTAACATCCTATTGCTCAGGTGTTAGCAGAATTCAAGTACTGTAAGGGCTGGTGGTCGGACTGCACAATGAACGGCTTTCCGTACAGGTAAATATGGAACTTCTGTATGGCCCATACAAGTGCGAGGCATTCTTGCTCGATTGTAGAATAGCAGGTCTCCCAGGGCAATAAGTTACGACTAGCGTGAGCGACAAGGTGTAGCACTTGATCGTTTCCCATCTGAAGCAATACCGCACCTAGGCTCGTATTCGAGGCGTCTGTGCGAAGTACAATCTCCTTCGATAGGTCAAGAGCGAGGAGTATTGGCGCATCACCGAGCTTCTCCTTTAGTGTCGTGAATGCTGCTTCTTGAGCTGGTTCTTGAGTGACGATGATGTTAGTGCCTACAATCTCAGCCTTGTACTTGACTCTTCTCTCCTGTCGTGCGCTTCGTTGCTCCTTCGGTGGAGCCTCCCTGGGTACTGAAAGCATAGGCTTGCAATCAGTCGCCGCACTGGGGCCGTTGTCCTGCTTGCTGGGAGAGTTGAAATCTTTAAGAACTGTGGAACTCTACACCCTCGGGCTGTTCCTAAATGGCGGCATTCGGCTGAACGCCTTGTTGCCACTGTTGTACGACGAGGTTTTACTTGACTGTTCTGATGACTTTGTGAAGGTCATGCGAGGCAGCTTCTTTGGCTTTGCCCCCAGCATGTCACACTCACGAACGCCACCACCGTCGTTGGACCGACCCGCAGTAATATTTCAACCTCCGGCTGCCTTGGGCTTTCCGCCGCCAACACTGGAACCTTGCTTGGCCGGTTCCGGAGTTCGTCCCGGGTGTCTCATGTTTCTTTGGAAGGGCCGGGGAGGCACAGCATTCGTTGGCTGCGAAAGCATCTCTCAGCGAAAACGGAAGCGGCACAGTCGACGCGAAATCCTTGGTCTTGAAGGCAGTGGCCCTCGGAGGTCCCTGCACGTGTGTCACGGTGTTCGGCGACGGTGACTTGGTGGGTGGCTTGCTCGACAATGCTGCCAGAAACGGCGGTAGATGCATGTGGCTCACCGGTGTCTCGCTCTCCTTGAGCGGGATCCTGGGGTTTGGTTCACGAGGCCGGTACGGTACCGATCCGCCACCGCTGGTGCCCTTGGCGACAGCCACCGCAGTGAACTGCTTGGTGCTCTCTGGACCGCCTCCGGACCTGTTTAGTGGGAGTGATCCCGGTGTCCACAGCGGCGCCGGGGCCCTCGGGGGGAAGACTAGCTGCTGCTTTCTTCGACGGCTTTGAGAGCGTGACGTCCGTTGGCGCCACTCGAATAGGGTCCGAACGAACGGCGGTAGGGGTATCGGTGGCTCACCTGGTATCATGTGGCGGCTGGTTGGCTTTCGTGGGCATTTTGATGTTTTTCCCTGTCGAGGTCTAGTCAATTATGCTTCTGTGAATGCACAGGACGAAGTCGGTTTGTAGTCTGCGCGCTGACCTCTGCAATTTTCAGCCGTGTGTCCCGTTTTGCCGCAGGGCTTAAACCTTACCAATTATTTAGGTTGGCTGCGACAGTCGGGAGCCGAATGGCCGAGTTGATTGCAGAGTGTGCACTTCACTTGCGGTTTACGGGGGGCTTCATTAAGTTTATCACCAAAGTCCTTCCCCGTATCGGGATCTTCTCCAATTTTCGGCAAATGCTGTGCTCCGAGGAAGTGATCAGTTAGCTTAGCAAGCTCGTCAAGCGATTTGCCCTCTCGGTTCTTCAAGAAGATGACTAGTTTTGGTTGGCAACAGCGTAGGAATCGCTCATAGATTATATGATCACGTAGCCTTTCGTGCGTTTTTGACACGTTGGCCATGTCGGCCCAGTGATCAAAATAGCCCGCAATTCTCACGACTAACTGCGTTCTAGTTTCGCCGTCCGCAGCTCTTGCCTTGTGAAACTTGTCTTGGTAACCCTGCACCGTAAATTGGAACCTTTGCAGCAAGGCTTTCTTAACCTTCTGGTAGTCCAATGAATCGGCGGCAGTCATCCTATCAATCACATTTAGGCGTCGCACGTGAAGCACATACAGCCGGACCCATTTCTCTTGTGGCCAATTGTGACCGGTTGCTACTCGCCCAAATCTTTGCAAGTACGCGTGCAAGTCATCGCGCTTCTCGTCAAAAAGAGGAACTAATTTCAGCGGGTTAAGCGGTGATGAAGTGCTGGGTACCGGCAGAACGTCATTAGCTGCAGCCGGTACATTTCGAACTCCTTCCTGAAGCTGCAGCTTTAGTTGGAGGATCTCACGCTGCCTATTACCAGCTAAGCACGCTATCTCCACAGCCTCTTTCAGTGCCTCTCGTTCCGCAGCTCTATCATCCCTTTGTTTTGCCTGCTGAGCCTCAATCAACCTGCTCAGTTCTGCGCCTGTCAGCCCGAGTTGAATCCCTACAGCGGTAAGCTTTTCTAAGTCGATGTTGGAGTCTGAACGTGTTCTGTTACACAAGCGAAACTGCTTTTTTTTCACTGTTACTGAGCGAATCCTGGCAGGGCCGCAAGTTAGTAATGTAAACTTGGGTTCAGAATTCATTTCAGAAAAAATAACGCAGCACGCAGGTAGACAAATACGCGTAAGACACCTTTACAGACACGACAGGACATAACAAATAGAAAAAACAGTTAAATTTGACATGAGGGCTGTTACGCGAAATACTCAAGCAGTAGCGTACAGTTTGTTGTCGGAGCCGATGAAGTTGACGAGTTGAAGGTGACGTGCGTAGACCATCTGTCCAATGCCGTAGCTCGGTGTTTGGTCTGGCCGCGTGAAGTCAATAAGGTCCACTCTGTGGCCGCTGATGCCGGGACTCAGAGCCCAAGGGACCCGCTCCACGGTGGACGCCCTAGGCCTGAGCGTGCTCGTGGGCCGAACCCTGAGTGGGCCTGTATGTCCACAGCGTCAACACCTTGGCCCGGCCTCATGCACGTTTCCTGGCCCGATCTCCTCGTAGCGGAACAGCCGGGAGCACTCTATGTCGAGGCAGCAGGAGGTAGGGCTCCTGGTTCTCCCATGGACCGGACGCCCAGAAAAAGAGAGCCCAGCCTTGCAATTATGATTCTCGTGCACGGCCCACGCTGTCTCGAGACACGCCGCGCACACGATTGCTGTCCTCTTCGCCACCACACGGCACATACGCGATTCGCCCCCGCATGGCGCACACATTCAAAAGGACACACAAGTCGCCACCGCATAGCGTACTGTTTTGTTTTTGCACATTTCAACCCGCGCTCACGTTATATTATGACAGCCCCTTCGCCAATCTCCATAAACAGCGTGAGATGTGTAACCTGGCGGAATGACAGAATCCGAAAGCGTCTGCTGAAGCAAAATGACGTGCGGCTTTTCAGAGGGAGAACGAATGAACTGCTGAAGAACTGCCTTCTTGCGGGTGAAACCCCAGCAGTGCCTTTGCCGAATCCTGAAATCTTTAGGCAGATGCGCCATGGTTAGGATCGAAAGGCACGTGCTTGCGTTCGAGCACGTTGACTTTAGCGTCCAACGCACAGAAGTTAGCGTGCACCGTATGAACCTTGGCATCAGTGCGCTGAACTTGTCCGCCAAGGTATCGACCTTAACATGAACCAATGTGACTGTTTGGCTAAGCGACTGGAACACGTCTTTGATCTCTGTTTTAAAACTGTGCAGTTCCTCATCAAACGCGGGCCTCGTAGAAGCCCTCTTTTAGGGGTGAAGCTTCTTATAGCGGCACCCGTTTGTACTTCGTAGCCGTTGTAGTATGTAACAAGCATGAACGTTTGACCTTCAAGGTGGTGCCGGTGAGCGATTTCCTCTGTGCGTTGTTGAACAATAAAAAATAGTGCTCAATGTACATTCCGATGGCTGCTAATGGGGAATGAGAGACAGGAGCATTCGGCTTTCAGTTAATGCGCACGCTGCGACACCCATTAGCAGCCTTTGGCATGTACACATGTACATTGAGCACTATGTGACAAGAAAGGGTTGCTACGTTATACTCGCTGGGTGTAACCTCCTTAGTTTTAAAAAGGTTTAGCGAGCATTGAGCCGCAGTACCATGAATACAATGAACCAGTATATGGATTGATGAACACGCAGCGCCTTATTCTAGTTTCTTGCTGGTTCAAGGTGGCATTATTAACTGTTCAATATTACTACCACCTTCTCCTATATTACCGCTTTTGTACGATTTGGCTGCGAATTTGGCGTTGAATGGCTTGGCTGTTTTTGCTATTTTTCGCTCTAGTTCTGCCTCCTTTTCCAGCCTCCCGACGGCAACTGACACGGACCACAGATTTACACGGCAGGAGGGCATCTCAGAACGCCAATGGGACGATGCACCGCACGACTGATTTTTCACGGTAATACGTACCCAGTGAACTTTGTCGTTCTGCAACAGTGCTCACGTGACGTTATTCTTGGGATGGGTTTCTTGACCGAAAGTGATGCAGTGATCGACCTCAAAACGGGATCTTTTACGCCTTCCAGTGAAGGATCTTCGTCACCGGAATGCACCAGCTACCAAAGTGCCCCCCCCCCCTCGCAAACCTTGATGATGAAGTGACAATCCCACATCGTACAAGCGTCTTCGCACCCGCCGAAACGAAAGAAAAATCAGCCATAGTCGTGATCGTTGAAACGAATGTGTAGTTGCTTTTAGATCACTAAAAGTGTGTCGCACTTGGCGTGGTGCAGTTACACCGAAGCCAAGCAGACATTCTCGTAACGAATTTCAGTTCCGAGCACAAGCACTGGAATAAAGGCATGACGATCGCATTTGTAGAAACGATTGACAAAGTAGCAAGCGCATGTACTATCGGCGTCAAGTGAAACCCAAACAGTGGAGCACGTGTTTCAAGCATTAGCATCAGTATAGTATTGGCCGTCCAGTCATCACTATTGACAGGCGTGCACATCCGGTTTGGCAGCACTGCGCGATCCCAGTACAGGGCGTTATCTCCGTTTCTTCTCTAGTTTTTGTATGGTGGTAATGGCCATTGTGGGCGTAGCAAGCGCTTTTGATCGTATCACTCGCAATTCCTTGATTTTACTTCAGCGTCGCAGTGCAATCGGTGACTTGGAACAATAAAACAAGAAAAGAAAATTAATTGATTTGCGGTTGATTTTCAAACAATCATCGCGTCTCATTTGCCAGCGCTGCTACACTTGCACCCTTCTTTCTGAGACCAACCCGAAAACGCCTCACTTCAACTGGAATTGCTGAGCGTTTCTTCCGAAGAGAGAGTGCAAATTATTTTGCTTTACCGGCACGAAGTGAAACAGGGTGAAATTGCTACCATAAGGAACCGACTAATGTCTACTCTAAATAGAATTAGCCAGGAATTATATGATGATGGACTCCGTGTTGACAAACCGTGCTACAATAAGGCCTGAAGTTGCAGTAGTTTAACCTCACTTTTTTATGATTTTGTTCCTTTTAAATACCATACCTGGAACACAAGCAGAAGTAGCGCACTATAGGGGATCACGCAGTGCTGCCGCACCGGATGTGCGGGCCTGTCAGTGCCAATGTCTGGTCGACGGCACACACTATGCCATTGATAAGGCTTGTGCCATGCGCAACGCTGTTCGCGTTTCATTTGTTTCCGATAGTACGCTGTCACAACCATCCGCTGACGTATCATCGCTGATGAAAGGTGACCTGACCTTTGACGTCAATCCTGCCCTTCCAGAGCGCAAACAAGAAAAGCTACGCAGCCTTCTTCTGGGTTATGCCGAATGCTTGTCAAAGACATCAAAAATCGAAAACACGCCGATTGCGAAGCACCGTATAATCACTGACGAATCAGCCCGACCCATCCGCCGGAGCCAATATCGCGTTTCACAACGAGAGCGTGACGCAATCAGAACACAAGTCGAGGAAATGCTTCGCGAAAACATCATTAAGCCATCGAATAGCCCGCGGTCTTCATCCGTCGTACTCGTGAAGAAGAATGATGGTACACTTAGGTTTCGCTTCGATTACTGCCGACTCAACAGCATCACGAGAAAAGATGTGTACCCACTACCGAGAATCAATGGCGCTCTTGATCGACTTTGCAGTGCCAAGTACTTTTTTTTAATGGACTTGAAGAGCGGATATTTCAAGTCGATGAAAGATACCGAAAAAAGACCGTATTCATTACATCGGGTGGCCTATTTGGATTTCAAGTCATGCCATTTGGACTTTGTTCTGCACCCGCCACATTTCGAAGGGTTAGGACACAGTTTTGGCAGGACTCAAGTGACAAACCTGCCTCGATTATCTCGACGACGTTGTTGTTTTCGTATCAAACTTTTAAGAACACCTCCAAAGGCTACAGGCAGTACTCGAGGCAATCGAATCGTTGGTTCTAACGTTAAAGCCAGAGAAGTGCCATTTCGCCTATGAAGAACTTCTGTCATAGGCCATGTAGTTAATCGTGATGGCGTACGCCCTGACCTCCAGAAAACAGCCGCCATCGGAAACTATCCACCACCAGCTGACAAGAAGGTGGTGCAGAGGTTGCAGGGAGTTTGCGTCTACTACAAGCGTTTCGTCCGGAACTTCTCACAAATCGTTGAGCCCCTTACTCGCCTCCCAAAATGCAACGTGAAGTATCAGTAGCAGAAGCCACAAGCAGACTCCTTTCGGGAACTTCAGCGACGGCTAAAGTCACCGTCACTACTTCGTCATTTCGATGAGGACGCCGACACCGAGGTTCACACTGACGCAAGTGGCTTAGGGAGTGGCGCTGTTGTGGTCCAAACAAGGGACAGGCAAGAACAGGTCATCGCGTACGCCAGCAGGTCTCTTTCGAAGGCTGAATATAACTACTCGACAACCGGAAAGGAGTGTCTGGCTGTCATCTGGGCAGTCACAAAGTTTCGACCATACTTGTACGGCAGGCCGTTCAAAGTAGTCAGCGACCACCATGCCTTGTGCTGGTTCGCTAACCTGCAGGACCCGTCCGGTCGCTTAGCTCGTTGGAGCTTACGGTTAAAAGAGTTTGACGTAACAGAGTAATAGTCGAGAAGAAGACATTCAGATGCAGACTGCCTGTGAATAGCACCCGTTGAACCAGCTCCACCTAATGACGAGGACGACGACGGTTTTCTCGGGCTAATCAGTGCTAGTGACTTCGCAGACAAACAACGCGCAGATCCCGACCTACGCAGCGTCATTGACTTCTTGGAGAGCCAGACCGATTCACCACCAAGGATGTACAGGCGTGTCATCTCGTCACTCTGCCTCCACCATGGCGTACTCCGAAAGAATATTACACCAAATTAGATGTCATACCTTTTAGTCCCACCACAAATTCTCCGGCAAGAAATTTTGCTTGCGTCTCACAACGAGCCTACTGCCGGACATGTTGTATTCACTCGCACTGTATCAAGAATCCGGGAAAAATACTACTTGCCGCGTTTGAACGCCGACGTTGCTCACTATGTCACGACTGTCAACGACGCAAGACCTCACCTGTTAGGCCGGCTGGACTCCTGCAGCCAATTGATCCTCCAATGAAGCTCTTTCAGCAAATCGGTATGGACCTGCTTGGTCCGTTCCCGACGTCGTCCAACGCGAACAAATGAGTACATGGTTGCGACAGACTACCTGACGCGCTACGTCGAAACGTAAGCGTTACCGTCAAAGAGTACACTAGAGGTTGCAAGATTCTTTGTGAGGAACATCGTTCTCTGTCATGGCGCACCTGAGGTCCTTATTACCGACAGGGGAACGGCGTTCACTGCAGAGCTCCCACAACAGATATTGCCTTTCAGCAACACCTGTCGTCGCCGTACGACAGCCTACCGACCCCAGACAAACGGCCTCACAGAATGTTTCTGTTGAAACAAGACGCTTTGCAGATATGCTCGCTATGTACGTAGACGTCGAGCACAAGACGTGGGACGAAGTTCAACCCTACGTTACGTTCGCGTATAATACGGCGCAGCAGGAAACGCATGTGACGCCTCTCAAACTTGTTCATGGCGGAGACGCTACGACTACGCTGGACGCCATGCTACACGTCGATGATGAGAACATCAACGAAGATGTTGCCAAAGTTCTACAACGTGCAGAGGAAGCCCGCCAGCTTGTTCAAACACTCATAAAGAAGCAGCAACACGCCGATGCTCGACACTACAACTTGGGACACCACGGGCTGAATTTCACACCTGGTGATCGTGTAATGGTATGGACACCGATTCGCCATCACGGTCTCAACGAGAAGCTCCTCCGACGCTACTTTGGACCTCACAAGATCACATGGCGTCTGGGGCCGCTCACGTATGAAGTGTTTCTTGATGGGGTTACGCAATCTCAAAGACGCTGGGCGCGCCCAGAAGTCGTGCATGTCGTGCGCATGGAAAAGGTTTTCCGGCGTAAGGGGACTAATGGACAATCTTTTGAGATGTGTATGTTTTTTACTACACCAATTGTTAAGAAAGCCCCAGTTTCGTTTGTATTCATTACGTTGCAGCATCGGGACGATGCTCTTTCGTGGGGGAGCCTTTTCACGTGCATTTATGTTGGTGCTCACTCCGTCGCGCAGCACCGTCCTCAGCTTATCTACAGTGTGGCGACGGTAGCACATCGTTCCGTCACTCGTGCATTGGGCATGCATTTGATAAGCAGTGGGACCTCGTGATAATCTGATGCGTACCGGTGAAGAGGGCACGGGCATTTCTTTCGCGACGCTGAACCGTGCAGGCCATTTTGAGGCCACTGACAGTTTTTTCACGCTATTCTTTTATGGGCACAAGTTCGTTCAAATAAAGTTTATTTGTTATCAAGTCGCCTCGTCTCCGTGCTTACCGGCCGAGACCGCCACGTAAATATGGCAATATGTCACTTTAAAATCAGCGCTAACTTACGAGGCGGAGGTTAGTGATGCGATATATGACTTCTATATTATGATTATCATGTTTGAAAGTGTCGTTTACCTTCGTCGTCTATTCACGTCACGGGATACCAAATTTAGTATATGGGGAGCTAGCGAAACGGCCGCGAACACGCTATGAGCGGGGTATGTTGTGATGTTCTGACATGACAGGCGTGTCAGAATTGTCATGTTAAAAGCGAAGCATTTCTTAGCGAACTTCAGCGACATTGAGCGTATTTATCTATTTATCCGCCTACGAATTTTAGCTCTCCTGGCCGTTTGGATAGTGGTATCGATACCGAACTTCGTACGACATAACAATACTGTATGACGAGCATATTTCATTAGTCATAACATAAAAATCATATGTATGTCATAATATCATGATTTATATTTCATAGTCTTGCTGCTCTTTAGTAGGTTTCGTTCACATGACTTGTTGCAAAACTGGTATGGTGTGGCATGATTGCATGGCAAACACAAGCGACAGAACCTAACATGAAAATTATGACATGCATGTCATGTAACAACATGGCTGCATGTTGCGCTCATCATGCCCTCGCAGCCATTTCATTAGCGTCACATATACAAAATTTGTTATTACGGTACGTGAATGGACGACGAAGGTATGTGACTGGTTGATTGATATAAGGGGTTTAACGTCCCAAAACCACCATATGATTATGAGAAACGCCGTAGTGGAGGGCTCCGGAAATTTCGACCACCTGGGGTTCTTTAACGTGCACCCAAATCTGAGCACACGGGCCTACAACATTTCCGCCTCCATCGGAAATGCAGCCGCCGCAGCCGGGATTCGAACCCGCGACCGGCGGGTCAGCAGCCGACTGGTGCAAACAAGATAATTATGAGATGCATATCATGTGACAACATGACTATTGCTACGCTCATATTGCACTCGCGGCCGTTTCGCAAGCTTCACATGTAGCAAATTCGGTATTACTTGACATCAATGGATGACGAAGGTATGTGATGAGATGCGTGTCATATCGCAGCATGACAACAAGGCACAGTCAAGGAGCCAATACACTTCGACCATCGACGTGACACTGCGCGTGCGCGCTGGCATTCGTCTCGTCACGTCACGCCGGCGTAACCACGCCAGGCGCCAGTTCTGCCATATACTCGAAGGCACTTGCCGCGGAGCGTTCCTTTGACGCATGCGCGTTTCAGCACGTCCAGCGCCCGTCCCTCAGAAAAAGGGGCAGACGCAGTGCTGCCTGGGTAACGCATCGGCGCAAAATGCAGCATGTCGCGTTTCGCACCGGTTGCCATCGGGCCACGCCGATGGATGCTGGTCGCACCGATTGCACCTGGTGCGACCAGAGTCCATTTTGCTAATGTGTAGCGTCGCTGTGCCCAGCATGCGCGTACGTCAACGTCACGTTGGAGTATATTGGGCCTTCATGACGCACTCGCGGCCGTTTCTTTAGCTCCACATATACCAAGTTTGATGATACAAGACGTCAATAGGTGACGAAGGTATATGACTGGTTCAAACAGGATAATCATGACACGCGTGTCAAGAAAGATCATGACAACATATTGCGTTCATAGCAGGCTCATGGCCGTTTCGATTGCTTCGCATATACTGAGTTTTCCATCACGTGTCGCGAACATATGACGAAGGTAAACGACACATCCAAACACGATAATCATGACACGGGAGTCCAATATAGCATAATTTATCTCCACCTCGAAACGTTGTGGCGATTTTAAAGTGACATATCACTCTTCCTCATTCGTGCTTCACACATCATCGATTCCTACTGTACGTGGGATCTGCCAATTGTTTGCACCACTCATATATTTTGTCATCCAGTGACGTCACGTAACAACAAATTTGGTATATGTGAAGTTTGCGAAACGGCCGCGAGCTCTTCATGAAGGGCCCAATATACTACAATGTAGCATTGATGAGTGCGCACGTTATATTGCAAAATGCGAGCACTCTATAGTCTGATACCAGGTGCGACCAGCGTTCTCGGCGCGGCCCGACGGACAGGCGCAAAGTGCAACATCCTGCAAATCGCGCTGACACGTTATCCAGGCAACCCTGCATCTATCTATTTGCGAGACTAAGGGACGCGGATTGTGATCAAACATGCATTCGCCAAAGCATCGCAGCGCGGCGCCCCCTGCAACTATGGCAGGACCAGCGCCAGGCGTGGCGACATCAGCGTGACGTGACGAAACGAGCGCAAAAAAACAAACCACGTCAGGCCTTTACTGTGGCATGTAGTCAGGTTCTAACACCACACACATCTCATGATTATCATGTTTGCACCAGTCACACACCTTCGTCGTTCATTGGCGTCAAGTAATACGAAATTTGGCATATGTCAGGTTATCTAAACAGCCGTGAGCACATTATCAGTATGGAACGTAGTCATGTTGTTACATTTGTAGTGGAAAATTCAGAAGTCAATGACCAGTCGCACCATCTCTGAGTGCGAAGCACGAGCGTGTGCACGAGCTGTAGACGCTGCACTGTTCTAGTATTTGTGTCCGTGCCAGCTGTCGACCACATGGCATCGCTATTAAACTTCTTGAAAAGTGGTTGAAGTGTGCTGGGTACGCAAATCTTGAACTTCGAAGCCGGAAGCTGCCCACTGCATCAGCAATGCCTGATCAGACGACCGAGCGAAGCGTCACCCAAAGCACGGCCCAATATAAACTGGTCATCGTGCCTACCACACTGCGCCAAAGGGATTCCCTCTCCCTTCTTCAGCGGCGCAGAAGACCAAGATGTGGAATACTGGTTGCATCTGTTTTAAAAGGTGCGCGCCACCAACAAGTGAGACCCCCTCAAAATTAAAGTATGTCCCATTTTATCTCAAAGACTTCACCCGCTTGTGGTTCACAAACGACCGTGCTGAATTTGCCACTTGGGTCGCTTTTAAGACAACCCTTGCAGCTGTGTTTGATCGCCCCGCAGTGCGCAAGCTGCGTGCTGAACAATGCCTATGCGGAGGTGTACAAAGGCAGGGCGAAAGCTTCACGAGCAATATTGAAGATGTTATCGATTTATGCCGGCGCTTTAACCCTGAATTGACCGAACAAGACAAGATCAGTCATACCTTGAAAGACATAGACAATGATGCCTTTCAAACTTTGCTGTTGAATGGCCCAAGTACCGTATCCGAACTTGTTACCTTGTGCCAGAGCTTGGAAGAGATTCGGAAAAAAACGTGCATCAGTTCAGAGGTCGACGACAGCAGACGACTCTCTCGCTGCCCTGGCCGTGGAGGGTGACAGCACTCTGCCGGAACAGATAAAAGAGTATGTACGTGAAGAGGTCGCACGAAAGAATTCGTGTCTCTCCTATCTGCGAACCACCGAAGCACCAAGAAAACGCCTAACGCCGACCGTCATACAGGCTATTCAGGAGCAAGTTTCCGAGGCGTTATCATTACCTAAGTCTGCCTCTCCACCAACACCTATTGCCGCACAAATGATTTATGCGGCAGTCACGGCAATGCCTCCGCCTCATTTGCCATTGTTCACGCCACAACCTGTGCGACCGTCCACCGCGTCGTCTCTAGCTATACAGCCGCACGCCGGAAATCTTTCGCGCACTGCTGACAACCGGCCCATATGTTACTTTTGCGGAATTCCAGGCCACGTTGCACGTCTACGTCATTGGCGCTTCACAGTTAACGCACAAAAATACCCTAACTACTCGTTTCGGCATCCATACCACGCACCTCACGTGCCACCTGAAGTTCACGAACACGACGCGCAAGCTGCTTCCGACACCCGAACCTCCACTTTTCGACGTTCTACGTCCCCCTCGCCTTCCCCTTCAACAAGTCGTCGTTCTGTATCGCCTATGCATCGACGACCCACCTCCATTGAGGCGGAAAAGTAACTGCCGCAGCTCCGAAGGCATGAGCTGCGTCATCGTCTAATTGTTTAAGTCCTCGCTCGCCTCACGCCAATCTTATCGATGTAATCGTCGAAGGTATATGAACACTTCCACTCATCAATACCGGTGTCGCGATATATGTGATAAGTAAGGGGTCTGCCGCTATCTTCGTAAAGGGACGATGCTTTCTCCTGTGGTTTCTCTTAGCACTGCGAGAGCCCAACAAATTAAGCTCGTTGCGGCATGTACAGCAAAAGTGGGAATTCGAAACGCATTGTACACCATTGAATTTCACGTGTTGGATTCATGTTCCCACGATGTCATCCTAGGACAAGATTTCTTATCACACCATCACGCCGTCGTGAACTGCGCTCGGGCCGAAGTGGAGCTGTTACCCTTTCGTGATGCCCCTTCTGTTGATGCAGCCGTATCTAGTGTGGCTAACCTTGTCGTTGCGACCGTCATTGACCTTCCTCTTTTTAGCACCCAGTTTGCCCCTGCCTACTTTTCTTCACTTTCTCACGCTACCGTCTTATTCACGCCATCTGACATCTTCGGTAGCCGCCACCACAATCGCTGCCATTCTCCGTTCTTGCGCTTTGTGAAGACATTACCGGAATATTTATTTCCAATCCCAACTCGTGCCCCCCCCCCCCCCCAGTTTGCGCCGCAACGAGGCGCTAGGCCACATTCAACCTATCGATGAAGGTACTATCGTACCTACCGATTTCTTCGACACCAAGCCGAAAATGTAGCTGAACGCGTAGGTTCCTCACCTTGCCTCGGACAGCGTGTCTCCCGATGCATTTCCCCGTTCTATTGACAGTTATCTCGCCCCGCCTCAAGGAGAGCAGCTTGTTACCCCGTTGCACAAATTCAGGCGTTCGTTTGACTTTCAGAAAGTGCACCATAACCAATTCTGACCCTTAAGAATGTCAAAAAAGGGTGCCGACATCCTAAGTACACCCTTTGAGCATCTTATTCGCGCCTCAGCACCCTACAAGTGGAACCAAAAGGGTGCACACATCAAAAAAGTGAAAACTAGGGTGCAACAAGGGTGCAAATACTAATGGGTGCTGATGAGCACCCATTGGGGTGCACAGTCGCCGACAAAGCTTTGTGAGCAACGTGGTCATAGAGCATAACAAACAGCTTTTACAGGTATCCTGGTAAGACACCATGGTCTCATTAGTAGCCCCACCGCAGTAACGGATATCTGAATAGCGGTAGTGCCCGGCTAAACGTAAGTTCTGCACTGGTTCAGGCATTCTTCCTGCTTTTTTCTCGTCGCCTCACGGCCGGTGCTGACCAAGCTATGCGCTACAAGCTCACTAGCCAATGACGAAGTACGCAGCTTGTAGAGCTAAAACAGGATTGTGACTTACACATATAGAGCTCTCGGCCTTGTTTGCGCCCAACATTGCAAACAAAACTTTGTCCATGACAGTATATATAAATCATACATTTGTTAATGCAAAGAAATACAGACCAACATGATCGTGGTAGAGAAAATTGTTTTTGTGTTGTACAAATATTTGTTAACCTTACAATGTATCAGTTGACACGTGTTACCAATTTTTATGGCTGGCTATGGACTTTGACGTTCTATTATTATAACAATAAAAAACGTTTTCTTCCTTTTGTTCATAGAAATATTCTTCAAAGCAAGTTAAAATGAGCCTTGACTAAAACCTTTTCCTAAAAAAAATTCACTAAAGACAGCTAAAGTAACGTTTGCCAACCAGTACGCTTATTTTGTTGTCACGAATTTTGATTGCTGCCTATAATTTGTACTAATCTACAACCATTTTACACTGTTTTAACAGCCAGCTTAACCACTCAAACAATGTACCGATGTTAACAAGGTATAGGTATAAGAAATACACAAGCAAGCAAACGTTTCAAATTTCGCGCGCTCTTTCACATTTAAAACTTCGCGCGAAACCGCGGTAAGTTATTTTTTTTCAAAGCTAAAAAATATCCATTGCAATACACACTGGCGCATCTTCTATTTTCACTACTTTGTACTATAATTTTAAGCAGAAACAATCTATTTACTTTTTATAAAAAAGATTATGTGCGCAAATGCGGATCAATGGCGTCAGAAGGACAGTAATGGCAGAATTCTCCTGGAGGTCACAAAAATAGAGTTTCCCAATATACACTAGAGGGAACTCTGGCGCTAGTGTATATGGGAGCTGCAGTGCACAGCGCTTCAGCGAGCATGGGAATGATGGGTAGTACACGCATTTGTCTAAACTTCGTACTTCTGGCCTGCTCTTGCCTCCGTGTGTGTTCGTGTGGCTTGAAGCTCTTTTTTCACGAAACAAAGATGAGCAAATGCTCAGCGATTGCGCTTCACCACCCTATTTTTTTTAATTACCTTTCCAAATTGGGTCACGAAGTTCAAGAGGGTTGAAGCTTTTTTCAAAGCAAAATCAAAACACAGCAATAAACGAAGCCGCAAGTACGATTCACCACCTGAAAGTCCGAAGACTAGGCAAATGTGTGTACTACCCATCATTCCCATGGTCGCTGAACGATCGCAGCGCCAGAGTGCCCTCTAGTTGATTTTGAGAAACTCTATGGCCACAACGGCCGTGCGCAGAGTGTTTTAAGTCGATTTTTTATGTTGTTCAAAGTGTGCTTGCGCTGCATTTCGTGTTCTGTCGGTGCTGCTTGTTACGAAGATGCACTATACTCAAGAGAGGACCGGCTGCTTCGTACCGTCGAGTGCTCGCCAAACTAAAAAGGTGGGTGGACGTTTCTGCTGTTGACGCTTTGTTTTTTGCTACTCCGGCCAAGGCCGCGGCGTGCCCGAATGAGGCTCATGTGCTTCCGCTTAGGTCGTCGGCTCCTTCCGCGATTAACACCGGGAGCGCTATAGTATAATAACGTTGTGAACTAAGGTTTTCCTAGCTAGTAGATGATAAGGGAGTTTTTATTAACGTAGCGAGCCTGTTGGCGCGTCTGATTTCATTGGGCTCAAGTCTAAGCTCAGGGACGTTACGCGCGGATGAGTTTTTTCCGTGGGGACGGGGGTTAAAGCAATTTGCGCTGTGCGGCTGTCATTCGGCGGGCGATGCTCTGCACGCTATGAGTCACTATATTTTTGCAATGCCGTCGGACGCCGTTCGGGGACTGCGCCTGTAAGCGGTAAGCGTCGTCTGTGTGTCGCGTGGGCAGGAGTGTTCCGGTGATTCGCGTTGAATTCGATCGTTGCTTATTTAATTTAGAAGAGTGGAGAAGAATGACGTGGTGTCCGCGTTGGTATTTACGCGGCCTTGTTCCTTTTCTGTGCCAAAGAAGGATCTGAACAAAGTTTTATATGTTACGCGTCCTCCTTTCAACAGCAATATGATCATTAAATGTGTGTGACTACTATAAAGTAGATGTTTTTCCGGTGTGACCAAATTTGTTTGCATCCATCGGGCACGTATATTATTAAATTATCATGATATTCTGCTTAATGAAGTGTGCGTAAACTTGACACAGCGGGCTGTAGGTGCGCTTCTCGAAACGTGCAATTACGCCTGGGTCAATACATTTTGTCTATGAGTGGCCAAATAGTCGTACCTTAGCTGTGCAAGCGCTAGGTTGACCAGTAGTTCACTCGTTCGAGCGCAATTTTGGTGGTACTGCTTGTTCCTCCCTTTTCACCTATCATTGCATTGTTTTGGTTTTTAAGAATTATGTGCGCTGCACCCCGCTTTGGGTTGAAATTTTGCCGAATACCTTTACGTCTACAAACATTCTAAAACAGAGTTCTACGACAACTTCCAATGACATTTTCGAAAACAAGTGTAACGCTTTATCTGATATCATAAATTCTTTATGTCCTCGCTGCAGATTTACAAGTGACCTGTGGTATGTGCAGTGTATGAATACCTAATTTATTGCACAAAACACAATAGTGTTTAACATCTCGGTATGCGGGCCTAAGGCGTGCCTATGTTCCTGCTGACATGCAAAATTAGACATTGTAATTAACTAAGAATGAACAAATCTAAACTGCCGTTTTTTGAAGATGTACGCATCAGCTAGACCAATTGTATAATATCAAAAATAATGTTCACCAAGTGATTGTTGTTTATTGGCTTGCACCGACGTCACTAAAACCACCTTGTTGGTACTTAGACCACATGGTAGGATGCAAGATTCATGACGTCGTACTGAATGGTATTGTCACATTATTTGAAAGGTATATTGTTATTAGCATACAGAGGCCAGTAACGTTGTGGCCTCATCGTTATCATAATGAAGCAGGTTAGGCACAACGTGATTCTGCTGCCTTTACGTCGTGTTGGGAAACCATTACGTTATGTAGCTATCTGTAGTTTCTGAGATCCTAGTTGCCGGTCATTATTGTAGAAGCTTGCCTGCTTTATTGTGATGAGATGTAGTTCAAGATTGGTGTTTTGTCTTAGCGTTTACGATTCCCCTTCCCTAAGGTCATTAAACAGCTTGTGCTGTTTGTTGAGAAGTGAGTAGTGCCTTTTTAGCCAACCAGAACAATTTAGATCAAGGATCACAATGAAGCAGCACACAATATTCTTTTAGTGAACTCAATTTCAGGCAAGTTATAAACGTTCGAATGTCACGGGCTTGAAAGAGGCTCCATTAGTTGAACTCATGAGAAGAAATGGGAGAGAAGGAAAGGCAGGGAGGTTAACCAGACGAGCAATGCCGGTCTGCCACCCTACACGGGGGAAAAGGAAGATTGAAGTACTGTCGCCGTGGTCTAGTCGCTAAGGTACTCGGTTTCTGACACGAAGGTCATGGGATGAAATCCCGACTTTGGTGGCTGCTTTTTTCGATGGAGGTGAAAATGCTGTAAGCCTGTGTGGTCAGATTTGGGCGAACGTTTAAGAAATCAAGGTGGTCGATATTTCTGAAGCCCTCTACTACCTTGGTAAAAAATTCATATGTCAGTATTCCTTTAATTTTATGTTTTATCTGCAGTGGATGCACATGTGCATACTGACATGTTTATGCAGTGGTATTGCAATTTTACGTAATAAAATATTCATATGGTGCATATTGCATGGCATTTACCTAAGAAACACTTCACATGGGTATCATAGCTACAGAAATGCAAATGTGCCTCTATTGATCATCATCATCAACATCATCATCAGCCTGACTACGTCCACTGCAGGACAAAGGCCTCTCCCATGTTCCGCCAGTTAACCCGGTCCTGTGCTTGCTGCTGCCAATTTATACCCGCAAACTTCTTAATCTCATCTGCCCACCTAACCTTCTGTCTCCCCCTAACCCGCTTGCCTTCTCTGGGAATCCAGTTAGTTACCCTTAACGACCAGCGGTTATCCTGTCTACACGCTACATGCCCAGCCCATGTCCCTTTCTTCTTCTTGATCTCAGCTATGATATTGTTAATCCGCGTTTGTTCCCTAATTCACTCTGCTCTTTTTTTGTCTCTTAAGTTTACACCTACCATTTTTCTTTCCATTTCTCGCTGCGTCATCCTCAATTTAAGCTGAACCCTCTTTGTAAGTCTCCAGGTTTCTGCTCCGTAGCTAAGTACCGGCAAGATACAGCTGTTATATACCATTCTCTTGAGAAATAGTGGCAATTTACCTGTCATAATTTGAGACTGCTTGCCAAATGTGCTCCACCCCATTCTTATTCTTCTAGTTTCTTCAATCTCGTGGTTCGTCTCCGTGGTTATGACCTGCCCTAAGTAGACATAGTCTTTTACAAATTGAAGTGCACTATTACCTATCTCGAAGCGCTGCTCTTTTCCGAGGTTGTGGTACATTACTTTCGTTTTCTGCAGATTCATTTTAAGACCCACCTTTCTGCTCTCCTTGTCTAACTCCGTAATCATGAGTTGCAATTCGTCCCCTGAGTTACTCAGCAATGCAATGTCATCGGCGAAGCGCAGGTTACTAAGGTACTCTCCATTAACTCTGATCCCTAGCTGTTCCCATCCTAGGCTTCTGAAAACCTCCTGTAAGCACGCGGTAAAGAGCATTGGGGAGATTGTGTCCCCCTGCCTTACACCCTTCTTGATTGGTATTCTGTTGCTTTCTTTATGAAGCACTATAGTAGCAGTTGATCCCCTGTAGATTTCTTCCAGGAGGTTTATATATACTTCATCAACGCCCTGATTCCGCAGTGTCTGTATGACGGCTGATATTTCTACTGAATCAAACGCCTTCTCGTAATCTATGAAGGCTATGTATAGTGGTTGGTTATATTCTGAGCATTTCTCTATTACCTGATTGATAGTATGAATGTGGTCGATTGTTGAGTAGCCTGTTCGAAATCCTGCTTGTTCCTTTGGTTGATTGAATTCTAATGTTTTTCTTTACTCTGTTAGCAATTACCTTTGTAAATAGCTTGTATACTATAGAGAGCATGCTAATTGGCCTGTAATTCTTCAAGTCCTTATCATCTCCTTTTTTATGTATTAAGATGATGTTCGCGTTCTTCCAAGACTCTGGTACTCTTTCCGTCAGGAGACATCTCGTAAACAGGGTGGCTAGTTTTTCTAACACAATCTGTCCTCCATCTTTCAGCAGATCTGGTGTTACCTGATCCTCACCAGCAGCTTTGCCTCTTTGCATGCTCTCCAAAGCTTTTCTGACTTCTTCTATCATTACTGGTGGGGTGTCATCTGGGTTACTGCTAGTTCTTATAGTATTAAAGTCGTGGTTGTCCTTGCTACTGTACATATCTCTGTAAAACTCCTCCGCTATTTCAACTATCCTATCCATATTGGTCTGACGAGTATCAATTAGAGCTTCCGCCTCGCATGAAAAGGACCGTGATTCAAATACCGGTGCCGCGCAGTTCCTAACCGGATAAAAAAATCCGCATGGTGATGGAACTGCATTACGAGGCCTGAGGTGCGGCCTCACCGGTAACCACCGCCGGGAACGCACTCCCTCACCAGAGAAAGATTGGCCACCCTGGTGCAGTATCTGGCCGCTACCTCCCACACGCATACGTCAAATAACTCGCGGCCCTCAGTCCCCAGCAGCTACGAAGCAACTGACCACGGCGGCAGTCAGATCTGAGACGCAACAGAGGGTGCTAAGAATCTCTGGATCCGGACAGGCCGCCATTGGAAGCTGAACGTGGCAACGTTTAACGCTAGAACCTTATCTAGTGAGGGAAGTCCAGCTGTATTATTCGAGGAGCTAGAGGGTGGTAAATAGGATATAATAGGGCTCAGTGAGGTTAGGACGACAGATGAGGCCTCTACTGTGCTACAGAATGGGCACGTCTTTTGCTATCAGGGCTTGGTTGACAGAAGAGAACTGGGAGTGGGATTCCTAATTCACATAAGGATAGCTGGCAACATAGAGGAATACTATAGCATTAATGAAAGGGTGGTAGGTATCGTAATTAAACTGAATAAGAGATACAAGATGAAGGTGGTACAGGCCTTCGCACCTACATCCAGCCATGATGACGCTTCAGTTGAAAGCTTCTATGAAGATGTGGATTCGGCAATGAGTAAGGTAAAAACACAGTATACAATACTGATGGGAGACTTTAATGCAAAGGTAGGGAAGAAGCAGGCTGGAGACCAGGGAGCAGAAGATTATGGCATCAGTACTAGAAACGCCAGAGGAGAGCTACTAGTAGAATTCGCAGAACACAATAATTTTAAATACCTTCTACCGAAAACGGGGAAACCGCAAGTAAACAAGGAGGAGCCCTAATGGCGAAAATAAGAACGAAATAGACTTTATAATGAGTGCACACCCAGGCATCGTGCAGGATGTGGAAGTGGTTGGCAAGGTACGATGCAGTGACCATAGAATGGTAAGGTGTCGAATTCGCCTAGACTTGAGAAAGCAACGACAGAAACTAATACGCAAGAAGCTAATCAATGAGCTAGCACTGAGAGGGAAAGTACAGGAATTCAGAGTCTCGCTTCAGAACAGGTACTCGGCTCTTAGTGGGGAAACCAACCTTAGCATAGATACAATGAATAATAATCTGACGAGTATCATTACGGAGTGTGCAATGGAAGTTGGAGGCAGAGTAGTTAGACATGACACTGGCAAGCTTTCCCAGGAAATGAAGAATCTCATTAAGAAGCGCCAAATCATGAAAGTCTCAAGTACAACAGACAAAACAGAACTGGCAGAGCTTTCGAAGTTTAATAATAGGCGTAAGATATCCGATGTAAGGAGGTATAACATGGAGAGAATTGAACACGCTCTGAAAAACGGAGGGAGCGTCAAAGCAGTGAAGAGGAAACTTGGGACAGGCAAAAATCGGATGTATGCACTATGGGACAAAGAGGGCAAAATAACTACCAATATGGATAGGATAGTTGAAATAGCGGAGGATAATAGAAACAGATGCCCTCTTGCATATATTTGGTCAGCTTCAAGAACAGAATTTATTGTTCGCCGGCAACAAAATTAATCACACATGCTTATTTCTTAATTACACGCAGTTGATACAGATAAAAGGGGGTGTCTTTGTCTAAGAGTTCTTACTTCATCCTTGTGCATGAGCGAGCTATAAAGGTGAATCAATGTATGACATCGACATGAAAAGCTCTGCAACAGCATGTCTTTCGTTCTATTTATACTGCAGCATGCTTTTTTTGTATTTCTCAGCTGCATGCCACCAAATATATGTTGGCCATACGTTTCTAGCCATTCACTACAATTTGGCAAGCAGCGCATGCCGTCTAGACAAACCTCACCAAAAACTTTTTATGTGTATGGTCTTCACAGTGCTTGCCAAATCGTTTCTGCACAGGTGAGACACTTATTTCTCGCTTTATTGTGTTAGTATAACTGCATGCACTCCTGCCAAGCAAGAGTAGTAATGTTTCCTGTGAATTGTTTGTCATGGTAAGCAGAGGAATTCAATCACAAAATTCATGCTGAACTTTGGTCCTTCAAGTAGTGTGGAACGAAACTGGCGACAGTGTCAAAGCGCTCTCTTTAATAAAGGCTTTGCATGAAGATCCCGTCGCACCTTGAAAGAGGCACAAAAAACATCCAGTTCAAAATAAGCAACTTCTTATGAAGATTGAAGAATGTACACTGTATTCATGGTTGAACTATGTGACATCTAAGGCGTCCCGCATGAGGGTTTTCATTTGACCCTGTCTGAAATTTTTATGCGATGATGGAAAAATTTACTCATGATGATATTGACACCACAGACAGAGTAGGAACAAAGAAGCCTGGTTTGAAAAAAATATTAGTGTATTGTGCCCGATGTCACAAATTAAATGTTTGGGATAAAACAAAACAAAACGTATGTCTGTGTACAGTGGCCTTTCGTTTTAGATTAAGTATTCCTATTTATGTCAACGAACACTTGACACGACAAGCTAAGTAGTTAGTGAGAGCACGAATGCAAAAAAAGTCGGATGGAGGTTCGTTAAGATGCAAGGCACAAAATTTATTGCAAAAAATTGGAAACATTAGCAATATAAGGACTGCCTTCTTAGAAGATCTGGCAAAACGCTGTGTTGATGCCTTCAGAGCCACACTTCTCTTGAGCTTGCAATGTCGGTAAACTATGGCAGAGTTTTGATACCTAGATAGTGAAAAAGGCCACCAGCTATCTTCAATGCGTTTACCTTGAATGCTCTCAGCATTATAAATAAGACAAGTAGCCTGTGTCTCTATTTAGATTACTTCTCGGTAAAATTTGATGTCATACTTTTGACATAATCCTTGTATTTTTCGTGTGATATAGCCCATCAAAAATACCAGGGTACAATTATCATGGCATTGTGTTGGTCATGAAATAGAGAAAAATAGCGCTGTACATCAAAAGTTAATTTTTCGCCGATGTCAATGGACTTTCGTATGTGAAGCTCTCTGTTGAGTGTCTCGTAGTAGGACTTGGTGGTTTTGTTTTGCAGAAATTATCACGCCTCCATTAAGCCATAGTAGGAATTCTTTGAGTTTCTGGAAACAAGGGCATTTGATTTTTCGGTCACAGATGCACAGACGATTTTTCGCTCACATCCAACGGGGCAGACAGCGGCGACGGGTTTTCTGTGACACGAGCTTTTCAACGCTATTATGTTAAAAATCTGACATAGGCAGCATTGACCAAATTAATGCAAAGAATAAAGTTAAGTGTCCCAGCTGGAATCGAAACCAAGTATTCTGCTTGGCAATTAGGTATTCTACCACAGAGCCATGCCCGACCTTGGTTATACTTTCCGAATAGTCTCCAATGTTTGTGTAACATCAACTGCCATTGCCGTACTGGCTATCAAATTTTATAACTATTACATATGCACTCCTATGATGCAGCCGTGGGGCCGAATCAAAGTCACTTGTAGTCAGGCACCATCCTGGGAGGTATTTGTGTAGCAGTGTTGAAGGCTACCATCCTTGCGAGTCCCAGTGCAAACACCAATGCTTCATACCAGCCTACCACTTCTAGTGTGGCTAATATTCATGTTTCTGTTGGCATTGTTACGAAACAGCAAATAACTGTAATGTTGTCATGGGTGTAACATCTCTCCATAACAAATGAAACATATGCGGCTGTTTAACGTATGTGTGTGCGAGAATTTTTACTTATATTGAGCTCCACTTCATAAGATCACTCAATAAAAAATTAAAATGCATGTTATGCGTGTTTTGCATAACATCAATTCGCAAAGTATGTGGGGTCTGCCGAATTTTTAGCATCAATTTCGTAACCTAAATGCTGCCATAAACAATTATTTGTTGAACATCAACAGCTGTACTGCAACATACAAAGTTTTAGGTATTAGGAAAACTGAATATAATCATGACTACAGCATACCTAACAGGCAAATATTAGTACTACATACATGACGCACTATAGTAGAGCTAGACTAGAATATTGCTTATTGGCACTTTACAAATATTGAAAAACCCTAATTAACTTCAGTGCCTTATTCGAATTGTTCAATCGGATGTGCGCAATTACTTGATGAATAGCTTTTTTACTCAAACCTAACTAATGTTTCACGTGTGCATCTTGCTGAATCATTGCTCAGATTTTTCTTGTATGTATATTTCCTTTCCACTATACTGTTTGTTTTTGTATGTGAAATCTGTTGTATGTGCTACCTTCTGTAGACCCCAGGCACTGTCAAGTTGTCAAGTTGTTTACACAGCTTTTTGCCTGGGGGACCCCCAACAAGCATGTTTCCCGTTGAAAACAAAGCGGATTTTGATGCTGACTACTACTCACACAGAAGTAAGACCACTCCAGCATGACACAGCGTAATGTATCTGGGACAGTCTGTCTTGTGAAACTCTTAGTGATTACTTCTGTGTTTACTTTATGCTTCCGGGTGCGAATGTGCTGTAGAGAAAGAGCGCCCTGACCACACTTCTGTACAGGGAACTAAAGTCGCCTGAGCAGCTGAAGATGGATTGTGCAAATGTTTGAATGATCACATTATGTTAATCCAACACCACTTGCATTACCTTGTCAATATTTGTGATTTTGTAACGCACAAGTTTAGAAACACACACATATATAAAGGGAGAGCTGTAAATAAGCCTTGGTCAAGTTTGTAGTCAAGGCTTTTAGCATGATGACCAAAGCATGTTATACAAGCCCACATGTTTTACCACACAGCTACGTTTCTATCCATTTTCTTTTTGAACTGTGTGGGCACTGGCAACACCCTTAATAAGCGCCTTGAGACTGCTGGTGCCTGTAACTTATATTTCGTTGTTCCAAATAATTTATTTTGTTACCTACTACGTAAGGAGGGAAGTCAGAATGTTCAAATTTAAAAAGAAGTATCGTCACAACAAAGATGTCTACTCATAAAAGAGATTAGAAAAACAGAAGATTGATCCTCAATCACACAGATCTCACTATTACAATCGGTGCAGTAGGTCATAACTCATGTTTAGTATTGTTAATCTTTTTCGGTTGTATGCTATGTACAATAAATTAGTGACTATTTGCATTATGTTGGTTTATTTGTTATAAATTTTTGGGGGGCCTAATATCTTGCATTCTCACATGCATAAAAGCTCACTTCTGCTACACATATTTTAAAACAGCGCAATGTGGTAAGGCTCTGTATTTAGTGCATATTAACTGTGTGTCTTTTAAAGTGGGTATGTGGTTTTGAAATAATCACCAGTATTCAAAACTTATGAATTTGTAATCTGCAGGCATGCATATCTGTATGGTGACCAAGCATCCATAACTTGGGCATGCATGTGTGCAGGAAGGAGCCTTGAATAGACTATATTCATTCTGGACCAAAAATGTGCAGCAAAGGCCATACACGCACTCTGCAATCACTTTCATGATTATTGAAACACACATATTTATTAAATATAGCTTGCTTTAAGGTATATATTTACATATTGTCTACTTCCACCTTGAACATTGCACCATGCATCCGGCACTCTTCCGAGTGCTTCTCGTGGGCACCTCGGTAACTAGTACACAAACGTACAGACAGCTGTAAGTGGGGCCACCACTTTGTTGACTGCTGGAGAACGGTGGCTTCGCCAAACACAGTTCCTTTGCAGTGAAGCCAACTTTCCTCTTGCAACAGTACAAGCTTATCTAAAATTCGGCGCTGTTCTTAAGAAGGGCAGTAAGTGCGGCTTGTTCTATCTAAAACAGCAAAAATCCAAACCCCGAAGAGCAGTACCTGGACAGGGTAAGGCACAATTGCAACACTTCTCAATAACAGTGCTGGATTCTCTATTTGCCTACACATATAGACAACAAAACACTGCAGCCAACTTACCAGTATGGCATAACTGTCAGTTCAAGCGCACGAATAAACAGAAAGGAAGAGAGGACAAGCGCTTTCTTGCAACTGACCTGTTTATTAGAAAAGGAAGAATATATAAACAGGCAATAAAAAATAACGCATGCGTGTGCAGGCAAAAAAAATAACAGCATATCCACGGAGTCAATGATGGAGAGTGGGGCGAAGAATTCGTCCGTCCATTCGTTCTTGCTTCCGTCCGTCCATGCGTCCGTCAATGTGACCGTCCATGTGTCCATCAGCCCGTCCGTGCGTGCGTCTGTTCGTGCGTCCGTCCCTGCGTTTGTCCATGCAACCGCCCCTGCGTCCGTTCATGCGTCCATCCATGCATCTGTCTGTGTGTCCGTTCGTCCATCTATTCAACACTCCAAGTGCCATCATCTCGCATCTTTTCATCATATATTCTTCATATAGAAGTACCGCCATCCAGCGGACATTCCAAGGACTAAACGAAATGTGGCACACGCACACTTTCTTACGGCTTGCGCTTCGGGTCCACTTCCCACCTTTAACCACCTCGAGTTCATGGTGTATACTAGTTCACTGTATTCATGGCACTGCGGCCGAACGCTCGCTAAACCTTTCGAAAACCAAGAAGGTTACGCCCAGCGAGTATGACGTAGGAAACTTTTTCAGTCAGATAGTGCTCAATGTACATGACAATGGCTGCTAATGGGGAATGAGAGGCGGAGAATTGGCTTTTACTTTCTTGCGGCTTGCGCTTCGTATCTACTTCCCATTCTTAACGCCCTCGAGTTCATTCATAGTATATAAAAGTTATTTGTATTCATGGCACTGCGGCTCAACGCTCGCTAAACCTTTCTAAAGCTAAGGAGGTTACACCCAGCGAGTATAACGTAGCAACCCTTTCTTGTCAGATAGTGCTCAATGTACATGCCAATGGCTGCTAATGGTGATCGCAGCCTGTGCGTTAACTAAAAGCCAAATGTTCATGTCTCTCATTCCCCATTAGCAGCCATTGACATGTACAATGAGCACTATTTTTTATTGTTCAACAACGCAGAGAAGAAGTCTCCCACCGGCACCACCTTGGAGGTCAAAATGTTATACTTGTTACATACTACAGGGGACGAACGGGTGCCGCTATAAGGAGTTTCGCCCTTAAAAAGTACACCCGTGACACATCGAGAACACAGGGTAAAACATTATCTCGAATCATAATCTAGAAAAGCAAACTCTGAAAAAGAGGATAACAACCGCACTCTCCGCAATGAGCCGCGAGATGCAATGCACGCAAGGATTTCAAAGAAGAATCATGCTATCTGAGACGAACACTTACGCACCTTCCCGACTGACCGATGTACACTTTACCACAGCTAAAAGGAGTTATGTAAACAACGCCCATTGCGCAGTCCACGAAATTTTGATGTGTGTCATGCGACATTGCGGAAACTCTCTGCGCATGCGTGAACAAATGGACAAAATTTGCTTTTGGCTTAGAAAAGCACATCGACTTTATATCTATTAGCGAGTTGCTTAAGTTCATGCGATGTGTTATGAAGGTAAAGAATCACTGCTATCCTCCTACCTTTTCTACTCTCATCATGGCGCCCGAGTGGTTCCCTTCAAATTTAGGTTTCTTATTCATGTTGCTACAAACGGACGTGATGACATCATTAGAATACCCCGCTTGTACTAGTTTCTTTACTTGACTATTATAGCTCATTTTCATTCCGTGTAGACAGGACTTTTTCAGAGCAAAACCCGAACTTGTATTAACGATACTTCTCTTCACTAGCTTAGAGTAGCTCGAACTGTAATTGAGTATAGGCTTTACCGATCTAGGACAATAATACCAGCAAACATGCTGGAGTTCGAAGACCAACTTAAGATCTAGAAATTGCAGCTGCTTTATACGTGGCAATTCAAAAGAAAAGTTTACTTTCTTGCCTGTTTCTTTAAAAACGTTGAAAATATTCACAACATCTCGCATACAATCTGAGGACGTAGTCAACACAAGAAAATCATCGACGTATCTGAATACGTGAATTGGGAGTCCTGACAAAGATTTTGAAGTGCTACATCAATCTTTCTGGCCAAAAGCAAACTTCAGTCTACTTGTTCACGCATGCGCATAGAGTTTCCACAATGTCGCATAAAACACAGCAAAAAGTTTCTGAACTGCGGAATGGGCGTTGTTTACACTATTCCTTTTAGCGGTGGTAAAGAGTACATATGTCAGTCGGGAAGGTGCGTAAATGTTCGTCTCAGAGAGCACGATTCTTCTTTGAAATCCTTGGATGCATCGCATATCGCGGCTCATTGCAGAGAGTGTGGTTGTTATCTTCTTTTTCAGGATACTGAAGTGGTTTTTCGAACTAACAATCAATTAACTCGTTAATTGACAGAAGCTTTTCACATAAAAAAGAGGGGAACAATGCGTGAGCCAGCCTTCTGTGTTGCTGCACGATAAAGAGTTTGCTTGCCCCGCCGCGGTGGTCTAGTGGCTAAGGTACTCGGCTGCTGACCCGCAGGGCGCGGGTTCGAGTCCCGGCTGCGGCGGCTGCATTTCCGATGGAGGCGGAAATGTTGTAGGCCCGTGTGCTCAGATTTGGGTGCACGTTAAAGAACCCCAGGTGGTCTAAATTTCCGGAGCCCTCCACTACGGCGTCTCTCATAATCATATAGTGGATTTTGGGACGTTAAACCCCACGTATCAATCAATCAATAAAGAGTTTGCTTTTTCTAGATTATGTTCCGATAATCTTTTACCCTGTGTTCTCGATGTGCCATGGGTGTACTTTTTTTGCATGCACACGCATGCGTTGTTTTTTGATTGCCTGTTTATATATTCTTCCCTTTCTAATAAACAGTTTAGTTGCGAGAAACTGCTTGTCCTCTCTTCCTTTCTGTTTATTAGTGCGCTTGAACTGACAGTTATACCATGCATATCCAACTAGCCCAACTTTCTATTCTGTTGCAACTTACCAGTAGCTTCACTGCAGAGCCACTGTGTTTTAAAGGACGATGATGCAAAAGCCCCACCTAGAGCTGTCACTGTGTTTAAGTGCTAGTTTCCTAGGCGCCTGCGGAATGCACTCTGTGGAAGGCCGTGTGCATGGTGCATGTGTTCAGGGTGGAATGGACAACATAGTACATGTATTCAAGTATTAACAAACCGTATGTGGCCTGTCACACAGCTTGGTCTTCGGAGTATAGAACATTCTGCATTTCTAGCCATCTCCAGCATCAATCCTAGATTTGGCCCTCTGGTACGTCAACGTAGAGCATCCTTCCAGCACCCAACAGAAAGGGTGTTATGACATCACAGCACCCTTTTTTAAAGGGCGCACTCAATAAACCCTTTAAATTTTTTGCTCTGCACCCTTCTTTTAAGGGTGCTGAGCTCTGCACCCTTTCTCAGCACCCTTTTTTGAACACCCAATAAGAACAAAAGACTGCTCGTCTGGTGACAAGCTCATTTACACCCTTTAGGGTCAGAATCGGTTTAGTGTGTGGTGCTAGGAAGAACAAACACCATTGTGCACAAAATTGACACAGGGAAGAGTACTCCTTTGCGCCAGTGCCCCTAATGTGTGTCGCCGGTGGAGCGTCGCGTAATTGCAGAACAAGTAGACGACATGCTGCAGCGTGGAGTCATCAAGCCTTATTGTAGTCCTTGGTCTTTCCTAGTTGCACTCCTCATAAAAAAGATGGTTTAATCCGGTGCCGCGCAGACTACAGGCGCCTTAACAACATAACGAGGAAAGAAGTTTAATCTCTTCCCCGCATACACGACTCTCTCGATTGTCTCCAAGTTGCAGAATTTTTTTCCTCGCTTGACCTTCGCTTAGGTTATGGGCAGGTCCCAATGGCTGAGTCTGATTGTCCGAAAATGGCGTTCATCACACCGGATGGCCTCTATGAATTTACCGTAATGCAATCCAGACTCTGCAAAACGCCCACCACATTCTAGCGAATGATGGACAGCATTTTACGCGGTCTGAAATAGAACATACGCTTGTGCTATCTTGACGACGTTGTGGTCTTTCTACCCCATTTTGCTTCGCATCACACTCGTTTGCGTAAGATTTTACACTGCCTTACAAACGCAAGGCTTCAGCTTAACCTGAAAAAATGTCACTTCGGATCTAAAGAACTCACCATACTTGGTTATGTCGGCTTGAAAGCCGGCATCCTTCCCGACCCTGACAAGCTTCGCGCTGTTGCCGAATTTCCTAAGCCGACGACACTTAAGGAACTACGAAGATTTCTTGGCCTGTGCTCCTATTTTAGTCGGTTTGTCCGAAACTTTGTTTCCATCATCGCTCCACTCACCAATTCTTTGCTGGCCCTGCAGATCTTTTAAACTGGACAGCAGCCTGTGATGAATCCTTCGCAACATTGCGCCAACTCTCTACCTCACCACCTGTTGTGTGCCATTACGACCCTACTGCGCCGACCGAAGTAAACACGGATGGAAGTGGCGTCAGCCTTGGTGCAGTACTAGCGCAACGCAAACCAGTTTTTACGGAGTATGTGGTCGCGTACTCCAGCCGCGCCCTCACTAAGGCAGAAGCCAACTATTTCAGTTACGGATATGAGTGCCTCGCGATTGTGTGGGCGTTGAACAAGTTTCGCCCCTATTCGTATCGCGAAACCTTTGATGTGGCAACTGACCATCACGCACTTTGTTGGTTGGTGTGATGTAGTACCTTAAAAATGCGAGCATAGCAGACGACAGTACCACATCATTTAGAAGATGAGAAGAATGAAGAGGCATTGCAGCGCGCCCATTAAAAAAAGAAGAGGAGACGCTCGCGGAGAACGAAGCCGTTCGGACGCCGGCAAGACGACGCAAGGAAGCCTAGGGCAAACCCGCAACTACGCGCGAGGTTCGAAAGGCCGGGTTCCAGTCCTCGAGCCATTGACGTCCTCGGGGCACGGCGTGTTGGCGTGGCCAGGCGCGAGTTCTCGGTGAGTGGCCCTGTGGACATCTCTGGTACGGCAAGCGCCCTCGAAAGACCGGAGCTGCTGACCACGTCCACCAAGCCGACGTCGCTCACAGTGCGCGGCTACGCCTAGACCTGGTGATGCCCTCGACAGTAATATGCTGACCTGGCACCGGAGCGACGACAGCGTCTGAGCACACAACGGGTCCCACTTCAAGGCACCGGGCTACGGCACAGACTGTGAGACTATTTACTCTTTTCTTTTGTGTGTGAACTGCGTGCGTGTATGACTTATAGTACTCTATGTGCAATAGTTTTTGTTCTTCGTCCAATATAACTCCCTTTTGTTTTCCTCACTGTCTCCATCTTCCTCGCGTCACACGCCTTGCTATGTGACGAACCTAACACACGACATATCTGGCGTCCGCGAGACAGGACTACTCTTATCACATCTAAGGAGAGTATCACATCGCATATGTGAGTGTGACGGTCGATGATGGAGGCAGATAAGCTGACGGCGATCGGAAAGGAATTGGGGTTAAGTGGCTCAGCACTAAAAGAATGGATGGACCAAGAACGCGCACGCGAAAAAGAGGCACGTGACGCTCGTCTGGCTGAACGAAATGCCGCGAAAGAAGCCGAGGCAGAGGCAGTCGCTAGATTACAAGCAGAGAAGGAAGTTCTAGAGCTCAAGTTAAAGTTGCATCAGTTAGGTGCGACAGCAGGTAGCACAACTACTGGGCAGCTTATCGAGGGTGCGCCCGTAGGCACCACGCAGAGCTACCAAAGTCCAAATAAACTCATCCCAGCCTCTAACAAGGAACGCGATGAGCTGGACGCATATATACAGCGATTTGAGCGCGCCGCTGCTAGTCAAGACTGGCCGCAAGACAAATGGGCCCTATCACTAAGCCTTTGCTTGACCAGAGAGGCCTTGAGTGTATTTGGTAGGATGGCACCAGAACATGCCACGGACTACGTAACGTTGAAGAAAACGCTACTACAACGCTTTAGGTTCACAGAAGAAGGCTATTAGACAAAATTTCGATCAGCTAAACCAGATAATTCTGAAACGGGCACGCAGTTTGCCGAGCGCCTATTAGGTTATTTGACCATTGGCAAGAAATGGCCAAGACAGACCGGACCTACGATATTCTGCGGGACGAAATTGTCTCGGAGCAGTTTCTCGCACAATACCATGAGAAACTCGCTGTGTTTCTTGAAGAAAGAAACTGTGAAAGTCTTGAAAAACTTGCGGAGGCTACAGACCACTACTTGGAGGCCCAGGGGTTGATTAAACTTGGCAAATGTAAAGGCGATATCCTGAGCAAGCCTCCAGGTCAAACACGAACGTCTGAGCGGCAAGATGACAAAGAGAAACCGCAGTGTTTCCTTTGCAACAAAAAGGGTCACAGAGCTGCTGATTGCTGGACCAACACAAAAGGTCCAGGTACAAAGCCACCCTTTTGGGGAAAATTCCGCCGCACTGGGCATAAAACAGGTGACTGCTCCAAAAGAACCAACAGCGTTGAGAAGGCCTCATGCTCTTTTCAACAAAGAGATGGAGCCAAGATAATCAATTCAGAGTCGCAGACTTCCCATTGTGTTCCTTATAGTCTGGATTGCGCAGAAACGCACCCAGCCAAGCTGAAGGAAAAATCAATGCCCACGGGTGGAGGTGTACTCGAAGGATATCCCTAAACAGTACTCCGAGATACCGGATGTGATTCAATCATTGTTAAAAGGTCTCTTGTGGCGGATAGCAAGCTGACTGGAAAGATTTCCTCGATTTATCTTCTGGACGTACGGGTGATGAAGCTGCCTGAAGCACACGTGGAAATTTTTTCACCTTTCTTCACTGGCAAAACTCGAGCCCTTTGTATGAATACTCCTTTATATGATGTTGTCTTGGGAAACGTGGAAGGCGTTCGAGATGCTCACAATCCTGATAACGTTCGGAAGAGCCGTCTTTACACCCCGAACACTGCAGAAGAGTATTCTGGCGCAGAAAAATCCGGTTCTGCACACGGACCCTTGTATGCAAAGACTTCAACATCGGCTGCAAGGAAAACACGTTTCAAGACAAAAGTTGCTGCAGTAAACCGACAGGCAGGAAATCCACATCTACTTCCGGCTCCAGTTATTAACCCCTTAGACATCAGCTCACAGGACTTTAAAACCAAACAGGAGAAAGACAGCAGCCTGCGGAAATGCTTCAAAGCCATTAACAAAGAGGTCAAGACAAGGTTTGCTAAAGTATTGTTCTTCACGAAGGACGGAATCCTTTATCGCAAGTACACCCTTCACTCTAAGAGGCAGGTGAATCAGCTTGTGGTACCGAGGTGCCTCCGACAATTTGTTATGAAAATGGCCGACGAAGGCATCCTTTCGGGCCATCAAGGAATTAAACGAACTACAGACCGGGTACTCGAAGAGTTCTACTGGCCAGGGGTTCAGTCAGACATCACATGATTTATTAAATCGTGTGATATATGTCAAAGAACTATTCCCAAGCACTTGGTGGGTCGTGTACCTCTCGGCAACACTCCTATAATTGACACCCCTTTCAAGAGAGTAGCCATTGATATAGTAGGTCCATTATCACCGATGTCAGAGGGCGGAAACAAGTACGTACTGACAATGGTGGACATGGCAACGCGTTATCCCGATGCTGTAGCACTGCCGAGCATCGAGACGGAGAAAGTCGCTGAGGCACTTCTGGAGATGTTTCCTCTTGTAGGTGTCCCACGAAAGATAATCAGTGACAGAGGCACGTCATTCTCGTCACGCCTAATGAAGGAGCTAAGCCGACTTCTCTCCTTCAAACAATTGCCAACAACCCCATATCATCCCATGGCTAATGGCCTTGTAGAGAGTTTCAACGGCACCCTGAAACAAATTATAAGAAGAATGTGTCAGGAGTGTCCGAAGAAATGGAACCGGTACCTGGCGCCCTTACTCTTCGCTTATCGCGAAGTTCCCCAGTCGAGCTTAGGCTTCTCCCCGTTCGACTTGCTCTACGGTCGTTATGTCTGAGGTCCCCTGGCAATATTGAAAGAAATATGGGCCGCCGATCATCTTGATGATGATTTAAAAACATCCCACGGGTACGTAGTCGAACTGCGGAATCGTCTTGAAGACACCTGCCGTTTAGCCAAGGAGGAGCTTCAGAAAGCGAAGATTGTACAAAAGAAGCATTATGGCCGAAAGGCCAGACCACGTCAATTATCCCCTGGAGACAAGGTTCTGCTTCTGCTTCCATCGGATACCAACAAATTGGTTCTGACGTGGAAGGGACCATTTTATGTCCTTGAGAAGAGAAATGATGTCGATTATTTAATAGATCTCGGTACCAGCAGCACAATATTCCATATCAACCTATTGAAAAAGTATGAGGAACCGCTGCCTGCACCACCGCATGAAGCATCAGCTGTTTGCCGGGCGGATGACACCGAAAGCGACGAGCTACCATGCGTTCCATTCCAACGAAAGGAATACTGCACCCAGTCTCATACGCAAGCCGTATACTGCAACCATGCGAAGCTGCTTACTCTACAGTGGAGCAAGCGGCCCCGCCTTTTACGTGGTCGGTCCGGAAACTTCATATCGTCTTATTCGGACGCACATTCATTCTACAGAGTGACCACAAACCGCTTGTGTACGTCACGTCAGCCAAGCATGTGAACAGCTGCGTGTTACGGTGGAGCCTCATCTTTAAGGAAGTACGTAGATTACATGGGCCGTTTGCCAACTGTGTGAGCAACGTCTGCATAAAAAAATAATGCTCAGTGGTATTAATTGCTTAAGATATAAACATTACAGCGCGATACAAGTATCATGGCGCTTTAGTTGTGTGACTTTCTATTTTGTTTCTGGTTCATACTTCTGTGACTGAATGTGCTGAGTGTGCGGGGCTCGGAACTGCTATAGTGTGCAGTGGTGCTTACGTGTGTGTTTCCGTCTGCATACCAACGTGTCCGCCATGCCCCGTGCCCCAGTGCCCTCGAGTTCTTCTACCGGAAGAACTTTCTTAAGTGGGGGGTGATGTTATGTAGTACCTTAAAAATGCGAGCATAGCAGCGACAGTACCACATCATTTAGAAGATGAAAAGAATAAAGAGGCATTGCAGCGCGCCCATTAAAAAAGAAGAGGAGACGCTCGCGGAGAACGAAGCCGTTCGGACGCCGGCAAGACGACGCAAGGGAGCCTAGGGTGAACCCGCAACTACGCGCGAGGTTCGAAAGGCCGGGTTCCAGTCCTCGAGCCATTGACGTCCTCGGGGCGCGGCGTGTCGGCGTGGTCAGGCGCGAGTTCTCGGTGAGTGGCCCTGTGGACATCTCTGGTACGGCGAGCGCCCCCGAAAGACCGGAGCTGCTGACCACGTCCACCGAGCCGACGTCGCTCACAGTGTGCGGCTACGCCTAGACCTGGTGATGCCCTCGACAGAAATATGCTGACCTGGCACCCGAGCGACGACAGCGTCCGAGCACGCAATGGGTCCCACTTCAAGGCACCGGGCTACGGCAGAGACTGTGAGACTATTTACTATTTTCTTTTGTGTGTGAACTGCGTGCGTGTATGACTTATAGTACTGTATGTGCAATAGTTTTTGTTCTTCGTCCAATATAACTCCCTTTTGTTTTCCTCACTGTCGCCATCTTCCTCGCGTCACACGCCTTGCTATGTGACGAACCTAACACACGACAGTTGGCTTCACTGAAAGATCCTTCTGGTCGCCTCGGACGTTGGACATACGCATCGCCTACCGATCGGGGCGAAAGCACTCTGACGCAGATGTGCTTTCACGATCACTCGTGAAGTCCGATGATATGGAAGTATCAGCCTTTTACCTTCCCCTCTCTGTCCTCAGCGTCCCGGAATTTCCATATGAACAGCGCAAGGACTCTCGGATTGTGTCGCTCTTGAATATGCTTTCTCACACATAAACTCCCGGTTACACGTGTGCTCTTGATTGATAGATATGTGGGGTTTAGCGTCCCAAAACCACTATATGATTATGAGAGACGCCGTAGTGAAGAGCTCCGGAAATTTCGACCACCAGGGGTTCTTTAACGTGCACCCAAATCTGAGCACACGGGCCTACAAAATTCCCGCCTCCATCGGAAATGCAGCCGCCGCATCCCGGATATGAACCCGCGACCTGCGGGTCATTAGCCGAGTACCTTAGCCACTAGACCACCGCAGCGGGGCACACCCGTGCTCTTCGCCGCCAAGGAACGCGTTTCGTCATGCGCGGGATGGCCTGCTATACCGTCGAAACTATCTAGTGGCGGGTCGTAAATGGCTGCTAGTCATACCCAGCCTTATGTGATATCTGCGAATATTTTCATGCTGAACAGCAACACGCACGCACTGGTGTGCTAAAGACGCATGAGCGGGTCCGCCAACGTTACGACTGGTGGGGTATGTACACGTTTGCACGCAAACATATTCGCTCATGTTCCTTGTGTCAGCAGCGCAAGACCGTTCGTCATTCACCCGGTTAGCTTCAGCCTTTACTATGTCCTGCACGCCCTTTTCACCACGTTGGATTCACCTGTACGGCCCACTACCGTGCTCTGTTGATGGTAATCGATGGGTGATTGTTGCTGCTGACCATCTGACAAGGTATGTCGAAACGACAGCGCTACCTTCGGCTGGTGATCGTGACGTTGCAACCTTAATCTTGCATAGGTTCGTCCTTCGTAATGATGCACCACGGGAGCTCCTGAGTGACAGAGGTCACGTATATTTGTCCGAAGTTCTGCAGCAGCTCCTACATTCATGCCGCACAATACACTGCACATCAACCGCCTACCACCCTCAGACCAATGGCCTAACGGAACATTTCTACAGAACCCTGGGAGACATGCTCACTATGTATAGTGATTCCGACCACTCCAATTAGGACGTCATTCTTCCTTTCGTGACGTACGCTTACTATACGACGATTCAATAAACAACAGGCTTTTCTCTATTTTTCTATTATAAGGTCGTGACCCATGCAGCACACTCGACACAATTGTGCCATACAATCCTGATGCCTCCGAGTTCAGCCCAGTTTCTGTAATGGCCAAACATGCTGAAGAGTGTCGTCAGCTTGCACGGTCCTTCACAGCTGATATTCAAGCCCTCCAAAAAGATCGCCACGACCGTGATCTTGTTCAGGACACTTTCCCAATCGGTTCTCACGTGTGGCTCCGACTTTTTCTACTCTCCTGGGCTGACTCGCAAGTTTGCACCGAAATATACTGGCCCTTACTGTGTCATACAGTGCCCTTCTTCTGTCGCCTATGTGACTCAAACACTCAAGCCGTCGACGAACAAGCACCGCCTTGGTCGTGAGACGGTCCATGTCAGTCGTCTCAAGCCCTACTACGACCCTTCCGTTTTCTCGTCATCTTGAGTCACAAGGATGGCTCGTATTTATCGCCGGGGTATTGTAGTGGAGAATTCGCAAGACAATGACCAGTAGGACCATCTCTGAGTGCGAAGCGCGAACGTGTGCATGAGCTGTAGACGCTGGACTGCTCGAGTGTCAGCACGAGTGTCAGCGCAATGCTTTTGGACAGCACGAGTGTCAGCGCAATGCTTTTGATGTATTTTCTTACTGCACTCATAAAAACAATTGCATTTACTACATGTATTATTATTCGAGGTAAAATTGTAGGTAAAAATTTTTGTAGCACTAATATGCAGGATATAACAAATACAGTGCAGTCCACTTATAACGATACCACATATAACGATATATCGGTTATAACGATGGGTCGACTTAACAGTCTCATTTTATGCATTGGGGCTATGGGGAAAAAAACCATATATAACGATATGTTATCCACCGCATATCGGATACAACGATAAAAAGTTTGCCGTGGACGGCATGTTTCATTCAGAATAATCGTAACATTTATATTGATAAGTTCCTCTGAAACGAACTATGGCGAGACAAGACGAAAAGTTAGCGTGCTGCCGCCACTGCAGCACAGCGCCGGCAGCACGTCCCGGCCGTTCAAAAAGCCGAGGAGAGCATCGCGAGTTGGCGCAACGCGCTTTCGATGGCGCGAGCTGTGTCACGTTTTGCGCCTCGCCGCGCGTCGACCGCGGAGAGGCTGAGAGAATTAAAAAAAAATGCGAAAAGCAAAGCGCTGCGGCGGCATCGAGGCGGGCCTCGTTGGCATTCCGGCTGTGTACCTTTGGCTGTGCTTTCTTCCTCCCACTGCTCCCACCCCGCCGTCGGTCAGTCTCTCTTCCTCAGCGATAGCGCGAGCAACGTCTAGAGCGGAGCAGAGACAACCCTCTATGGCGCCGACGAAGCGAAAGGCCGTGTCGCTTGAGACAAAGTCGAATATTTTGCAGGATTCGCGACGCGGTTTTAAAGTGAGCGCCCTCGTAAAAAAATACGAGCTCGCCCAGTCGACGATCTCAACCATCCTCAAAGCCGGAAGCACCGCGCTTTTGAAGGCTGGAACCAGTGGCCATGCCGACGAGCGGAAGAGAGTTAGGGAGCCCTTGTATGCAGACGTCGAAGAGGCACTCTACCAGTGGTTCTTGTCGATCCGTGCCCAGAATGTGCCGATTAGTGGGCCAATACTTGCCACAAAGGCGAAAAACTTGGCCTTTCTGCTTGGTCGGCCGAATTTCGAACCCGGCGGCGGCTGGATACAAAGATTTAAAGAGCGGCACGGCATTGTGTACAAGAACGTGGTGGGAGAAGCGGCCTCTCTCGATTCAGAGGCGAAGCAGCAGTGGCTCCAGACCAACCTGCCCGTATTGATGGAGCGCTTCTCAGCCAGAGACATTTACAACTGTGATGAGACTGCCCTTTTCTTTCAAATGACACCATCGAAGACGCATGCTTTGAAGGGCGATCCGTGTCCCGGCGGTAAGCACTCCATGGTTAGGGTAACCGTATTACTTTGTGTAAATATGGACGGGAGCCATCGGCTCAAGCCCTTCGTGATCGGGCGATCCAAGAAGCCTGTGTGCTTCAGGAATCAGCACATCCCGGTCCGCTATAGGAGCAACAAGAAGGCCTGGATGACCCGTGTGTTGTTCGAGGAGTGGCTGCTCGAGATGGACAGTGTCATCGAAAGTCAGGGGCGGAAGGTGGTGTTGCTGCTTGATAACTGTAGCGCACACAACGTGAGCCCGAAGCTGACATCAATTGAATTGATGTTCCTGCCGCCGAATACGACGGCAGGCTTGCAACCGCTAGACGCCGGC
This sequence comes from Rhipicephalus annulatus, assembly GCA_013436015.1. Classification (NCBI taxonomy): domain Eukaryota; kingdom Metazoa; phylum Arthropoda; class Arachnida; order Ixodida; family Ixodidae; genus Rhipicephalus; species Rhipicephalus annulatus. The sequence goes on along the minus strand of WOVY01002972.1, from coordinate 39,555 downwards.
GTGATTGCTAACTTTAAAGCGTTGTACCGGCGACGCATGCTTGAGTGGCTCGTGTTAACGATTGACCACCCGGCTCCAGGTACGTCGGGGAATGCAGGCGGGCCCTCTGATGCCCCTGATCTGAAGATTAGCCTTCTAAAGGCCGTGCGCTTCGTTTACGGCGCGTGGTACGAGGTGAGGCAGACCACCATTCAGAACTGCTTCAGGAAGGCAGGCTTTGTGCGCCAGGACCAGCCTCCCTCGTCTAGCGATAGCGACAGCGAGACCGGCACGGAAACTGCGGATCTGACGGAGCTCTGGGAGCACGTCGCTACTGTTGATGCAGATACTAGCGGGTGTGTCGCGTCGGTTGAGGACTTCCTGACAGCAGACAGTGCTGCTTCGTTCTGCGATGAACTCACCGACGAGGCAATCGTCGCGGATGTGTTGTCGCGACAGGCAGCGGCGTTGAGCGACGGCAGCGACAGTAGTGATGAGGAGGTTGACAGCGCCTCTACGACCCCGTCGATGACGACACAAGGTGCACTGATGTCTATCGACTCCCTGATTGACTTTATGCACATCAAAGGAATGCCGCCAGAGTTTTCGCAGCAGCTGGAAGCTATGCGCACCGCGGTTGTGAAGCTGAAGCTTCCGCGGAAGCAACTGCAGATTTCGGAATACTTCAGCGTGCCGAACCCGTGATGCGTTCTTCGGACTAAGAAATAAAGTCTTGTTTTTGACATCCTACTATCTACAATATTTATTAATTGGTGAAAATAGCGAAATGAAGCCTGGAGCTACAAAAGGTACGTCCGGCGACGATTTTTTGGCGGCAGTCCAGATATAACGATCACCGGTTATAACGATCATATTTTTAGGTTTTCTCGATATCGTTATAAGTGGACTGCACTGTAATGATCAACTTATAAGGAGTACTTCACTTGCAATGCTAACGCCACACTTGTCATGCGAAAGCAGGTTTGTCAATCAGCTCTTACACTTCATGTTGAAGTGCACTACTAAGATGTGCCGCTGACGAAAGGTGCGTCTGGGCTTGCTTTTAAAGGGCCACTCGCCAGGTTTGGCAATTTTGCGCTGACAAGTGCAATGCGTGGACGAGGCGCTCATGATCACGTCTGCCAAAATTCGCAACGCTACGCGCTGCGGCGATGAATCAAATTTCAAGATGAACGCTGCACCCCCTCTCTTCTGCCGGCGCACATCAAGAGAATGGGGGCATGACGTGCATGTATGAATGGCCCTACGTACACGGCTATGCAGTGAAGTTGGTCTTCTACGTAGACGACTCTGCTCTGACGTTGAAAACAGCGGCACATGACATGACGAAAATTATTTGACAAGGCATGCGTAGTTTATGTAATTTGTTGCTTGAAGAGATTAATAAAACTCTAGATAAATGATGAGACGAAATAAGGGAGTGTGAGCGTCTTTTTCTTCATTTTTCCCCGTGAATTGCGACAATATGCGGGGCTAAGGTGTCGGCGTTTCGCATGCGTTCCTGCACCCGTGGTCAGCGCGGTCAGCGCATCGAGCAGACGACCGCCATGGAACACTCCTACGCGTTCCCGCACTCATTGTGCTCATCTATTCTACCGCGTATAAGCAAGCGTTTCCAAACCATCCCGCAGAAACAGGCAGAAGACCACGAAATAACGCTGGTCAACAAAGCAACGCCGCTCGCGTGCTCGGAGGTTGGACTTGTTCGGGCACATTATGTGCACGTGACCTCTTGTGCAGATCCATGAGAGGATGAAAAAGAGATTTGGCTTGCGAAGCCTACGCGAAGGAGCGTCAAGGTTTTCGAGGTTGCCTCCTCGCATCCTCGTTTCGTGCCACTTCAAAAAAAAAAGGCAGATCCCTCGTACTGTGAGAATCGATGATATGCGAAGAACGAATGACGAAGATTGATATGCCACTTTAAAATCACCACAACGTTAGGAGGCGGAGGTAAATTATGCCGTACACAAGTTCCGTCTCATGATTATATTGTTTGGATGTGTCGTTTGCTTTCCTCTATTCACGTCACGTGATGCAAAATTTAGTACATTTGAACCTAGCGAAAGGGCCGCGAGCACGCTATAAACGTGGTATGTCGTCATGTTTTTGCATGACACGCGTGTTCAGATTTGGGTGCACGTTAAAGAACCCCAGGTGGTCTAAATTTCCGGAGGCCTCCACTACGGCGTCTCTCATAATCATATGGTGGTTTTGGGACGTTAAACCCCACAAATCAATCAAATCAATGACACGCGTGTCATGATTATCTTGTTAGCACCAGTGATATACCTGTCATCTATTGCCGTCACGTAACACCAAGTTTGGTATATATGAAACTAGCATCATGAGCTGTGAAGCTCGCGGCATCATGAGATAGCCAGGCTCGTGATGCCGCGAGCACATCATGAGCGTGGCATGTATCATATTGTTACATGACATGTATGTCATTATTTTCATGTTAGGGTCTGTCGCGTGTGTTCGGAATGCAGTCATGTCATACCATACCAGTTTTGCAACATGTCATGTGAACGAAACCACCAAAGGGCACCATACCATGAATTGTAAATCATGACATCGAGGACACACATGTCTTAATTTTCATGTTATGACTAGTCAAATATGCTCGTCATACATTCATGTTATGCCGTACCTAAGTTTGGTATCAATACCATTATCTAAACGGCCCGGAGAGCTCAAAGTCGTAGGCGGGTAAATAGATAGATTGATAGATAGATAGATAGATAGATAGATAGATAGATAGATAGATAGATAGATAGATAAATAGATAGACAGACAGACAGACGGATAGACAGACAGACAGACAGACAGACAGATAGACAGACAGATAGATAGATAGACAGACAGATAGATAGATAGATAGATAGATAGATAGATAGATAGATAGATAGATAGATAGATAGATAGATAGATAGATAGATAGATAGATAGATAGATAGATAGATAGATAGATAGATAGATAGATAGATATGTTCAATGTCGCCAAAGTTCGCTAAGAAATGCTTTGCATGTCAAGTGTCCACTATGACTGGCTCCATATTGACACCCAGGTTTTGGCACGCAAAAGTGCAGAAATTATTAATACTATGGCATCAATACAGTGGTGACCTGGAAAAGTATTGCACAGGAGTATACCTGAGAAAGACGTCCAATCTTTTGTGTAAAGCACATCAATCGAGCCAGTTTGTCGTACTTCGCTCGCCTCTTCTAACAGCTGGGCAATCTTTTGTAGCCCTGCCCCGCCGTGGTGGTCTAGTGGCTAAGGTACTCGGCTGCTGACCCGCAGGTCGCGGGTTCAAATCCCGGCGGCGGCGGCTGCATTTCCGATGGAGGCGGAAATGTTGTAGGCCCGTGTGCTCAGATTTGGGTGCACGTTAAAGAACCCCAGGTGGTCTAAATTTCCGGAGCCCTCCACTACGACGTCTCTCATAATCATATGGTGGTTTTGGGACGTTAATCCCCACAAATCAATCAATCAATCTTTTGTAACCCTAAGACCCGTAATCTATATCCACACGTACAAAACCAAACGTTTTCCCTTTTGCAGAACCAGACCCTTTCTCATTTGCAAATTGTCACACAGTCCCGTTAATTTTAGAGGCTATCGCCGGGCTAATTCCAAGGCCCGAAGTATCGGCCCCCCGAACCGCACCACGAAAGCGTGGACAATTTAGAAGTGGTCCTTTTTGGCGCGCCAGCGGACGCCGGCTGTGGCCCAAAGAACAAGTCAGAGCCGAGAGTTGAGAAACAAACAAAATTATATTCTCAATAATGGCATATCGAAAACAATACACAAGAATGCATACTCCACAATGTATGCATACAATATGTCACCAATCAAACAACGTACTACACAGTACAATCAGCCACACTCGAAACAACGGACACAGACAAAAATACGCACTACAATGCAGTCGCATGCATTGAACAGCCAAGACACTTAAAGACTAAATAGATAAAAAAACCTATTCAGTCCAAAGTTCTTGGAACAAAAGTCTGGATGATACTCTTCCGAGAATCACTCAGTCAAAGACCAGCGTTGTTGTCGTTCCGCTGCCCCTGAAGTTTCTCTTCCAGGAAACCTCGCGTCTTCAGTTGGCCTCTCTCCAAGCTTCCAACTTCTTCGCCGGAAACTCGTCGGCTTCACACACGCAGCTGTTGCCACGCGTCTTCGCTCGATAGCGGCAGACACACGCTCTTGCCTGTAGCTCGAGCCTTCACCCCTCAGGTGGAAATCTTCTTCTTCTTTTCCGGCTTTGTCGCTACGGACAAAACCTTCGCCGACTACTCGGCGGAATCACTACGCGCTCTGGCGCTAACTTCCGTCTTCTCCTGCTCTCTCATCTCGGCTGCTCGATTAAATACCTTCCGCGCGAGATTCCTGAAGGTTCTCGTCATTTCGTCGGCGCGCTGCGCAGCGGAGGCTGGGGGAAGGCGCGAGACTGTAGGAGGGCCGTCGCCGACAGATGACTCAACCCGGCATAACACGCCCCTTTCGTTCTAGAAATTTCCAGTGCTTGCTCGGCCGCCGATGTGGGGTGAGGAGGTTCGTCGGCGAAGCCACGCTTCCGAGAGGAGAGGCTCGCGCGCCCGCGGAGCGTTTAGATGTTTGTTTTCTTTTTCTTTCTTTTTCGTTGACCTCGCGGCGTCACTCCGGCGGTTCGTCACGAGAATTTGGCGGCGCGCCCTTTTTGAGCGCTCATTCTGTGACACAAATCCAAGACAATAAGAGCAAAGGCCTGCGGGTCATTCCAGAAACTGGGGTGCAGGAGGCTTTCCCCAAATGGAAGAAACGATGGCAACAGTGTACTGTCGGATGAGGAACGTAGCTTCAGGGTAGAGATGCTTAAAAAGTTGTATTACAAAAAGTAAAGGTGTTATAGCAAAAGTTCTGTTTCTTTTCTAAAAACGACAGTCTTTCTTAGGATACTTGAACGCAGAAATTCGGGTCTGTCTGTCTGTCTGTCTGCCACACTGTTCAGCCACCCGGCTAAAATTGAAGCATTTGCTGAACGCCCAGCCTTCTCGAACTGGTGGCTGCGTTCATACTGGCGAACATCGTCGATCCAAAAGTAAAGAATACGGATATCTTAGGCGCAGCATCAATACGTTAGTATTAGCCGGGATGTTCCTTTTGTACAAAATACCCCAATACGTATATCTACACACAACACTGTTTTTTTTTACGTTGTGCGGAAAATGCAACGCCATGTATAAAAATGGCATATTCCACGTCCATTGGAATTGCGAATCAATTTCAATGTACGTGGAATATGCCATCTGCCGGCATGAACGAGAGCCCGGGTACGCATACTTGCACATTGCCTTAGTAAATCGCCTTTTTGTTTTACTGACTAGTGTTTATTCTTTAAGCCGGCTTTAAGCCGGTCATCGGTGCGTACCGGCTTAAAGCCGCTACGCACCGATGATCTCACCAGAGAAGGATTGGCCACCCTGGTGCAGTATCTGGCCACCCCCTCCCGTAGGCATTCGTCAATTAACTCACGGCCCTCAGTCCCCACCAGCTGCGGAGCAACTGACCACGGCGGCGGTCAGATCTGCAAAGCAGCAGAGGGTGCTAGGAATCTCTGGATACGGACAGGCCACCATTGGAACTTTAACTTAGCAACGTTTAACGTTAGAACGTTATCTAGTGAGGGAAGTCTAGCTGTATTATTCGAGGAGCTAGAAGGCATTAAATGGGATAAAATAGGGCTGAGTGAGGTTAGCAGGACAGATGAGGCCTATACTGTGCTACAGAATGGGCACGTCATTTGCTATCGGGGCTTGGCAGACAGAAGAGAACTGGGAGTAGGGTTCCTAATTCACAGAAACATAGCTGGCAACATAGAGGATTACTATAGCATTAATGAAAGGGTGGTAGGCAATGTAATTAAACTGAATAAAATATACAAAATGAAGGTAGTACAGGCTTACGCGCCTACATCCAGCCATGATGACGCTTCAGTTGAAAGCTTCTATGAAGACGTGGAATCGGCAATGAGTAAGGTGAAAACACAGTATACTATAGTAATGGGCGACTTTAATGCAAAGGTAGGGAAGAAGCAGGCTGGAGACCAGGCAGTAGGAGATTATGGCATCGGCACTAGAAACGCCAGAGGAGAGCTACTAGTAGAATTCGCAGAACGCAATAATCTGCGTATTTTGAATACCTTCTACCGAAAACGAGAAAACCGCAAGTGGACATGAAGGAGCCCTAATGGCGTAAATAAGAACGAAATAGACTTTATAATGACTGCACACCCAGAAGTCGTGCAGGATGTGGAAGTGGTTGGCAAGGTAAGATGCAGTGACCATAGAATGGTACGGGCTCGAATCCGCCTAGATTTGAAGAAGGAACGACAGAAACTGATACGCAAGAAGCAAATCAATGAGCTAGCACTGAGAGGGAAAGTACAGGAATTCAGAGTGTCACTGCAGAACAGGTACTCTGCTCTTAGCGAGGAAACCAACCTTACCGTAGATACAATGAATGATAATCTGACGAGTATCATCACGGAGTGTGCAGTGGAAGTTGGAGGCAGGGTAGCTGGACAGGACACCGGCGAGCTTTCCCAGGAAACGAAGAACCTAATTAAGAAGCGTCAAATCATGAAAGTGTCAAGTACAACAGACGAAATAGAACTGGCAGAGCTTTCGAAGCTGATTAATAGACGTAAAGTATGCGATGTAAGAAGGTATAACATGGAGAGAATTGAGCACGCTCTGAAAAACGGAGGAAGCGTCAAAGCAGTGAAGAGGAAACTTGGGATAGGCAAAAGGCGGATGTATGCACTAAGGGACAAAGAAGGCAAATTAACTACCAATATGGATAGGATAGTTAAAATAGCGGAGAAGTTTTACAGAAATCTGTACAGTAGCCGAGACAACCACGACCTTAATACTATAAGAACTAGCAGTAACCCAGACGACACCCCACCGGTAATGATAGAAGAAGTCAGAAAAGCTTTGGAGAGCATGCACAGAGGCAAAGCTGCTGGTGAAGATCAAGTAACATCAGATCTGCTGAAAGATGGAGGACAGATTGTGTTAGAAAAACTAGCCACTCTATTTACGAGGTGTCTCCTGACGGGAAAAGTACCAGAGTCTTGGAAGAACGCTAACATCATATTAATACATAAGAAAGGAGATGACAAGGACTTGAAGAATTACAGGCCGATCAGCTTGCTCTCTGTAGTATACAAGCTATTGACAAAGGGAATTGCTAGCAGAGTAAAGAAAACATTAAAATTCAATCAACCAAAGGAACAAGCAGGATTTAGAACAGGCTACTCAACAATTGACCACATTCATACTATCAATCAGGTAATAGAGAAATGCTCAGAGTATAACCAACCACTATACATAGCCTTCATAGATTACGAGAAGGCGTTTGATTCAGTAGAAATATCAGCCGTCATGCAGACACTGCGGAATCAGGGCGTAGATGAAATATATATAAACATTCTGGAAGAAATCTACAGGGCATCAACTGCTACCATAGTGCTTCATAAAAAAGCAACAGAATACCAATAAAGAAGGGTGTAAGGCAGGGGGACACAATCTCCCCAATGCTATTCACTGCGTGCTTACAGGACGTTTTCAGAAGCCTAGAATGGGAACAGTTAGGGATAGGAGTTAATGGAGAGTACGTGAGTAATTTGCGCTTCGCCGATTGCATTGCATTGCTGAGTAACTCAGGGGACGAATTGCAACTCATGATTACGGAGTTAGACAAGGAGAGCAGAAAGGTGGGTCTTAAAATTAATCTGCAGAAAACGAAAGTAATGTACAACAACCTCGGAAAGGAGCAGCGCTTTGCGATAGGTAATAGTGCACTTGAAGTTGTAAAAGACTATGTCTATTTAGGGCAGGTAATAACCGCAGAGCCTAACCACGAGATTGAAGTAACTAGAAGAATAAGAATGGGGTGGAGCACATTCGGCAGGCACTCTCAAATTATGACAAGTAGATTGCCACTGTTCCTCAAGAGAAGGGTATATAACAGCTGTATCTTGCCGGTACTTAGCTACGGAGCAGAAACCTGGAGACTCACAAAGAGGGTTCAACTTAACTTGAGGACGACGCAGCGAGCAATGGAAAGAAAAATGGTAGGTGTAACCTTAAGAGACAAGAAGAGAGCAGAGTGGATTAGGGGACAAACGGGAGTTAAGGATATCATAGCTGCAATAAAGAAGAGGAAATGGACATGGGCCGGGCATGTAGCACGTAGACAGGATAACCGCTGGTCATTAAGGGTCACCAACTGGATTCCCAGAGAAGGGAAGCGGGGTAGGGGGAGACAGAAGGTTAGGTGGGCAGATGAGATTAAGAAGTTTGCGGGTATAAATTGGCAACAGCAAGCACAGGACTGGGTTAACTGGCGGAACATGGGAGAGGCCTTTGTCCTGCAGTGGACGTAGACAGGCTGATGATGGTGATGATGATGATGTTTATTCTTTGCACGATGTTGGTTTATTGTCAAATATTACCTACATAAAGTAGGTGGCCTTTGTCGCTTCACCATTTTTCTCACATTCATTTTTCTCTGCCTGCTTTTTGATTTTGTTTATCTCTCTAAACTTCTTTTTTTTGAAAGGCCTTAATGAATGTCCTTAGGCTGTGATTAACCCGCAGAATGTATGACCAAGTGAGCTACTGCGTGCGCAGTTTGTTATTTTGCAGATCTGTTTCATTCCACACAAGTTGTAGGGTATCTATTACGTGCCAGTTCACTATTGTACAATGATACGCGTTTTCAGTTGTATATGCACTATAGCCACGTACTTTTGATGATATATAATCTTGTTTCTTAAACTACTGATAATGACTTAGCCGTGTGATACGCCAAGAAGCGGCTTATATATGTGCCCTGTGTGCCATCTGTAACCATTCACTCCGACGAAGGCAGGCCCACCTGCCGAAACGTAGTAAAACTTGTGTTTTCGCACGTTTGTCGACCCCCTTTTTCTACGGCATTTTCTATATATATATATATATATATATATATATATATATATATATATATATGTTTGTGTGTGCGTGTTTACTGTGTCCATATACAAGGACGGTAAATTTCGCAAAACAACATGCACCACTGCCTGCCTACACTTTTGACACTCAATAGTAGAACTGCGCTTATAAGACAAAACGTCACCATAAATGTGGTCGCTTGCAATGGCGTTACGCCAATAGAATATTTGGAAAGCAGCACAATTTAAGCTGTTGATACAAAAAGAGAACTGGTGACAGTGAATTTAGTCAGATTAACAGACGGGCTATATATACAATGGACACTTTTTAATATGTTTGTGTGTTGTTTCAATAAGTTTACTATGTAATAAGCCTTTCGGAAAGCCAATAATTATTATCTTCCGAAAAACTGGCATAATAAGACAGAGTTGTCACTGATTAATGTTGTGACAACGTTACTTGTACTCGGGTTTCTCGTAAAACAATCGAGCACATGTAGGCTCATATGAAGAACACTGTGCTCTGGATATCGTAGAGAGTGCCGACAAAATGAGCGTATGATTTAATCACGGTTTTGATACTTCTCCTCTCTTTGTAGTTCGCCAGTAGCCACTTATGATGTAACGCAGCTCAAAGCGCTGATTGAGTAAGAAGCTAGGCGGGTCCGTGCGAATTCCGATTGACATTTGTTTTTTGAATGTGTGTGTGTGGGTCGGCAGGCTCTTGAAACAGTGCTTGTATCGACGCGATTTCGGCGTGCTGGCGTCATCACTCGTGCATCTTGCCGCATAGCAGGTGCGTCCACTGATAAAGGCTCAAAAACGCAGGAAACGCGCTGAAAACGAGCAAATACACGATTTAGCAGGCTCGGGCGCGTGCGCTCCCATTGCAGACGCAGCTGAGATCTTCAGTACCATAGGACTACAGCGCCGCTGCTACTGTCGCCCGCCGCAGAATCAGCCGAGAGGCGGCGCGGCCGCCTTGGTCACATCACTGCCCCCTTTTAGTACACTGTAGCTCGGGAGGCAGGCGGCTTTCATAGCCGGCCAACTCCCGCGAGCGAAAGCATGGTCACACCCACTACCAGCTTTTTTGCTTTGGAGGCATCTGTGATGCCAGCGCTGACACCATGCCACAGGGCAAAAGCCCCATGACAATGTCTTGTTCTTCGCTTGAATCGAACTTGACGCTGTTGGGAATGCTGTGCGAGAACGGACGAAAACAATAAATGCGGCACGCCCGGTTTGCTCCACTCACTCAGCTGGCGCCGCCGCGGTGTTCTAGTGGCTAAGGTACTCGGCTGCTGACCCGCAGGTCCCGGGTTCAAATCCCGGCTGCGGCGGCTGTATTTCTGATGGAGGCGGAAATGTCGTAGGCCCGTGTGCTCAGATTTGGGTGCATGTTAAAGAACCCCAGGTGGTCAAAATTTCTGGAGTCCTCCACTACGGCGTCTCTCATAATCATATGGTGGTTTTGGGACGTTAAACCCCACAAATCAATCAATCAATCACTCAGCTGGCGACGATCAGCTGATCGGTGCCGGTCTCCAGAGTTCTCGCTGATAACGAGATTCGGACGTGACCCTCTGCTGGTGCGACTTCCGGTCGCTTGCATGTAGCCCCTGTCGGTATGAACATCATTCGCTTTTTGGTCGTCAGTCGCAAATGGTTGCGCGACCGCTGCTAGTCGCCGGGGTGCACCAGCCTTAACTCTCGATTATGGAAAGCATACTACTGCGCACACACAGGTGAGTCAAGTCTTTCAATATGCCAAAACGCCATGTTGTGTCATAAGCCTTCTTGATATTAAGAAACACAGAGAGGAAGTATTGTTTGCAGACGAAAGCGTCTCAGATCTCTGCCTCAATGCGCACCAGATGGTCGGTGGTGGATCTACCGTCTCTAAACCCACACTGGAATCGGTCGAGTAGATTGTGTGCTTCAAGGAAATGTAAAAGTCGGTGGTTTATCATCTTTTAAAAGTCTACAAAGGCAACTTGTAAGTGCAATGGCCCTATAACTCGAAACTGAGGAAGGGTCTCTACCCTGCTTTAAAATACGGATTACAATAGCCTCTTTTCAGGAAGTAGGGATGGTATCAGAAAGCCAGATAGCGTTGTATAGGGAGAGTAAAGTTCTTCGAGTTTTTAGCGGCTGGTTTTTCAACATTTCATATGTGACACGATCGTAACCTGGGGCAGAATTACTGCAGGAGTTTAGTGATGTTTGTAGCTCAGCTAAGTTGAAAGGTTGGTTGGTGGCCTCATATTTTGTGCACTTGTATTCTAGTTTCTGCTTTTCTATCCTTGCTTTATATCTTTGGAAAGCTTCAGTATAGTGTGACGAGCTAGACACCTGCTTGCAGTGTGCACCGAGAAAGTTCGCCTGATATTCCAGGCTATCACCCTGTGTGTTTACGAGTGGGAGTGAGTGTACTTGTCTTCGTCCTACCCTACCAACCATGTTCCAGATTTTGTGCTCTTGTGTATACAAATTTATTCCTGATAAAAACTTGTGCCAGCTTTCTCTTCTGGCTTACCGATGCGTTCTCCTGCCTTGAGACTTTATTTTCTTAAATCTGGCAAGATTTTCGGCTGTCGGTGAGTTCTGAAGCAACCTTCACGCCTTGTTCTGTTCCTTTCGCGCTTTACGACACTCAGTGTTCCACCATGGGACGCATCGCTTGCCGGGCAGTCAAGATGTTTGCGGGATGCACTTGGCTGCTGCGTCAATGAGGAAAGCTGTTAAGTACTGCACAGCTTCCTCTATGCCTAAACCACATACGGCAGTACCACTTAAATGAGTAATGTTATGAAACTGTTCTAAGTCGGCTTTCTGTGTCAGCCATTTAGGAACACGTGAACACATTCGTATGATGTATGTGAACTCAAAATGACAGAAACATGGGAACTTCTGTAGGGATTATTTACAGTTTTCCATTGGAGTAATTGTGCAAGTGAAGGAGATGCGATACTGAGTCCTTTGGAGGAGTACGTTTTGTTGGCAAGGTTATAATATCATGTCTCTTTCCTATTCAACAGACAAGCACCTTATGAAAAAAGAAACTATTCAATGAGACGACCTCGTGCATCACATCAACAGTCGCCGCATTAACCGCTGTGGGGATTCAGGTACACGAGAACCATATAAGCTTCTGGTAACGCATTCATTAAAGGCTGGAATTCATGTTTTTCGAGGCGGTGTTGCGGCGGTATGTATAGAGAGCAGATGGTGACAAGCTTATTCAGATGAACTACTCGCAGAGCCACTGCCTCTAGGGATGTTATCAAGGGTATATGAGTACATGCTACTTCTTGATTAACAATAATAGCCACACCACCAGATGACGCTGAAGCATCACCTCTGTCCTTTTGAAAGATAACATGATGACGCAAAAAATTGTATTCTTGGATTTTAGGTGTGCTTCGTGTACACACAGAGCTTTTGGGGAATTTTGTGTAGAAGTTTTTGGACATCATCGAGGTTTCGAAGTAGTCCTCTGAAGTTCCATTGTATAGTTTGTGTCTCCATATTGGGAGTAAAGAAGTGCTATGTGTACAAATAGAGTGTGGCTGGTGTCTCAAAAGAGAAGTGACTTATTTTACAGAGTCTTTGGGAGGTTCTCTTATTACTGTTTTGTCTTTCTTGTAGCGGTTGAGGAGACCTCGCCGCTCCTTTGGCGCAGTCTGCGCAGACGCCCTAGAGATGTCCATCGCCTTCGTAGAGGAGCCAAACAGCCATGTTCTCGGGGTAGGCTTCGTCGCGACGGACGGAGCCTTCATCCCCACCTGGCCAGAGCTCAAAGCGACCTCTTTGGTACCCAGGCTGCTGCCAGGGATTCCAGGGGCCTTCGGTGGGGCCGGGTTCAGGGAGGGCGAGGCAGCCGAAGCTCCTCCCGCCGTCGGTGCTTGTGGTGTTTGCTTTGGCACGCCAGGCGTTGTCCGAGGCTTCGCTGAAAACCATAGTGGTGGCGTCCCCCCTCGCACCACTTCGGCGTACAGTGTGTTCCCTGCATAATGTGGAAAATCACGCTGTCTCGCTTCGCGGAAGCTGATGTTTAGTTTGAATTTAGTAGTGATGATTTCTTTTTTCTTTCTTTCAGTCCACGCAGGACCATGAATATACCGAATGGTCTCCATCTCAGTTGGCACAATGCAGCTTAGATTGACAGCCATCGTCTGCGGAATGTCCTCTGCTGCGACATTTAGCACATGTAAGCTGCCCTTAGCAGCTCTGAGTGCCATGGCTAAACCGCTGGCACTTCAAGCAGCGCCGAGGGTTCGGAAATTAAGGCCTCACTTGTAGCTGGAGGTAGCCTGTTGTTATTTCCGTAGGAAGTGTTGTGGAGCCAAAAGTAAGTATAACGTGTTTGGTGGAAGTTTCTTTTTTGTTTTTTCGTATTTTATTGCTCTGTACATGGATGACATTCTCATCTTTCCAGCCTTCTAGCAATTTGTCATTGGATAATTTCATTAGGTCTCCGTCAGATACGACACCGTTTATTGTGTTCATTGTACGGTGCGGGGTTATGGTGATTGGATGGTCATCGAATGCAGTCAAGTTTCATAGTCTTTCGTATTGTACATGATTTTTCAATTCAAGGAGCAGGTCACCACTGGTGGTCTTTTTGGCCTTGAAGCCCATGCCCACCGGTGGCATGAGGCACTTTGATACAAAGAAAGGCGATATATTCCTCGCTTTCTTTTCTGTACTCTGACATTGAATAATATATTTTCGAAAGTAGTCTTTCTTCTTGGGCAGCAGTTCAAAGATTGCATCGGTCCGCCACCTCTTCGAGGGGCGATCAGTTCGGAAAGGGTTAGAGGATCTCATGAAATATGTTATGATTTCGGCGGCCATGCAAGCCGGCCACCACGGAGCCTTACAAGGGGACGCTACGAGACCCATTGAAGACGTAGGTACCAGCTGTACATGGCTGCATAACCTGGTATATCTACCCAAGGTTGGATATATACACCGGGTTAACCCATAGTCACCAGGAAAAAAGCAAAGTAAATACAAGAGAAGAGAGGATAGGAAAGCATAAAAGCGAGAAAATGGCGAAGACCTAAGAGGAGTGGGCGACAGGAAAAGGCGACTGCCGATTTCCCTTGGGTGGGTCAGCCCAGGGGTGCCGTCTACGTGAAGCCAGGGCCAAAGGGGTGTGTTGCCTCTGCCGGGGAGGCCTTAAAGATCCAATCACCCAACGTCGGCTCAACGCCTGGGATCCCCTTTTCCCCGGACACGGCAAAGCCACGCACCTCTAGGCATGGCAGGGAGTCGAGACCCCGTTAGCTTGGGTCCATGGTGTCGCTACACACGAAACACTTGCTTTCACAGACGCCCCTGCGGGGAGGCTTTTGAAAAAAAAAGAACTTGTTTTGCACGGGGTTCGACATTGGATCGACTTTGACATTTAAAGCTACTGCTCCTGGGCATATGTTACACGCGTTATGGCAGCTGTATTCGCAGGCCTTCTTTGATCAGCCAGCACTGCTTTTATCTTCTGCAGATGCTATGATTAATAAATAATTTAATTTGGCGCAGTTCAACCCACAAAAAACTCTAGCCCCTGCATATCTAAGTGGGTGCATATAAAGGGTGTCCCACATAACTTTAGCCAACATTTAAAAAATGAAGAACACTTTATAGGCAAATTGCACCAAACGCATACTACTCGCAGTAGCCTGTAGGTACTCAGGCTATTTCCTATTTCTCCCCGTACTAATAATTACTAATAGTTAATTACCCATTATTACCTGCTGTAATTACCCATTATGGGGGCGGTGGATAGGCATGAGAAGACTTTCGTTTTCCACTGGTTAGCGCTCGTAAAGTTAAACCGCAACTACAAAACATGTTCAAACAGGTCGCCATCAGCTGCAATACAACTCTGGGCATCTCTTTATTATATTTGTCGTGACGTTCTTAACAATGGTTTCAGGAGAAAAGTTGCGAACTTAGGTTATTTTTTTTCTTTTACAGTACCTGATGTTGTGGTTGGTGCCTGGTACGCTTGACTCTTGACGTACTCCGATATAAAAAATGGCAGCATGTCCACGGAGTGAATGATGGAGAGTGGAGCGAAGCATCCGTCCGTCCATTCGTTCTTGCTTCCGTCCGTCCATGCGTGCGTCTGTGTGGCCGCCCGTGCGTCCATCCGCCCGTCCGTACGTGCGTCTGTTCGTCCGTCTGCACGTCCATCTGTGCATCCATCCCTGCGTTCGTCCATGCATCCGCTCTTGCGTCCGTCCATGCGTCCATCCATCCGTGCCGCCATTCGTGCATCCGTCTATGCATCTATCTGTGTGTCCGTTCTTCCACCTATTCAACACCCCAAGTACTACCATTTCGCATCTTTTCATCGTATATTCCTCATACAAAAGCACAGTCATCCAGCGGACATTCCAAGGACTGAATGAGAGGAGGCACACGCTCACTTTCTTACGGCTTGCGCTTCGTGTCTACTTCCCACCTTTCACCACCTCGAGTTCATGGTATATACCCAGGTAACGCAGAACATTGAGTCAACGTCGTTTAAATGTAACGAATGTGAGGCAGCGTTAGACGGTAAAATATATATTTCACTGACGTTTATAATATTAGGTTGCATCAACACAGTGTTTATAATGTTGCAACATTCAAATAATGATGTTACCCTAACATGTTGTTTTTAATGAGGCAACAACATTCAATTTATCACGTTGCCATAACGTGATGATATCAATGTGGCAACAACAATCAAATATTAACACTGCATCAACGTTGTAAATGGACATTAAGCCCATGTTTAACAGCGAACGTAGAGACAACTTGGAAAGCATAATCGCTGAAACATCCAATAACACACATGGCAACTTTTTCAACTTCGCGTACTCATTCGATTATTCGCTGACAGTGGCTAGTTATTGTGGTTGAGTAAGAAATAGAAGAAGCATGAACAATACAGACAACAGTTCAGCCTATGTTCTTCACACACTAATCCTTCTATTATTCTGATTTCTTTATAGAGCTGCACTCTTTGATAATAAATATTTGTTTGACACTACACGAATGCCGTAGTGCAGGAGACAAAAAACACCACCACGAGTCACCTGACTAGGCCTATATAGCTCCGCACCATACGTTCTTCACACAGAGTGTCTGCATTGGAAAAAAAGAAGCACAAGAACACAATCACATGATGGAGACCATTGCGTCACCTTCTTACATCTGTAGCTAGATACACTAAACACAGTGAATTCATACGTGAGAAAGATATGTGCAAGAGCAAGCCTTTTAGTACCCCTAATTTCCAAGCTACAAAAAGCCTGCCGTAGGCAGGCTCAATCTTAACATGTATGCATGCAGACTTTAAAAATAAATTATTCGACTAATTTAATTATTACTGTGTGGTTGTAAAAATAGCATGGGAACCATTACATCGTTAAGTGAGCAAGGAGTAGTTAAATCAAACTTTGCCTCCAATTTGGTGCATCACCACAATCATGTTTCAATCAATCAATCAATCAATCAATCAATGAAGCTTTATTTTCATAAATAGATATATGCAATTACAGGGATTATTTGGACCGATAGCCTAAAGTGGCTAGTGGACGGTCCAATACAATGTGCAACATAAAAAAGTGTAGAGGTCAGCTCTGAGGTAACAACATAAAAAAAACAATCATGTGATACAGATAACACAGTAATACATTTTTTCTTGCAGATATGCATACTTATTTATTTGCAGCTAGTTTCTATACATAGGCACTTATTAAAAAAATACAATGAAAATCGAATTAAACACACACATGCTTACATGTCTTGACTCCACAGAAAAAATGATTTACATGCCATGTTGAAATTACGTGCCGTTTTAATCTCTAGGGGGACCGTGTTCCATAATTTTGTTCCACTAAACTGTATCAGTCTAAAAGTTTTAAAGAGTGTATCAGTTTTAAAGAGTGCTTTCATATTAAACACACAAGAAACAGATATACTGAAATGGGATTTACATGCTTACATGATGCAAGGCAACAGCCACAACAAACCTACGATTGGCAAGAATTATGGAAGTGGAACCAACAGGAACCATGGAGCTAAAAAAACAGCTGTTTCTCAGAGCCCTTACTCTTTGGAAGCATAAAAAGCAATGCAATAATTTGAGAAAAAGATGCAAACAGGGAAATCAGTAACTGTATGTAATGGTTAAGGACGTTCGTCACTATGCTTGCCTATAGCGGACGAGAAAGGATTAACATGAACAATTTAAACAATTTATTTGATGGCATGGGTGGAACGGCTGACGGCGCACGGATTCGCTACCGTGTGCAGCGCCGTTGAGTTGGACGTCGCGGCCAACCCAGCAGTCAGGGTCGAAACTCCGGAGGTCCAGGATCAGGCCACGGCTCACGAGGACCACACCCGGTAGGCCTCGCCCACGAACCTGCTCCCGGCCACTGCACCCGGGCAGGAGCCGTTCAGCAGGCCCCGTCCTTGGACATTGTACGGGCCGACGGACTCGACCCCGAACACACACACCGGAGCTCGACCTGGCCGACACATACGGATCCCGCGTCCGGCTCAGGAACGCTGCCAGGAACTCGTCCTCTCGAGCGGCGTACCGCTTCGTCTGCCTTCGTGGCCTCAACCCTCGAGCTCTTTTTCCCACGTTCCTTCTTCTAGGTCAGGGCACCGCCTGGTACCCTCGGGTGCACACTGCAGCTCATGAGCTCGCGGCCCACGTCCGAATCTGGCGCGTCGCTCGGTACGGCTCGGCACCGCTCGGCGATGCTCGATTCAGCCAGAACTCCCCTGGCACCTGGATCCTCGGCCACCCTGAACCTCGCCCGGCTCCGTGGTCCTCCGTACACACGCCCGCGTCTCGCCCGGCAGAACGTCTCGCTCGTCCCTTGCCGATGTGCGACGCTCTGGTGACACCGGCGCTTGATGGCATGGGTGCGACTACAGAGCAGTCAACCCGCATCGGAGACGCGATGCTCCATGTGTGTGAATGGCCAGCCCATCCAGCGAACAGCTTGCGTCGAGACGCGATGCTCGGCGCAACCGTGACCATTAGCCAGGCCACGTACGTCGCTGTGCCGAACGTCTGACCACGGAGACGCCTCGCCGAGATACGCGATGCCTTCGGCAAAGAAGAGAACAGCAGGCCAGGCCGGCGCCCCGAGATGCAGTACTCGTGCCCGCAACGTCACTCCAGCTTGTAGTTGGACGGCAGTAGCGTGGACAGCCGCGTTCCCTGACCGGAACCTTGATCGCCTGCATCCGACGCTTCGGGCCGCTGTCTCCCGTCTGCCTCTGCTTCGGCTCGTCCCCAGCCACAAAGCCTACTGCCACGTAATGATGACACGTGGCCCAATCGTGGCACGCCACTTCTATGGGCTACCACTAGTCATCAACTGGTTGGCGCACAGTTGCCTCGTAATCGCACGTGCCTTGTCCCGCACCTTCGTCGTTGTCGTTTTTCTCGAATCCTCACAATTACCCCCCACACAAGAAAGGTGTTTCCACAAAACAACTTTTTTCACACAACAATGAACAGACGTCGCTCCTCGCGCAGGAGCCTTTCAGCCTCCGTGCGAGCTATTTCACGCTCATGCTCCGTTTGTGCTGCTAGACGTGCCTCTTCTCGATGTTTCGCTCTCTGGTCCCTCATTTATTTTTCCTGAGCGCTCACCCATGCCAGCAAAGCCTCTCCACTCAGCCCCATCTCCTTCCCTAGCTCAACTAGCTTTCTCTTGTGATCCATTCTCGTCTGCCACACACAAACAACGTGAGGCTCTCAGATGTAACGCGAGAGCTTAGTGCTGTCGCGGACGCCAGAAATTGTAATGGTTAAAGACGTTCGTCACTATGCTTGCCTATAGCGGACGAGAAAGGATTAACATGAACAATTTATTTGATGACATGGGTGGAACGGCTGACGGCGCACGGATACGCTACCATGTGCAGCGCCGTTGAGTCGGACGTCGCGGCCAACCCAGCAGTCAGGGTCGAAACTCCGGAGGTCCAGGATCAGGCCACGGCTCACGAGGACCACACCCGGTAGGCCTCGCCCACGAACCTGCTCCTGGCCACTGCACCCGGGCAGGAGTCGTTCAGTAGACCCCGTCCTTGGACCTTGTACGGGCCGACGGACTCGACCCCGAACAGACACACCGGAGCTCGACCTGGCCGACACATACGGGTCCCACGTCCGGCTCATGAACGCTGCCAGGAACTCGTCCTCTTGAGTGGTGCACCGCTTCGTCTGCCTTCGTGGCCTCAACCCTCGAGCTCTTTTTTCCACGTTTCTTCTTCTTGGCCAGGGCACCGCCAGGTACCCTCGGGTGCACACTGCAGCTCCTGAGCTCGCGGCCCACGTCCGAGTCTGGCGCGTCGCTCGGTACGGCTCGGCACCGCTCGGCGATCCTCGATTTAGCCAGAACTCCCCTGGCACCTGGATTCTCGGCCACCCTGAACCTCGCCCGGCTCCGTGGTCCTCCGTACACACGCCCGCGTCCCGCCCGGCAGAACGTCTCGCTCGTCCCTTGCCGATGTGCGACGCTCTGGTGACACCGGCGCTTGATGGCATGGGTGTGACTACAGAGCCGTCAACCCACATCGGAGACGCGATGCTCCATGTGTGTAAATGGCCAGCCCGTCCAGCGAACAGCTAGCGTCGAGACGCGATGCTCGGCGCAACCGTGACCATTAGCCAGGCCACGTACGTCGCTGGGCCGAACGTCTGACCACGGAGACGCCTCGCCGAGATCCGCGATGCCCTCGGCAAGGAAGAGAACAGCAGGCCAGGCCGGCGCCCTGAGATGCAGTACTCGTGCCGGCAACGTCACTCCAGCTGGTAGTTCGACGGCAGTAGCGTGGACAGCCGCGGTCCCTGGCCAGAACCTGGATCGCCTGCGTCCAACGCTTCGGCCCGCTGTCTCCCGTCTGCCGCTGCTTCGGCTCGTCCCCAGCCACAAAGCCTACTGCCACGTAATGATCACACGTGGCCCAATCGTGGCACGCCACTTCTATGTGCCACCGCTAGTCATGAGCTGATTGGCGCACAGTTGCCTCGTAATCGCACGTGCCTTGTCCCGCAACTTCGTCGTTGTCGTTTTTCTCGAATCCTCACACTGGATATAGTAATAAAGTAAAATCACGGTAAAGAAAGACAGAGAGAGATATGTTATGAAGAAAGGCAGGGACGTTCACTGGAAAGCATGTGTCTGGTTTTCTACCCTGCATTTGAGAAGGAAGACAGAAGGGTAAGGAAAATGGGATGAGAGAGAAAAGGAGAACGGGAGGAAGCAAAAACACACACACACACACACACACACTGGAATGTCACAAACGTTCGACGAGGCGGGTCGATCGCAGAAATTTAAGGAGGGCGGTCGAAGTCGCAATAAATGTATAGACATGCTGAGCTTTCGGACAAAAAAGGGTGCCGATTCTGGTTCGAAACAGGCTTGACAAATGTTTGCAGTACTCAAGTATCTGGTAGTGCCTGTGACTGATGAAAATGCAATAGAGCAGCTATTTCGCGTGCTCTGCTCTTACAGCTTTGTTGGGAACTCGCATCGTCATGGAAGCATTTCATGTCTTCTTAATAATTGTGTGTAAGTGAACATCAGCCAAAAATTAGGACAACCGTAAAAAAAGTGTTTCATTCTGTCACTGCCAAATCTATGATTCACGGCACCCACAACAAACACCAGGCATGCAGAACACACTGTCTGCAAACAAACATAAACATTAAATTGCACCCCGATGAAATCTTACACTAATACAGAAGGACGATCACTCACAACAAACACAGTAAAAACAAACATAGAGAAAGTACCCCTGCTGAAAACACTATGTTGCTGGTAAGAAAACGTTAACCACAAATTGCAGTATCGTGAAAGGGCAGAGTAATCTGCAAACAATACCACCCACAGCAAACCTGGGAGACGCCAACAAGGAAATGCCAAGCCTGCACAACAGACTATGCAGCACACAAATAACACCAGACCACTGCAGTCATCTGGCCATTTGTCGTAGGCCTGGCTTAAGCCTCGCATTGACTGTGAGGCTTATGTCGGCTTCAACAAATGCACCTACCGATTGCGGTTCCCTTGCTCGAGTACGTCGAGTGAGAAGACACACAAGTGAGGCAAAGCTGCTATTGAGATGTCATTCTATTTTCACAAGACTTCATGCAGCTTTCTATGTAGTAGCTGTAGAAGTGACACCAGGTTTATGCAGGTGTCTGGGCGACTGATACATATGGTCCACTGCAGTGCTTTTCTAGTTGGTCGAAACCCAAACGGCTGAGGCATATGTCACAAGTGTGCTCCTTTTCCTTAACATGCTACCGTGCACTTCAATGCTGTAAGTTCTGAATACCTTTTTCCTAAGGAATTCAAGACGTGAATGGCTGCAGTCTTGATGAAGTCTTCTTCAGTTAAGGAAGCTTCGATGCTTTCTCTCTGTAGTAGTTTCTTACTAAGTTTTATTCTACTAAGGTTGTTAGTTCTGGGTTGGTTTTTTTAAGCAGCATGTTTGTTGTCGACAGAGTAGGTATGATAACCTGTCAGCAGTTAGGCGAGCTTCTCTTTCTGTTCTAGCCTGATGTACATGCATAAGTAGCACACGTTTATGCAGCTGTCTGGACGACTAATACATTTGGTGAACTGCAGTGTTTTTTCTAGTTGGTCACAACACAACGAAGGCTTAGCTGCATTTATCAAACTGTCAACTATTCAATTAGGCTGAGGCTGATTTGAGCTGGAAGTCGTGTGCCAGCTGCTGCTGTTTGGTGAACTTGGCAAGCTCTGTACATGACAATTCTGTACTATTGTCGCTTGTTCGAAGAAATGGTGATGCATACCTGGGGAGGTCTGTTGTCTGATCATCTTGTCGCGCTGCTGCTCATTGTTACATTTATGTAATTCTAGGATTGAGGCAGCAGGGGAAGAGCCGAGACGTTATTTAGCTTGCCGTTTTAAGCAGCGAAAGGTGCAGCGGGTATAACCTTTGTTGCGTGTCGGCGTAGAGTGTACATGAAGTGTTCATTTCTAGTTGTGGAGTCACCTCAGTTAGAGGACCAAAATCTAAACTGTTGTGGATAAGGGCAACAGGTCTGCCGGCAACGGGAAGTTGGAGTATCACCGTCCGTTCGATAGATGCAGTTTCTTGACTTGCAATGGTGAAATAAAGCTGAAATCACTGTGTGAACGGCATCCAGTTTGCCTACAAATCGCCGATAATGCACTTACGCGCTTAGATGTCTCTGCTGTGGACGTTATTTTGTGTAGGAAGATCTGCATCAAGTGAGCTGAAGATGATGCTTCGCTGTTGCTTGGAGGTACTCTTTTTTCACTAGAGGTTTTCGTTATCGCCACGCTTGAATGACTCCTCACGCTTGACTAAGCCACCCTAACTTGATGCCTTTGATCGAGATGGCAGAGCGAAAACACACCAAAATTAAAATGCTCAATGCTACTGTTTTGGGATGATGATGACGATACTAGTGACTCGAAATCAAAACTGCACAAGTTTCAATTTCAACTTCATTTTTAAAGTGATTTTGTAACAGCAAAAAATATAAACAGGTAAGGCAGCATATAAAGTGAGACAAAAGTTATTTGCAAAGGACAAAATTACTGTACACACTAAAATATCTGCAGGACAACGCTATGACTTGTATAGCGCAACTGAAGTTTCAGCTACGCACTCGTCACTCGCTTTTTTGCATCCTCATGATGCGTTTTTACGGTGGTTTCTATGTTGCGCTCAAAAATGTCACCAAAACAAAAATGTAGTCATGATTAAAAATAATATTACGATTTACACGAAGAATATCTAAAATTACCTAGTTATGAGACAAGCAATAGCCTTTAAGATTAGCACTAGCTTTTTTGTATCAGAGGCTATATTGTCAACAATGAGTCCCGCCTTGCATCATGGGATGTTATAGTTGCGTGATAGCATTTCGCGCTCAAAATATTGGAGGGTTCCACTGTGGTCCCTTCATCAGTATATAACAATGTGAATATTTAGTTTGTATAGGGTCTGCGTGGCTCAATTTATGGGCTTTGTGTTCTGCGGTGCCCCCTCCTGTCCGTGTACAACTAAGCAAGGCGTTCGGCGGTGGCAACGGCTTCCACCTGACCACTCCTCACGCTGCATGATCAGGTAAGTAGCGGGGTTTGCAGTCTTCTCTTTAGCCCTTTTTGCCATCGCATGTTCCTTTCTGCTTAGCTTCAAGCGCTTTCGTCAGGACGAGAGAAGAGGTAATGTAATTGCAGGATGCGACGAACCTTTGTAACTCCACTCGCACTGAACAGATTCTTAAAATTTTTGCAGTTTTGAATTCGTGAGCAATAAGCTCTTCTAGTAAATTTATTCCATGGTTACTTGAAAAAGTGTTTCAGGGCCCCTTTAACACATTTTGTTCGACAGGCGTCATGACGAAAATGAGCCCATTCGGTGATAATAGCGTGCGCTGGTCCAATCTACTGTGTGCGTGTTTGTGTGTGTGCATGTATGTAAGAAAATGCATGAATAAGTATGCACCTAGCGGTTGAAGAGTGCACTAGGGGCCCGATTACGCTATCGCGTTCAACTTCAACTCTCAAAGGCAAAGCTGAAGGGTCCCCCAGTTTTTTTCGAGGTGTATGGATCTCAATGAAATTCACCGGGTATGTTCATTTGCACGTTTGCGCCATTCATGCCAAGTTGGAGGCTTGAGCATTTCACAGATACTTTTCAAATGAATTCGATAGCTTGCATCGAAATGCTCACCTCGCTTGCCAGATTTAATGGCAACATTGTGTGTTTTATGTTGATTTTTGCCTGTAAGAAGTGACGGGAACTGATGTGCCACTGCAATGTTTGCTTGTATGCTATTGATTGTGTGGGTTTAGCTGGCACTTCCTTGGTTGAGTGTGCAATTTCCTTTTCCGTGTTCGTGGGTGTGAGATGGGTGGCCAGTGGTCTTGCGTTGTGAGCCTCACACAATTCGCCTTATAGTTGCCATAACAGCGAAAGCGTTTCAGCAGATTGTGGCGCACGGCATGAACAGGTAGTGCAATCTGGCAGGCATTATGCGCAATCAGGCACGTTCGGGCACATGATTACGTCTCACGTAGAAGCAAACTCGGTTGGGTTTTGGTATTGTGGTTTTCCGGTAATTAAAAATTATTTTCGAGTTGTTGTTGGGCATTCAGTTATTGGGCACATGACAAAAGTGTCCTGGGAAGATAAAAGCACCATTATTCTGTCATGCAAAAAAAATTGCCAGAGTTGGTCTTTAATGAAGTATTTTTGATAGTTCGATGAGGGCAAAATCTAGAATTATTGCTGTCTGTTAATTTACTTATGTGTCATAATAACCTAAAGGAAAGGGTCTGTTATATCTGAAGTCCTCTTTATTGAATGTTGTGACCATGATATGCCATAAAATGCTTCAACTCTGCATATGACCACTGCCCATCTTGACGGCAATTGCAAAGATAACGAAAATGTCGAAACTTTACAAATTGCATGGATAAAAGTTTATTTTGCAATTGTATGACAATGCATGGAGGCATAGCATGTCGCTTATTCTTTGTTCGAAACTGTTCTACTCAGACCAATAATAATGGGCACAAAATGTAGACGCTGTACGCTCAAACCTTAATGTAACAAACCTTGATATAACTAAATGTCGATTATGTTGAGGTGCTATTAGACCAGTCTATTTGGTGGTCTGTGGATTCCGCATGTTCAGTGAGGGCAGTCGAGGACACGCGTTGATTCTTGGCATCATATTTCTGTTGTTTAATTCTTTTCTTGCAATCACCAGCTTCACTGATGTGCTTGTTGTCATAATTGTGGTAGCTCATGGCATAAACAAGACTAAGGAAATCCCTGCTCGGCAACTTGTCCTTCACATTGGCTAAAGCGTTTCTTAAGTTCCACGTTGGTACATGCACTACGTATTTTGATGTGTGTTGCTTCTACATATTGTATGGCATATCTGAGTTTCGAACCACAACATTACTCACATATGTATATTTATGCATGTTGTCTAGGTCATGATTTCGGCTCAGTTTGAATTATTATTATTATTATTAATATTATTATTATTATCATCATCATCATTATTATATGTGATACAACAGGAAACGTCCTGAGTTACACACTTATTGCTGGTAGCTCTTGTTTCAAGGGTAGCACTTGTGTAACCTCATAAATTTCTCATTTTAGTTTTGTGCGATATTGTAAAAATATATCTGCAATTATTTTTAAGTGGGACATCTACAGAAAAGTACGTTAATCAAAATAACGTGCCAACATCCGTGATTCATCTATGGAATCAAGGTAGCTGTTGCACCTCGACAGATTCCTTCTTGCCCCCACATATTCAAACATCGGCATTTTAAATGGCGTTCCCAGCTTTCATTGCAGCGGTCCGAGGACTTTCATTGCACTTCAAGCGTCAGAGCCCAGAGACGGAAAATACAAAATGTACATGTGCTTGTCGGAAAAAGAAAGAAAGAAAGTTTTGCAGTGCGGCTCTGTTCTTGCAACGATGTTATTACTCAGTGTCAAGGCAAGGCATGCAGAATATGCGAGCAGTAGTTATTCTTTTTTTTTCACAAAGGTATATTTTAGAGATGTGCAAGTTAGGGGGGGATGCAAATCAATAGTAAATACAGCAATCCAGGTCAAGGCAGACCTAATCCAATCCACATCCTAATAGTTGAGTCAATGAACACAGCAGTTCAGGTCGATTTAATTCAATGCAATCCAATCTACATTCTAAGCAGTGTGGGCCATAGCCATTATAGGAAACTATATACTCTAGTGGCAGAACAGGCCAGGCTTCCATGTCCTCATTTTGCACGAATGCTGCGAGATGGCACCACTTTCATGTTTCCTAGCAGCTTTGACTACGATGTTGGACTATCGCAGGCTCCTTCAAACATTTATCTGTGGCTACTTTTAAGTGTGGCTACTTAAAGTAGCCACACTTAAAAGTTTTTATCTGTGGCTACTTTTTACATTGCTGTACAATGAGTGAGCTCTTGACTGATGCACTGACTGATGAGGTCGGTCAGTGAGCTCTTGACTGACCTCATCATAGGGGGCTAACCAGTATTTAAAAACATATTCAGTGCTATGAATGAATGAATGAATGAATGATCTTTATTGCACTCATACGAGGGCGTAAGACAAACGACACCACAGTGCGATAACTTCAACAATTTAATTTTTGACAAGACATCAACCTTCGAAGTGTGGTTGCACACCATTGTATGATGCATGCAATGTTCTACTGAAGCACAAAGATTAAGACGTGCAGTAGAATAATAAAGTTCAAACTATCTCTTGCAATGAAAACATATGTGTTAGTGCCCCATCAGTTGGTCTTTTAGATAAGGAGATAGCTTTTCTCATTGGCATGTGATTGGAATCGTGTGGTGCCACTGCGCATGAATAACTAGGTTCATGTTTCCTGAAAATGAGGTTGTTGTAGTTAGCGCGAGGTTGTTGTAGTTAGCGCATTGAGGTGTTGTCTCTCCTGCATGCATCCTGGTCTTCTAGTGCCCACTATGTTTTTGATTACAGTTTACCAACATGCCCTAGAAATGGCATGACTAACCAGTACCTCCACTTTTATAACAGAACGAGAACAGTCAGTGCCTCTGTAATAGACGATGCACGCCTCGACTCCTGCTATCATTAAATTGTAGAACGTTAATGTCTGCATCATGAATACTTATTCAATGAGTTAATGGAAAGGATAAAGAATAACATTTGAAGTTCTAAGAGGACTTGAAACAAATAAGTCATTTGTTCAAATAGTTCCGTATTGAATAACTTGAGTAGTGTATACCGTATGTTATGTGGAAAAATCAGCATTTTTCTCTTGACCCAACTAACTTGCATTATAGTTTGAAGATAAGGGGGAAGGTGTGTGCTAACATCACTTTTTTGCTTCAAAGTGAAGGGGAAGCAACTTTGTATTGTAGTAGTGAAGTTTGAATAGCAGTATAGGCTGGTTGTTATTAGCAATGAAATGCAGTAGGCTTTAAAATTGAGTATACTTAGTGCATATGTGTCTACATAGCAAGCTTATAACTTAAATAACTTATTTATTATGGTGAAGGCATTTGTGATTTTACTTTAACATGTCGCTTTGCGCCTCTGCAGATTTCGCCTGGGTAGGTGGTTTTGCACCATAGTACTCTCAAGGTGCAGCGAAATGACCGTTGCAGGGGGGCTACATGCTGTTTATCAGATCAGTTCATTTTCAACGACTTGAATGCACATTGAAGTTAATTTGCAGACTTGTATTTGTTTGAATATTTGAAGCACTAGAATATTCGTCCTGCTCCTACAAATGACCTATTATATAAATTTTCATTTATTATGATTTCTTGCATATAATGGAGGAATTTTCGTATAAAATGCGACTTCATCATGAGGTCTGGCTGGATGTACTTTCAGACAGAGGTGTGAAAGCAATAAAACTTGTTACATTACTATGCAAGTCCGGGATTGGGCTTTCTGCACACTGTTTTATAGAAACTGGACCTAATTGTAGACTCTCAGTAAACGTAAATCTGTTGAATGGAACTACTGCTTAATCAGAACTATTGCCTCAGTAACACTACGTTTTGGGCTTGCATTCTGTACCCACGTTCACCTGTCTTTAAATTTAATTCCTGTTAAATGGAACATATTTTTCTGGCCCCTTCAGGATTCGTTTACTGAGCGTCTACTGTAAATAAATAGGACCTGGTATGTGGTGCATAGTGCAACTAACTAGAGTTACTTTCTTTGTAAAACATTGCAAGTGCTTCGAAAGCAGAGTGCAAACATTTTTTCCTGGCAGAACAGCCCATGGTATTTCAGAATCATGAAATGCTCGAATGGCTAACAGGAATTTGCCCAAGGACAAGTGCCGAAGAGCTATGAAAAGAAAAGAGTGTATTTTTTGCCGATATCTTTTCTTTTTTCTATATCAATGCAGCAACCATCTCTTCATACAAATCTGTGGTGTATCCAGAGGGGACGAGGTGTGCATTTGCCTTTTAAGGGGTCATAATTGTTTCTCACATCACATTGAAACAATTTGCTCTAGCGCCAATTGTTTCAATGTGATGGTGCCACTTTAGGTTTTGAGTGTAGGTAACACCAAGATATTTGAATGTATTAACAGAGTTAAGGTAGTGCCCATTGTAACTATAACTAAACTTGTCTAGTCTAGTAGATAGTCTAGTTGAGTTGATCGTCAAGGAGCATTTTTTCTAATTGTATAAGAAGTTGGTCATTTGCTTCCGCAAAAGGAAATGCTCCACCTTGGGTACCACTACCTAAGCAGCTGATGAATTTATAGACGTTCAGCACCAGAAAAACTTGGCCCCGTATATGCATGTAATCTGCAAATGTGGTTGAAAGACGATGGTCTTGCGTGTGGAGAGAGTGAAGAATTTATTTTATGTTCTGCATAAGAAAATCGTACCGCAGGGGCGCCTGCGCAAGTAGGCGTTTGGTGTGTAGCGACACCACGAACCCGAGCTAACGGGGGAGTTTCGACTCCCTCCCACGCCTAGCCGTGCGTGGCTTTGCCGTGTCCGAGGAAAAGGGGATCCTGCGGGTTGAGCCGACGCTGGGTGATTGGACCGTTAAGGCCCCCCGGCAGAGGCAACACACCCCTTTGGCCCCGGCTTCACGTAGACGGCACCCCTGAGCTGACCCACCCAGGGGAATCGGCAGTCGCCTTTTCCTATCTCTCTCTCCCTACATCTTCGTCTTTATCTCTTACTATTTCTCTGTCCTGTCTTCTACTCTCTTCCGTTTACTTCCAAACTTCCTGGTGGCTAGGGTTAACCCTGTGCAAATAGCCTACCTTGGTCTAGGCGCATTGGGTTATAGTGGCGTTGTACGGCTGGCGTCTGCAGGTTTCAGAATTTGTAACCTTGTAGCGTCCCCTCGTTGGGCTCCGTGGTGGGTGGCCGTCAATGCTGCTGAACAACAATAAGGAAGACATGCATGGAGCATTCCCACTACTGTCTGATCGTACCGGCTTAAAGCCGGTACGCACCGATGATCTCACCAGAGAAGGATTGGCCACCCTGGTGCAGTATCTGGCCACCCCCTCCCGTAGGCATTCGTCAATTAACTCACGGCCCTCAGTCCCCACCAGCTGCGGAGCAACTGACCACGGCGGCGGTCAGATCTGCAAAGCAGCAGAGGGTGCTAGGAATCTCTGGATACGGACAGGCCACCATTGGAACTTGAACTTAGCAACGTTTAACGTTAGAACGTTATCTAGTGAGGGAAGTCTAGCTGTATTATTCGAGGAGCTAGAAGGCATTAAATGGGATATAATAGGGCTGAGTGAGGTTAGGAGGACAGATGAGGCCTATACTGTGCTACAGAATGGGCACGTCCTTTGCTATCGGGGCTTGGCAGACAGAAGAGAACTGGGAGTAGGGTTCCTAATTCACAGAAACATAGCTGGCAACATAGAGGATTACTATAGCATTAATGAAAGGGTGGTAGGCATTGTATTTAAACTGAATAAAAGATACAAAATGCAGGTAGTACAGGCTTACGCGCCTAAATCCAGCCATGATGACGCTTCAGTTGAAAGCTTCTATGAAGACGTGGAATCGGCAATGAGTAAGGTGAAAACACAGTATACTATAGTAATGGGCGACTTTAATGCAAAGGTAGGGAAGAAGCAGGCTGGAGACCAGGCAGTAGGAGATTATGGCATCGGCACTAGAAACGCCAGAGGAGAGCTACTAGTAGAATTCGCAGAACGCAATAATCTGCGTATTTTGAATACCTTCTACCGAAAACGAGAAAACCGCAAGTGGACATGGAGGAGCCCTAATGGCGTAAATAAGAAAGAAATAGACTTTATAATGACTGCACACCCAGGAGTCGTGCAGGATGTGGAAGTGGTTGGCAAGGTAAGATGCAGTGACCATAGAATGGTACGGGCTCGAATCCGCCTAGACTTGAAGAAGGAACGACAGAAACTGATACGCAAGAAGCAAATCAATGAGCTAGCACTGAGAGGGAAAGTACAGGAATTCAGAGTGTCACTGCAGAACAGGTACTCTGCTCTTAGCGAGAAAACCAACCTTAGCGTAAATACAATGAATGATAATCTGACGAGTATCATCACGGAGTGTGCAGTGGAAGTTGGAGGCAGGGTAGCTAGACAGGACACCGGCAAGCTATCCCAGGAAACGAAAAACCTAATTAAGAAGCGTCAAATCATGAAAGTGTCAAGTACAACAGACAAAATAGAACTGGCAGAGCTTTCGAAGCTGATTAATAGACGTAAAGTATGCGATGTAAGAAGGTATAACATGGAGAGAATTGAGCACGCTCTGAAAAACGGAGGAAGCGTCAAAGCAGTGAAGAGGAAACTTGGGATAGGCAAAAGGCGGATGTATGCACTAAGGGACAAAGAAGGCAAATTAACTACCAATATGGATAGGATAGTTAAAATAGCGGAGGAGTTTTACAGAGATCTGTACAGTAGCCAAGACAACCACGACCTTAATACTATAAGAACTAGCAGTAACCCAGACGACACCCCACCGGTAATGATAGAAGAAGTCAGAAAAGCTTTGGAGAGCATGCACAGAGGCAAAGCTGCTGGTGAGGATCAAGTAACATCAGATCTGCTGAAAGATGGAGGACAGATTGTGTTAGAAAAACTAGCCACTCTATTTACGAGGTGTCTCCTGACGGGAAAAGTACCAGAGTCTTTGAAGAACGCTAACATCATCTTAATACATAAGAAAGGAGATGACAAGGACTTGAAGAATTACAGGCCGATCAGCTTGCTCTCTGTAGTATACAAGCTATTTACAAAGGTAATTGCTAGCAGAGTAAAGAAAACATTAGAATTCAATCAACCAAAGGAACAAGCAGGATTTAGAACAGGCTACTCAACAATTGACCACATTCATACTATCAATCAGGTAATAGAGAAATGCTCAGAGTATAACCAACCACTATACATAGCCTTCATAGATTACGAGAAGGCGTTTGATTCAGTAGAAATATCAGCCGTCATGCAGACACTGCGGAATCAGGGCGTAGATGAAATATATATAAACATTCTGGAAGAAATATTCAGGGGATCAACTGCTACCATAGTGCTTCATAAAAAAAGCAACAGAATACCAATAAAGAAGGGTGTAAGGCAGGGGGACACAATCTCCCCAATGCTATTCACTGCGTGCTTACAGGACGTTTTCAGAAGCCTAGAATGGGAACAGTTAGGGATAAGAGTTAATGGAGAGTACCTCAGTAACCTGCGCTTCGCCGATGACATTGCATTGCTGAGTAACTCAGGGGACGAATTGCAACTCATGATTACGGAGTTAGACAAGGAGAGCAGAAAGGTTGGTCTTAAAATTAATCTGCAGAAAACGAAAGTAATGTACAACAATCTCGGAAAGGAGCAGCGCTTTGCGATAGGTAATAGTGCGCTTGAAGTTGTAAAAGACTATGTCTACTTAGGGCAGGTAATAACCGCAGAGCCTAACCACGAGATTGAAGTAACCAGAAGAATAAGAATGGGGTGGAGCACATTCGGCAGGCACTCTCAAATTATTACAAGTAGATTGCCACTGTCCCTCAAGAGGAAGGTATATAACAGCTGTATCTTGCCGGTACTTAGCTACGGAGCAGAAACCTGGAGACTCACAAAGAGGGTTCAACTTAAATTGAGGACGACGCAGCGAGCAATGGAAAGAAAAATGGTAGGTGTAACCTTAAGAGACAAGAAGAGAGCAGAGTGGATTAGGGGACAAACGGGAGTTAAGGATATCATAGCTGCAATAAAGAAGAGGAAATGGACATGGGCCGGGCATGTAGCACGTAGACAGGATAACCGCTGGTCATGAAGGGTCACCAACTGGATTCCCAGAGAAGGGAAGCGGGGTAGGGGGAGACAGAAGGTTAGGTGGGCCGATGAGATTAAGAAGTTTGCGGGTATAAATTGGCAACAGCAAGCACAGGACCGGGTTAACTGGCGGAACATGGGAGAGGCCTTTGTCCTGCAGTGGACGTAGACAGGCTGATGATGATGATGATGATGATGATGATGATGTTTCGTCGGAGTAATTGTGACGTAAGTCACGTTCACTGCCGGAGTCACACGGGCACTTTTGATCGTGATTTGGCTCCGAATCGCGCTCTGGCTCTCGTTTTGGGCAAATTCGATGCAAAATAATTTGCACCACTTAGCAACGATCATTGTTGATTGCGATCAAGAAATCAGACACGTCGTTGTTCTGTTCTCGCGCTATAACTATCGTCATGTAATACCAACTAGCCCGAACTTCCACACTTCAAAATCAACCCTTCTGACGAGAAAAAGTGCTCGTGTGACACCGATCCAACCTACTGTATGCAATTAAAAATTATAAATGTGTCATTTTTGCGTACATTCACTTTCAATGTCTTAATTTATGTAGTGTATAAGATGTATGCACTTAATAAAGTAAAATATCAACTATTTTATTCTCTAAATCATGTATGTCTACAACAAACTGGCCCATTCAATGAGTGGCAGCCCCTTGTTCATCTAAACAACGGTTTTACCATGTTTGCCCGGGCCACCAGTTTTGCCGTAACCTCTTCCGTCGCGTCTGTTATCACGGCCTTCTGCGTTTGGCTCGAGTCAGTGTTACGATATTTGTACAAGTTTCTTCGTTTTATAGCATTAATATAGTTTTATTCTAATTAATCACTGAGAGGGAAACTACAGGAATTCAGAGTCTCGCTGCAGAACAGGTACTTGGCTCTTAGTGAGGAAACCAACCTTAGCGTAGATACAATGAATGATAATCTGACGAGTATCATTACGGAGTGTGCAGTGGAAGTTGGAGGCAGGGTAGTTAGACAGGACACTGGCAAGCTTTCCCAGGAAACGAAGAACCTAATTAAGAAGCGTCAAACCACGAAAGTGTCAAGTACAACAGACGAAATAGAACTGGCAGAGCTTTCGAAGTTGAATAATAGACGTAAAGTATGCGATGTAAGAAGGTATAACATGGAGAGAATAGAACACGCTCTGAAAAACGGAGGAAGCTTCAAAGCAGTGAAGAGGAAACTTGGGATAGGCAAAAGTAGGATGTATGCACTAAGGGACAATGAAGGCAAAATAACTACCAATATGGATAGGATAGTTCAAATAGCGGAGGAGTTTTACAGAGATCTGTACAGTAGCCGAGACAACCACGACCTTAATACTATAAGAACTAGTAGTAACCCAGACGACACCCCACCAGTAATGATAGAAGAAGTCATAAAAGCTTTGGAGAGAATGCAAAGAGGCAATGCTGCTGGTGAGGATCAGGTAACATCAGATCTGCTGAAAGATGGAGGACAGATTGTCTTAGAAAAACTAGCCACCCTGTTTACGAGGTGTCTCCTGACGGGAAGGGTACCAAAGTCTTGGAAGAACGCTAACATCATCTTAATACATAAGAAAGGAGATGACAAAGACTTGAAGAATTACAGGCCGATCAGCTTGCTCTCTGTAGTGTACAAGCTATTTACAAAGGTAATTGCTAACAGAGTAAAGAAAACATTAGAATTCCATCAACCAAAAGAACAAGCAGGATTTCGAACAGGCTACTCAACAATTCACCTCAATCATACTATCAATCAGGTAATACAGAAATGCTCAGAGTATAACCAACCACTATACATAGCCTTCATAGATTAAGAGAAGGCGTTTGATTCAGTAGAAATATCAGCCGTCATGCAGACACTGAGGAAGCACGGCGTAGATGAAGTATGTATAAACATTATGGAAGAAATCTACAGGGGATTAACTGCTACTATAGTGCTTCATAAAGAAAGCAACAGAATACCAATCAAGAAGGGTGTAAGGCAGGGGGACACAATCTCCCCAATGCTATTTACCGCGTGCTTACAGGAGGTTTTCAGAAGCCTAGAATGGGAACAGTTAGGGATAAGAGTTAATGGAGAATACCTTAGTAACCTGCGCTTCGCCGATGACATTGCATTGCTGAGTAACTCAGGGGACGAATTGCAACTCCTGATTACGGAGTTACACAGGGAGAGCAGAAAGGTGGGTCTTAAAATTAATCTGCAGAAATCGAAAGTAATGTACGACAACCTCGGAAAGGAACAGCGCTTCGAGATAGGTAATAGTGCACTTGAAGTTGTAAAAGACTATGTCTACTTAGGGCAGGTAATAACCACAGATCCTAACCACGAGATTGAAGTAACTAGAAGAATAAGAATGGGGTGGAGCACATTCGGCAAACACTCTCAAATTATGATAGGTAGATTGCCATTATCTCATAAGAGGAAGGTATATAACAGCTGTATCTTGCCGGTACTTAGCTACGGAGCAGAAACCTGGAGACTCACAAAGAGGGTTCAGCTTAAATTGAGGACGACGCAGCGAGCAATGGAAAGAAAAATGGTAGGTGTAACCTTGAGAGACAAGAAGAGAGCGGAGTGGATTAGGGGACAAACGGGGGTTAAGGATATCATAGTTGAAATAAAGAAGAAGAAATGGACATGAGCCGGGCATGTAGCGCGTAGACAGGATAACCGCTGGTCATTAAGAGTAATTAACTGGATTCCCAAAGAAGAAGAGCGGGTTAGGGGGAGACAGAAAGTTTGGTGGGCAGATGAAATTAAGAAGTTTGCAGGTATAATTTGGCAGCAGCAAGCACAGGACCGGGTTAACTGGCGGAACATGGGAGAGGCCTTTGTCCTGCAGTGAACTTAGCCAGGCTGATGATGATGATGATAATGATGATGATGAATATAATTCTAAATATTCTGTGAGGAAAACAAGTATGATTCTAATATGGCAAGTGAAACAACCGCAGCCTGTAAAGCGTATTCCTACCAATGGGGGTGACGTGCGACGCAACCATTCATTTGCTTTAACCACGTGCAAATAATTGAAAAGGAAATAAATGAATGCAACTTTGTTAATGGTTGTGTAACCAATCCCAACACTCGGATGCTAAACACTCAAATGTTGATCATAACCTGAATGACCTAATGTTTAAAAATTAACAGAGTGGAATAACCTCCTGATAAAGACTACTTGAAAGTGCTATGCTGTCTTCAACGACACCTACAATCCCACTTAGAGATTCGGAAGTGTCACAATGGTTTGTATGCTATAGAGGTTTCATGGAGTCTATCCTTAAGACAGCGTCCCGTCTGAGCCATGTAGCCCCTGCTGCATGTTAGTGATTGCATACATCATGCCTTTAACACAGGTTACACATTTCTGCCTGTGATGAGTGCGGCAGTGTTTCCTTCCTTTCATCTGATCGATGAATGTGTGTAGGTCAGAAAGTTTCGGGGGCGATAAACACTACTTCAACTCCAGCACTTTCTCCTTATTTTCTAGTAGAGTTTGTGAGAAACACTATTCATGCTAAGTGTGACAGACGTCTTCTTTTCTTGCAGCCCTTCAAATGGTATGTAGCTCCTTTCTACGCCTAGGATACCTCCCATGCCTAATCTAATCCTCGGCTAGAGGCAACTTGTTTTGAGTTGAACCTGCACTATGAAGTCTAGACACTTACTTGGAAATTGTTTTTAACACCTTGTGTTAAAGTGATTCACACAGAGCACTCTGCAAGGCCATGTGCATGGCCGCCCTCTTGGTTCTTTTTGTGTGCGCCAATGAGAAAGGCAGCAGTGGCTTCCATGGACGAGACATATACCGCTGCTACGTAGTCTACGCAGTCACCCTTCAAGAAGGAACCAAGTCGGTTTCGAAGCGTAGAGTTTGTTCAAGACTTTTGGTTGCAGTCTAAATCATCTCCCACTTTCATACCCAACCAGACTTATGCCGAATGTTTACATTCACCCAAAACTTGTGCACCATTTTGTAAAAAGCTGTGGTAAGCGCAGGGATTCGATTGTGAAACATTCAGGAATCGCATTTGTTGCCACAATATGCTTGCGTTTGTGTTGCAAAACTTTCATACTGGTCTTGACAATCAACTTGCAGTCCACAGATTTTACCAAATCAAACAGTAAAAAATTATCCACATAACAGGAGATTGTACAGCACTGCAACTTAGCAATCTGTTATTATTGTTGCTTTAAATAATGATCAAGTGCAGGTCTCTATGAATTGATACAGCGCTCGATTCAATGCTAATACCCTTACCCTGCCGTTACAAATACACCTTTATGACCTAGCCAGGAAAGGTAGACTCAAGTAACAGCGTGAGAAACACTTCCAAACACCTGCCAGTGACATTCAACACTTTCCAGGGAAGGATACTGCTCAAAGACATTCGATATCATCCTTGACACAGAGCAGTAGATTCTTTGCGCTGGCAGGTTGTTTATATTTGGTTAATCATTGCATTGATTTTCAATGACTTGAACTTGGCCTGTGCTGAAAAAAATGGCAGCATATTCACGGAGTGAGTGATGGAGAGTGGGGCGAAGCATTCGTCCGTCCATGCGTCCGTCTGTGTGACCGTCCATGCGTCTGTTCGTGCGCCCGTCCCTGCGTTCGTTCATGCATCCGCCCCTGCGTCCGTTCATGCGTCCATCCATGCATCTGTGTGTGTGTCCGTTCATCCATTTATTCAACACTCCAAGTCCCACCATCTCGCATCTTTTTATCATATATTCCCCGTATAGAAGCACCGCCATTCAGTAGACATTCCAAACACTAAACAAGAGGTGGCACACGCACACTTTCTTATGGCTTGCGCTTCGGGTCTACTTCCCACCTTCAACCACCTTGAGTTCATGGTATATACTAGTTCACTGTATTCATGGCACTGCGGCCCATTGCTAGCTAAACCTTTCTAAAACCAAGTAGGCTACGCCCAGCGAGTATAACGTAAGCAACCTTTTCCTGTCAGATAGTGCTCAATGTACATGCCAGTGGCTGCTAATGTGAAATGAGAGACAGGAGGGTTCAGCTTTAATTTCTTACGGCTTGCGCTTCGTATCTGCTTCCCCCATTTAACCACCTCGAATTCGTTCATGGTACATACTACTTCATTGTATTCATGGCCCTGCGGCTCAACGCTCGCTAAATTTTTCTAAAACTGAGGAGGTTACACCCAGCGAGTATAATGTAGCAATCCTTTCTTGTCCGATAGTGCTCAATGTACATGCCACTGGCTGCTAATGGGGATCGCAGCGTGCGCGTTGACTAAAAGCCGAATGTTCCTGTCTCTCATTCCCCATAATCAGCCATTGGCATGTACATTGAGTACTATATTTTATTGTTAAACAACGCACAGAAGAAACCCCTCACCGGCACCCTCTTGGAGGTCAAATGTTATACCTATTTCGGGTGTGTGCCACTGGTGGTTACGTACTACGAGAGACGAACAAATCACGCCATAAGGAGCTTCGCCCCTCAAAAATATTATTAAAATGTTGATGACTTCTAGTGCTGTAAGATCCTCCTGCTTCGCGGAAGACTTTTTGGTGTTTCACTAGGCAGAATCAATAGGCTGGGAGTAGAATGTCGTGCCCACTTTGAAGCTTTCTTAGGATGTGATCCGACTTCTTGAAATAGCGTAGCTGCTCCTTGAATGAGGCACGATTAAATTCTTAACTCAAGTGGTTTCTCAGAGAATAACACTCATATTGCTGGTATGAAACTTGTGCTTGGAAGCCATTGCTGCTTGTGTGTCGCGGTATACAAAAGGGGCTAAAAGGCGGAACTTGCACTTGTCTCTGCAGAATGCTCTGTGGCAATCTACTCATCTCAAACAAGGTGGATGATGCATTCTTCGAGTAATCATCCCATTTTAAGATTGCTGATTTCACTCAAGATGTATTGCTGTTGGTAGCTGTGTGTTTGCTTACGTATGTGATGGATCCTAGGCGTAAAGAGGAGTGGCTGGTCACACCGAAGGCCCAAGAAAGGAATAGGCAACTGTGTACATTGCGTGTACAGTGTCTCTCGCAGACTCAAGGAAGTAAGGAGAAAGTGTTGAAGTACAGACAGTGTACTTTCTTGCCTGTGCAGATCCACCTACTGAATGAACTAAAAAGGCTGCAGCTCTGATCACAGGCAGAAGTGTGACATGTTTTAAACACATGGTGAACACAATCCTTTTAACAAAGAAAGATAAGGCCCTAAAATTCCTTTGTTCATTCATAGCGAGGGTCTCGTTCCTGTAGCCCTAATGCCTTTAGGCAGTGTAGGAGGGCTTTTATCAGGTACTAACACGTAGAAAGATAACGAGCTACGAACCATGCCCACGAACACTCCTATGTTTACGTGCTCAGAAACACTCGAGAATTTCCACAGAGGAAGCCGCCACTTCGAATGCATTATCCGAAGGTTGTAGGTTCCGTCTTTGCCGGTGAAAAGTTGTGTATTTGTTCACCTTATTTCTGAACAATTTTAGGTATTTTCTGTACTATAGTCAAAAAGCTGCTAATAACGTCTTCTCTAATTTTCATGGGCTGATTGTCTGTTTTATTTGAAGGACTTTATTTACATCTGCACTGTTTTGTAATAAATTCAGTTGGAAGATGGTGCTGCATCTTTGTATCTTTTTGTCTTTCCAATTGCATTTGCACGGAGCAGCCTTTGCAGTCGAGTTAACTTGTCGGATAGATATGCAGGGGCACGGTTGTTGTCTTCAAATTATCAAATGATATATGCTGGAACACACTTAAAATCAACTTTACATTGTTTGTCATACCATTACTCGCAGTACATCCCTTCGGTTTCTGTCTAAACAACCACTGACTTTTACGTCATAATTTGGTATAGACCCTTCCACAACCCTTGCAAGTACTCTCCTAGCAGACTTTTGAAATGAAGAGGGGGCAGACTTGCATGGGAGCACAAAGGCTGATGTCTTTGCTTTGGCTGCGCATTTTAAGGGTCATGCATATTTACATCTCAGGTGCAATTATTGCTGCACCGAGAAAGCCGTCATTCAAGAAAGTTGTCTGTGCAGTGACCACGTCTAGCGGTTTTGTGTACATGTAGCCAGCTATGTTCGCAGGAAACTCACGTTGCGTCCCACCTGACTTGTTTAGCACCCTCTGAAACCGAATTGTGACTGAGCTCTGTAAAACCTTTTTCTAAATAACTAACTGTTCCATCCACGATGAGTGATGTCATTACCTACTTATTCCAACAGAAACAATGCTATGCAAATATTTTCTGTGAGCGCTCCGGCTTTGTCTATGAAAGATAATGAGCCCTTAAATGCTCCTTTTGTTCTATGAGATTGCAGGAGGGTCAGTGGCTCAAACAGGAACCTTACATATTGATACTCTGTGAGCACCGTTGCAGTCTATAAACACAGCAGTTTAAAGGTTCTCGGATCTATGCGTGGGCTGATTGATGAGGCCATTTTCGAAGACAGTGTGTTTCTCGCACTTAATTCAGGTCAATGGGTAAGCGAGATAGTAGAGGTGGAGAAGATTGCAAAATTGACGCGTGTGTAAGCATGCCATTGTTGCAAACCGTTGAGAGAAAGTGCATTCTCTTTTGGTGGGATTTAGAGATGTGAGCACTCAGGCTGCATCTTTTTCGTTTCGCTTATTCTGATAT